>JAMPIV010001647.1:0-484166 GCA_024509875.1 Oreohelix idahoensis | reverse complement strand
CTTGTCGCGAGCCACATTTCTTTCGACCTATGCCTAAGTCCGTTGGTTATATTAGAGCGTAATTTACCATTTAAAAAAGTGAATGTTAACTGAAGCACAGCGCTGCTAGAATCTAAGTACTGAATATGACTAATAGTATCTATCTGCTAGCACGATGAAGCCCTGAAAAAGATTTGTCCTGAAAATGACTCCCAGCTACACCAACACTGCCAGTGCCTAGGCAGCGGTAAACGGCTGACAGTTAAAGAAAAAAAAAACAACAACAGATGCATTGTTAGTCCATATTTCATCAATTATCTTTTAAGCCCTTTGCACCTTAAGTCATTTTTGACTATACCGGTATATAAAATTAGATTACTATTACAAATTTTAACATGCACCTGATCGACAGAGCGGTTAGAGTTCTCACCTCTCGCAGAAAGTTACTGAATTCTAGATTCGAAACCTGGAATCGTCACGCTTAAATCTACCCAGCTGTAATTAGGTACCTATCGCTGCTCTTGAGCTACAAAGACAGCGAGGACAGGAACTGGCCATTCCACCTTTAAAAATCTGGACTTAGAATAGTGAAGTCTTTAACACCTCAGTTCCCTACTTCAGTATCTGCTGTGGGAAAACCTTTACCTCTTATATATCCGTCATCATTGTAAGGTGGAGAAGCTAGACATTTAACAAGTAGCTGTAAGAAAAACCTCTTATATATCCGTCATCATTGTAAGGTGGAGAAGCTAGACATTTAACAAGTAGCTGTAAGAAAAACCTCTTATATATCCGTCATCATTGTAAGGTGGAGAAGCTAGACATTTAACAAGTCTTCTTCTTCTTCTTCTTTGATCCATAACCGCCAACCGTCAAAGCAGTCAGCGGCCATCACGCCTGGTGGCGTCTTGTAGGGCAGCAACAAATTGATTCCACTTTGCTCGGTCGGCGGCCATCCTTCGTACAGTGCCCCAACTGTGGTTCATTCTTTGCATCTCAGCTTCCACAGTTCTCCGCCAAGTTGTTTTCGGTCGGCCTCTCTTTCGCTTTCCCTCGGGGGTCCATAGCATAGCTGTTCTTGTGATGGTATCAGGGTCCCTTCTGAGGACATGGCCAACAAGTAGCTGTAAGAAAAACCTCTTATATATCCGTCATCATTGTAAGGTGGAGAAGCTAGACATTTAACAAGTAGCTGTAAGAAAAACCAATACCCTGGAAATACATATGTACAAAGCAATGGGCGCGCACTATAATGAGAAGGAAATGAACCAGGAGGTCGATTTAAAAAAAAAGAATTGAAATAAAATGTTATACAGTGAATGGGATAAAAATAATAGGCAGCTAATATGTTTAAGATACATTAAAAGACATAACAATCATTAGACAAACTATGATTGAGGGAAAGGTTGAAGGCAAGCTGACAAGACGGATGAAGCAATTAGGTATGAAAGATTCCTTCCAACCCTTACAGTGTTAAAAATATCACTAATAACCAAAGCAAATGACAATACCGTTACAGTGCTAATCTTCTTGGGGAGGAAAGCAGTTGAAGTAACAAGAAGAGACATAGTCTGCAAACAGATGATAAGTCATGGCCTCGAAACCTAGCCCCTGCAGACCCGAGTAGAATAGTCGCAATCCCGAAGAGGAATAATTACGTAAGTACGTTGTGGAGAGGCAAGCGCTTTCAACGTAGGCAGAAGATCTTCGGTTATATTGGATAGCGACGAAGAAAAAAAAAATGAAGCGATCTCTGTGCCTGAACTCTGAGGTTGATTTGATAAATTCCAAGCCTTGACAATGACTATAATAAAGCATTGTCCACGCAGCACTATTTTGGTGTTGTCATCACCACAAATAAGCCCATCACTTCTATTATTTTTCTGTTGCTTCTTTGACTGCATCATATCCATTTCTGTTTATTATTTACTGTTCACAGGTTTCGGATTTCCTTCTTTGTTTGTTTGTTCGCTTGCTTTTTTTTTTTAAATGTTCATGTATGTGTTACTAGGGTGTCGGTTTTGAGGAAAAGGACAGATGGGATGGAATTGAAGACTAAATGATAATAATGTCTTATAGTCTATGAGTTCGAAGAAACTGCCTCTCCTCGGGAAATAGTGTACTAGAAATCCTTAATGCAAAGAGAATTCTGGCAACTAAACAGGATATTTTCTGGACGATAAATTCAGTCTCAGGAATCCTTCAAAAGGACTATGTAATGAAAATAAGCGTGAGAAAGGAAATTTGGTGTCCAGCCACATTAACTAAAATATCCCGACCCACTAAAAGTTAGTTTAATTATCGCTCAGCCCCCAGGGTCTAGATTTATGCAAAACGTATAAGCAGATCTATATAAAATAATAACTAACAATACTCTGCCAGTAAATCTAAAATTTATGTCAGTATTCTAGGGGAATTAGCCATCAGGTTACTTAATAAAGACGAGGTCTGCAACTGTTATTTATCACAAATGCGTGTCCGAGTTCAGTCCCAAGATGAGATCACAATTGTCTTATAACAATGGCGAGTCCGAGTTCAATACCGGTCGAGTCCCCAATTGTCACGGATTGCCTCCCCTGCTTTGCAGTAGTGGTTCAACAGTGACCAAAACTCAAGAGTATCTAATATTGGCTTCCCAGGTATCTACCTGCCCAATGGGCTGATCACCCGTTGGCTTGTCACACCGATTACGGAAACAACGGCAGATGGATCTATTTGTTGTTGCCCTAAAGACGCCGCTAGGCGTGATGGGAAACTACAACAGAGAAAATCAATCTGCTGTTGCCCTTAAGACGCCACAAGGCGTGATGGCCTCTGACTGCTTGGTCGGTCTTTGGCTAAGGACGGAAGAAGAAGAAGAAGAAGGTATCTACCTGCGCGCAAGATTACTCTTGGCAGAGATGTAGATAAAAGATTAATGACACATCTGCCTTAAGGGAGGGTTCACAAGATATTTCCAGAAGTCACGAACAATGTTTAGAGGTAAATATGTGTCTAGGTATTTATATATATTAAAGAATCTGGCTCATACGTTTGCTTTCTTACCTATTAAAAAACTGAATCGACTATGATTGTTTAGTTTTAAAACAACAGGTAACACATTTAATAATCAATTAGTATTTACAGTTTAAAATAAATAAAAAGCTGGTGATTTTATAATGGAATCAAATTTTTTCTTCACTGAGATTTAGGGTGAGAATATATGAAAAGTCGGTTTTGCTGGTGCCTTTTAACCAGCACTTAACTTTTATGAGGGAGTCGCGCAGCCGTGGTTCATCAGTTCTGTGATGACGAAAGCCTTCTCCATACTCTCTTCCACTGTAGGCGGTTAAGATGGATGCTTTTCCCTCACAATAGCGGCGTGAATACCACAAATCGTGTGATGGCTTGTAACCACGAACTTTAGACAAATAGAAAGAAACAAATGCCTGTTAAGTACATTTGTTCGCCGCAAACTAACAGGCCCATTGTCATGCGCTCCATCCACTAATCTTAACCTCTCAGAAGAATTAAATTCCCGAGCACACAGTGTAACTCGGGGAATATGATGAAAATTCACCAATATCCTTCTGGGTGTTAACTAGGAACTTGCGTCTGGAGTGCGTGAATAATCATTTGCCTGAATTACAATTGAAAAAAGGTACATACTTCTCACAAGATAATATGTTACACCTTAGTTGTAATCATCACTCATTACTCATCACTACTCCCGTCGGAGTCTAAGGTCGCTCTGCTGTCTGGTTTCCCGCACAACTAATCAGAAACAATCACCAGCTTTTGCAGTAGTGGTTTATGCATATACTATTTTCGTATGTTGAGGTTGACAGCATTGTATATAACTGTCGTAAATTTATTTTGAGAGAAAAGAGTCGTAGAAATAGTGGTCCGGTTTAGAGTGGAAAATGATGATGGAAAGCTCAGTGATAGAAAATGTAGAGATTTAATAGTTACTTCACAGCGTGCTGGAGGAGAGTAAAGACAGACTTATTTACGACAAATCGTGTCTCTCAATCTTCTCTTTCACTCTCCTGGTCAAACAATTATTTGCCAGTTTTCCAGACTCGCATCTGCGCGCACACCGATTCGGTGTTTTCAAACACACACACGACGTTGATACAAACTATATTAAACGAATAAGGGAAATGTTGGGCTTTGGGTATATCCAACACACAGAACTAAATGAGTTTAGGTGATTTTATTCACTTTAAACATCAATTACTAAAAATATCAGATATTACATAAATTATCATAAGTACACAAATGCAAATAACAAGTTTGGGAGGGGGTGAAGAAGATTGGTATCGACTAAGCCCTTCCCGCTCATTAGACAAAGACAAACCCAGTCCAGAGATAGATAATATCAGGAACACGGGTACGTTAACCTAACAGTAAAGTTAATTACTCTGAAAGAGGTGTTACCAAGTTAGGTATAAGTGATAGAAAAAAAAACCTGTTCTTCCCAGCTGTTCTTCCCTTTACTAAGCAAATGGAAAGGAGGTGGTTTTAAACAGAGTTAACAAATTATCAACTATCCCACTTAAAGGAACAATGTAGGGTATACAGAAAAGATATATGTTACCAGGTAAGCAAGTTAACAAAATGGTCACACAAAAGAATTAATTTCCTGTCATTCATACACGCGCTAGCAACGGCCTTCACTCATCTTGCTCTCACTTACCGATTGTGAAAAAATCTTGCACTCCATAGAATAACACAACAGCAGTTACACCTCACTAAATGTATGAGTGTTTGTTCAAGTTCTAGCCCCAGATTAGCGGGTAGGCGATCAGCACATAAAAGGATCCCGTAATCGCTGGAAAATGAATCTGTAGTTGTGTCTCTTTTCTTAATAACAGTTTCTATGGGAGGGCACGGTCTCTGATACCGTATAAAATTCTTACGCGTGCTGGTACACTTTATCCGTGAGGTATGGTTTAAGTCCAGTGAGAAAACTAGTCACATCACTGTTCAGGAAATTATGAATTATCTCTCTGTGTCAGTAAACTAACAAAGCTCGGGCCAGTGTTCTTCTTCCCGTTACGACTTAAGTTGTTTGATGGTGCGTTAAATTTGTCTTTGGGTGTGCTTTCTTTGCTATAAGTTAGATAGCGGAATTCCAAACATAGAATCGCCTCAAAGATTAAAAATTTACACAGTCTCAACAAGTTCTGCGTCAGGGGAACTCTACACACTGTTTATGCTTTGCTTTGCTTAGATTGATTTCTTTATTGCTTTCTTAATGCTGGGATCGCACAGGTTACGATCACTCTGTATGAAAGAAAAAAAGACATGTAATATACCGAAAACAAATAACCTTCTAAAGCGCGATGAATTTCCCGTTAAGCCTATAATACACTCGAGTATTTAATTATGTATTTAATAAACACTGCGCGAGTTCTAGTGGTTAAAAAACACACATCTATAAAACTAGGACTTAACTGAATTTATTAATTATAAATTCCTTCGCGACTTTAAAAGTTAATTTAAGCATCTATTATCTTTTGAAATAATATAATAGATAGATCATTATATTTAAAACTGGAACTCTTGAGATGGTTTAATTAAATAGATTTAAATTAACACAAAATCCCTTGAAATAGAATGACTAGACCACTGATCACTTTACACAATATATATTTTACCGCTTTGCACAGAATTAGAAATCACTGCAAATATATATAAAATCCAGGGGAACATCTATAACAAGATTTCAATAAAGCTAGTGCTTCTGTAAAGGTCTGGCCAGCGAGTGATAACGTGTCTAGTTCTACATGGTCTATTTAGCTAAAATGGAATGTAAGTTGAGTGGGACATGATAAACTTGACAGCTTATTTGATCTCACGAACTTTTGGGGATCTGACCGCCAAATCAAGAGAAAAAGCCGCCCCCTGGTCTTCGTATCCGCTCGCTGCTGCCCGTTTCGCTTTCCCCCGTTCGCTCGGTTCCTCGATTGACACCGAGACGCGAAATTAGCGGCAAGCAACTGCGTCTCGTATCAGGGAAAACTACTGTCTTTGATAGCGCCGATAGTCTCCCTTAAGATCCCTCGGTCTGTCTCTTTGATCTCGTCGCTGTATCCTACTAAATGAGTCCCGGTGGAATGCGTTCTGGCAAACGAAAAGTTACAACAAATGTTCAGGGGTTCTAATGTTATGAAAAGCTAAAAGTCCCTTTCAATCATCCATCATATCAGGGAAAATTCACTAGTCAAACTAGACGTACGTCACAATCGGCTCCACTTTTAGACATGAAACCATTTTTCATGTTTTCATTTTTGACAATGGAGGTGACCTGATTGGTGATTTTAGGATGAGTGGTATCTTCAGTTTGCTCTTCTTCCTCTGTAGACCAGTTTCTACTCAGAAAATCAGCCCCGACATTCTGTCTTCCCGGAATATATTCCACTTTGAAAGAATAAACGCTTAAAAGAAGCGCCCAACGCATGATCCTTGCGTTAAATTCTTTATTGGCACCAAGAAATGCTAACGGAGCGTGGTCTGTTTGCACCGTGAACGATGTACCATAAAGAAACTCATGATGGCGTCTGACACCGTCAATCAGAGCAAGACATTCCCTTTCAACTACGCTGTAGTTCCGTTCCGCTTTATTTAATTTCCGACTGCCATAGGCAACTGGAAATAGCATGTTCAGGTCACTGTCATCGGCTTGAAGCAGTGTTGACCCGATGCCCTGACCTGACGCGTCGACTCTCAGTACAAAAGGTTTCTTGAGGTCAGGCAACCTCAAAATTGGGTATGCAGACAACTGTCCTTTCAAAGTGCTATACGCGTGTTCGCACTTTTGATCCCATATGACCTTATCAGGACAACCTTTCTTTGTGAGGTCAGTCAGAGGTGCCGTCAGTCCGTTGAAGTTCTGGATGTACTTCTGATAGTATGCACATAGCGATATGAAGGAACGTACGTCTTTCTTCGTTCGGGGTCTTTTTGCTGCCACAATTTTCTCCACGTTCTTCTTAATAGGCCAACTGCATCCGTGAGAAATAGTGTGCCCCAGGAAGTCTAACTGTTCAAACCCGATGAGACATTTGCTAGGTCTGGCTGTGAGACCCGTTTCCTGTAGTCTCCTGAGGAGCATAGCAACCGTAGCAATATGTTCTTCATAGTTTCCGATGCAATTAAGATGTCATCCATGAAATTATGGATATGGGGACTTTGCAAAGGTTGTAGAAGCTTCCTCATCATCCTGGTGAACACTCCTGGTGCGTTATGCAAACCGAACGGCATCACGTTAAATGTGTAATGTCCTTCACTAGTGCTGAAAGCTAACAAAGGTTTAATTTCCTCCTTGACTGGTATTTGATAATAACCTTTACTGAGGTCAATCTTGGAGAAGATCTTAGCTTTGCTGAGCTTGGTGAACAACTCAGAAACAGTTTGGAGAGGTTCGGGCTGGAATTCCGTTACAGCGTTTAGCAACCTGTAATCAATGCACAGCCGAACTTCCTTATTGGGCTTCTGCAACAGCACTACACTCGAGCTGTAAGGAGATGTAGACTCACTGATAATTCCTGCCTGACGCAGCTTGTCTATTTCTCCGCGAAGTGCATCAGCTTTAGCATACGGGATGGGGTAAACTCTGGTTTGAACAGGGGTCTCGTTTGTTAATTTCATATCAAATTCAATGAGGTTTGTTCGACCAGGTACATCCGTTAAGACTGCACTGTACTGTTTTAGTAGAGCCCTAGTTTCTGTTTGTTGTTCTGGTGAGAGATTGTCGCCGAACTTGACATCTTTAAAGGATTCTGTGGGTTGCAATGGATACTCCATGCAACCATCATCATCTTCCTCGTCTTCCGTTGCTATGGCGACAGCCAGGAGATGCTCGGAGGATGGCACCGGTCTTTCCAAATATTTCTTTAGCAGATTT
Organism: Oreohelix idahoensis; assembly: GCA_024509875.1. Classification (NCBI taxonomy): domain Eukaryota; kingdom Metazoa; phylum Mollusca; class Gastropoda; order Stylommatophora; family Oreohelicidae; genus Oreohelix; species Oreohelix idahoensis. The sequence goes on along the minus strand of JAMPIV010001647.1, from coordinate 476,296 downwards.
ATGTGGAAGACCTTCTCCTTTCCTTTGATGGAGATCTTGTAGTTGGTACGTGAGATCTTTTTAAGGACGGTAAACGGTCCTTGCCATCCGATGCGAAGTTTATTGCTTCCGGTTGGAAGTAGCAATAGGACTTTCTCCCCTGGTTGTAGTTCTCTCTCTTTTGCAGCTTTGTTGTATCTTTTAGTAATTTTAGCGCGGGCTTTCTTAAGGTTGGTAGTAGCTAGATCCCATCCTAGCTTTAGCCTTTCCTTAAGCTCAGATACATACTTGCTTGCAGAGACGGCTGTCTCGTCAGCCTTCTGGTCTGTCAGGGACCGAAGTAAGGCTTCTAGTGGCCCCTTAATAGGTCTGCCAAATAAAAGTGTAGCTGGCGCAAAACCCGTAGACGCTTGGGGTACCTCTCGGTAGGCGAATAAGGCAGCCGATATATATTGGTCCCAGTCTTCCGGTTTCTCCTGACCCAGCTTACGTAACATCATGGTGAGGGTACCGTTAAAACGTTCCACGAGCCCATTTCCGGCCGGATGGTAGGGACTTGTGTGGATATGTTTGGCCCTCAAGATCTTAAAGATCTCCTCCATTAACAGGCTACGGAATTGGGATCCATTGTCCGTCAAAACTTGTTGAGGGAATCCCAACCGTGTAAAAATTTGCACAAGGGCTTCTGCGACATGCTTGGAATTAGTGCATGGTAGCGGTACGGCTTCGGCCCACATAGTGCAAGTGTCAACTAAGGTCAGGATGAACCTGTTCCTTCTTTTGGTTTTTTCCAGAGGACCAATAATGTCGACAGCAACCCGTTTAAATGGAGTCCCTACTATTGGCATTTGCCCCATAGGTACTGGGGGTGTCAAGTGCTTGGGTGCTACCCGTTGGCACTGGGCGCAGGATTTCACATACCTGACAATGTCAGAGTTCATTCCTGGCCACCAATAGTGGTTTTTTATTCGCTGAATAGTGGCGTTTTGTCCCATATGTCCGCTAAAGGGAAGAGAGTGCCCCATTTCTAAGATCTGGTTTCTGTACTGCGTCGGTACTAGGAGCTGGTTATTCCCCGTGTCCGGGTTGCCCGTTCTACGATACAATACACCATCCTTAGAAAAGATGTCTCCGTTGTGTCTGGGGTCCTTAGCCATGGGCAGTTTTTTAAAGCAGGGCGCCAGAGTAGGGTCCTTTTTTTGCGCCTCCTTCAGTTCATTCGGCAACAAGTTTGGCGCAGGCTCCCTCTCCTTCTTGGCTTGCCCTCTTGTGGTTACCGCTGCCACAATCGGCTCCTTAGGTCTCCCAATGAACACATATCTACATCCCAGGATAACTGGGTAGATCGGATCATCCATTATGGCCGCTTTAATAACTCCTCTGACAAAGTCAGAGTGTATTTCTACCAGTGCGATAGGAAGCGTCCTGGGTGCATCACTCCTGAAAACTCCACTAAGTTTGACGGTTTCCTCTGTCTCCTGACCGGGTTTGACTAGGTGCCTAGCGACAATACAGTCAAAACTTAATCCAGTGTCAAAAAGACAAGTAGTAGAGGTACCGTTCAAAATTACAGTTCCTCGAGTTGAGGGTCGGTCCCCTCAGGTTGAGAATCACTGACATTGACTCTACCTTTCGAGGCTGTATGCAAACATCCAATGCGGTTTGCACCGGTTTGTTTGCCCTGATCAGACGTTCCTGGTGTAGGGGTCTTCCCTTTTCCTTGACCTTGGTGGCCGCGCTGCCACGTAGGCTTGTTGGGTTGATCAGAATTGTTGTTGGGGGGGTATCGGGTTTTGTAGAATTTCGATTTTTCCTGGGGGGTTTCTGGGTATTGTTATCTCGTTGGTTATAATGTTGAGAGGAAGTGGAAGAATAGGATGCCTGCTCTAGATTCTGTTTTCGAGATGGCTCATCGGTGGGTTTACGTTTAGTGCTGGGAAGTTCGGCCATTGCATTGCTATAGCGTTCGGCTTTATTGAGTATGTCTTCAAGCCTGACTGCCCCCTGTTCAGCCAAAAATCTACGTGTTTCATTCGACAAAGTGGATTTTATCTGCTCCACAAGAACAAGTTCGAGGAGTCCCTCATATGAAAGAGGTAGGTCAGATAATTCAATGCACTTTGTCAGATAACCCGTGAGACGTGAAGAGAACTGTGGAAATGTTTCCGTGCTCTCTTTTCGGCTGTTTCTGAACAACTGCAGAAACTTTCGGGCAGTCATCTCAAACTGCTGTAGTAAGGCCTTTTTCAACATGTCGTAATCATGTTGATTCGGTCCCAGCTTTGTGTACACGTCATAAGCATTGCCTTTCAGTGACGTTGAAAGTTTGAGCGCCCAGCGGGTACTCTCTAACCCATAAAGATTCGCGAGTCTCTCGAATTTTTCTAGGTAGCTGTCAATTTTTTCGTTAGGGCTAGGAAAAGATTCTAAAGAAAACGACATAGCAGTTAATTGGGCAGATTGAGTACTGGAGAGGTCCATTGATTGAGACTGGGGCGAAGACGGCTCTCCGTTAGTCGAAGTAGAGGCGCCCCGACTCTCTAGAGCCTTAAGCGCCAGTTGATGCTGTCTTTCCTTGTCTCTCTCTCTCTCTCTGCGAGTTTCCATCTCTGCTTCAATTTTCTTCTGTTCCAAAAGACGTTCTTCCGCTTCTTTCTTATCTGCCCTCCCTGGGCTTCTCTCCTCTCTGTTCTTTCTTTCTCTTCCTTCCTCTCAGCTTCTGCTCTCTGTTGCTCCGCCTTCCTCTCAGCTTCGGCTCTCTGTTGCTCCGCGTCATATATTTCCAATTCCTGGTTAATAAACGCGTTTGCAGCTTCTGCATCTAATCCTGCCTCTTTCGCTTCCAGCCTCAAGATGGACCTCATCTTTATCCTCTCTGCCATTGTTAAAGAATAAGATGAAGTATGCTTAGAGAACTAGTAAGAAGAAACGCGAAAGGGAGGAACTCTGAACCGCTACGAGAAAAAACAAAAAACACAAGTACAAATTTACCTGTGTTACCTCCTACCTGTACTGTGCAAACTTATCGCTGCTATTATCTGGCAATTAAGGCTCTAAACGCAAGCGACTATGCCACTAAATGGTAAGTTACACTGGAAAAGAATCTACTTTTACTAACAGTAGAGAAAAAATTTATATTAAAACAATTTAAAAGGAAAAAAAAATTTCCCCTAAATTTTAAATCTCTGACAACAAACTCCGTCCCTAAAGTCAATTATTGAGATGAGACGTTGTTAACTTACTTTTTAAAAATCAGAACAATCCGTCTTTAGCTAAGCTCAACTCTTTTTGACTTCAAAAACCTTAGTGACTGTAAAACAATCACGCAATCCCAGCAACTCTTATAAAGAAAGAAATTGAATTATCTCCGCCAGAGGATAATTAAATAGCAAATATATTTGTTTATCTGTACTTTCTACTGCTGTGGAGAGAAAACAACCTGTAAATATGCTGTGTGGACAACCCAAATACTTAAAGAACGTTTGTCTAGGGGTGTAATTATTTATTTATTTCCCTAATTCACAAAGACAAATCATTCACACTCTACCTAGTTAGACCCAAACTAAATCAGACTCAAAATATCTTTCACCCGGCTATGCGATTGCCTCAAATGTAGCTCAAGATCCCAGAACCAGCCCACAAATATGTGTGCATCAAATGTATCTCAAAATTATCCCAGACGAGCCGGCCAAATATTGTCGTAAATTTATTTTGAGAGAAAAGAGTCGTAGAAATAGTGGTCCGGTTTAGAGTGGAAAATGATGATGGAAAGCTCAGTGATAGAAAATGTAGAGATTTAATAGTTACTTCACAGCGTGCTGGAGGAGAGTAAAGACAGACTTATTTACGACAAATCGTGTCTCTCAATCTTCTCTTTCACTCTCCTGGTCAAACAATTATTTGCCAGTTTTCCAGACTCGCATCTGCGCGCACACCGATTCGGTGTTTTCAAACACACACACGACGTTGATACAAACTATATTAAACGAATAAGGGAAATGTTGGGCTTTGGGTATATCCAACACACAGAACTAAATGAGTTTAGGTGATTTTATTCACTTTAAACATCAATTACTAAAAAATATCAGATATTACATAAATTATCATAAGTACACAAATGCAAATAACAAGTTTGGGAGGGGGTGAAGAAGATTGGTATCGACTAAGCCCTTCCCGCTCATTAGACAAAGACAAACCCAGTCCAGAGATAGATAATATCAGGAACACGGGTACGTTAACCTAACAGTAAAGTTAATTACTCTGAAAGAGGTGTTACCAAGTTAGGTATAAGTGATAGAAAAAAAACCTGTTCTTCCCAGCTGTTCTTCCCTTTACTAAGCAAATGGAAAGGAGGTGGTTTTAAACAGAGTTAACAAATTATCAACTATCCCACTTAAAGGAACAATGTAGGGTATACAGAAAAGATATATGTTACCAGGTAAGCAAGTTAACAAAATGGTCACACAAAAGAATTAATTTCCTGTCATTCATACACGCGCTAGCAAAGGCCTTCACTCATCTTGCTCTCACTTACCGATTGTGAAAAAATCTTGCACTCCATAGAATAACACAACAGCAGTTACACCTCACTAAATGTATGAGTGTTTGTTCAAGTTCTAGCCCCAGATTAGCGGGTAGGCGATCAGCACATAAAAGGATCCCGTAATCGCTGGAAAATGAATCTGTAGTTGTGTCTCTTTTCTTAATAACAGTTTCTATGGGAGGGCACGGTCTCTGATACCGGGGTGAGGATGGTGTGGTCTATTTGACTATGCCGCGGATAATAAAATTCTTACGCGTGCTGGTACACTTTATCCGTGAGGTGTGGTTTAAGTCCAGTGAGAAAACTAGTCACATCACTGTTCAGGAAATTATGAATTATCTCTCTGTGTCAGTAAACTAACAAAGCTCGGGCCAGTGTTCTTCTTCCCGTTACGACTTAAGTTGTTTGATGGTGCGTTAAATTTGTCTTTGGGTGTGCTTTCTTTGCTATAAGTTAGATAGCGGAATTCCAAACATAGAATCGCCTCAAAGATTAAAAATTTACACAGTCTCAACAAGTTCTGCGTCAGGGAACTCTACACACTGTTTATGCTTTGCTTTGCTTAGATTGATTTCTTTATTGCTTTCTTAATGCTGGGATCGCACAGGTTACGATCACTCTGTATGAAAGAAAAAAGACATGTAATATACCGAAAACAAATAACCTTCTAAAGCGCGATGAATTTCCCGTTAAGCCTATAATACACTCGAGTATTTAATTATGTATTTAATAAACACTGCGCGAGTTCTAGTGGTTAAAAACACACATCTATAAAACTAGGACTTAACTGAATTTATTAATTATAAATTCCTTCGCGACTTTAAAAGTTAATTTAAGCATCTATTATCTTTTGAAATAATATAATAGATAGATCATTATATTTAAAACTGGAACTCTTGAGATGGTTTAATTAAATAGATTTAAATTAACACAACATCCCTTGAAATAGAATGACTAGACCACTGATCACTTTACACAATATATATTTTACCGCTTTGCACAGAATTAGAAATCACTGCAAATATATATAAAATCCAGGGGAACATCTATAACAAGATTTCAATAAAGCTAGTGCTTCTGTAAAGGTCTGGCCAGCGAGTGATAACGTGTCTAGTTCTACATGGTCTATTTAGCTAAAATGGAATGTAAGTTGAGTGGGACATGATAAACTTGACAGCTTATTTGATCTCACGAACTTTTGGGGATCTGACCGCCAAATCAAGAGAAAAAGCCGCCCCCTGGTCTTCGTATCCGCTCGCTGCTGCCCGTTTCGCTTTCCCCCGTTCGCTCGGTTCCTCGATTGACACCGAGACGCGAAATTAGCGGCAAGCAACTGCGTCTCGTATCAGGGAAAACTACTGTCTTTGATAGCGCCGATAGTCTCCCTTAAGATCCCTCGGTCTGTCTCTTTGATCTCGTCGCTGTATCCTACTAAATGAGTCCCGGTGGAATGCGTTCTGGCAAACGAAAAGTTACAACAAATGTTCAGGGGTTCTAATGTTATGAAAAGCTAAAAGTCCCTTTCAATCATCCATCATATCAGGGAAAATTCACTAGTCAAACTAGACGTACGTCACAATAACCACTTAGCAAGAAACCTGTAGAATTTACATTAGTAAGTAAATTGTTTACACTTACATCAAAATTTTGGGAATACACAATCTCATTGCACAGATTTAGACTGGACACAGCTCTGTATTAGAAGCTTCGAAATCACGTAGGTCTGGAAATTAGAGTTAATTCTTCTGACGGAGAATGTTCTGCAAAATCCTGGCCTGGGACAACTTGTGTTTAATTCCTCTCTGACTTGGTCTGGGAAATTAGAGTTAATTCCTTTGACGGCGGATGTTCTGCGAAATCTCTGGTCTGGGAAAACGTTTGTTAAATTAATCTATGACTTGTGATCAAATTCCTAGGATTCCAGTCTTCTTAATTAAAGTCCTGGCCCCTTTTAGTTTCCAGTCTTCTATTAAAAATGCAGGTTTACTTGTGAATTTCAAAGCTGTCCAATACTCGATCTGTTACTTGTAGTTGTGGAATTTCTAAGCCCAACGTCTCTTTTTTCTGGCTTTTAGAAGTCACTGATATGACTTGTGCGCTGCAGTCTATCTGTGTGATCTGTGTCTGTGTGTTCATCACACTATATTCTCAGTGCAAATCACAGACTGCAATTCAGACTAGTGTGCCAATAAAATACATTGTATATTTCAGCTCTTCACAATGAACCAATCCAATCGAATCTCGTTCAGCACTACGTGTGTAGGGACGTTTTCAAATTCGAAAAATAATACTCTCACGTGTCTCAAAATATAAAATTTAATATCCACGCGTGACCTCTTACAGTGATGTCATATCGTTGTGTAAGACTTCCGGCTACACCTTTCTGCCTCTCACCATATTGTGACCATGTGTTCCTGGCGTAAAGTCTACAAATCTTGCGTTTCCAGACAGATTATCTGAGATAATTCCCCACAGGGATGGTCTAAGCGGAAACAGATTACGCATTACCACCAGTGTTTCGCTAGACGGATCTCCGCCAAATTAGCCACACAATATGGGGTTCTATTCATTGACCGTGCACAATGCAAGCTTGAATAAACAGGCGCAGTCGCTTTAAAAAGATGGTCAGCCTGATAATACGTGATAAAATATTATCAAAGAGAAGTTGAAGTAAACAACAACAACAAAATAACCAAAACAAAAACAAAAAACACACGAAGGATAAAACTGGAGTCAAAAATAAAAATGATGAGGGAGACAGAAGAAGACTTTTTGAAGAAGACGTGGAAAGACGTTGAGCTGACATCGTACTACAGGAGGAATTGGCATGCGTTCGTAGAAGGTCTATGCTCCTTGGGAAGCTAAAGAGAAAAGATGATGATAATTCGGCATGGTGGCAATGGCAGGAACGTACATTCTATGTCTAATACGTTGAATGTACTTACAAACATAGAACTACAGAAATATAAAGAATAACATTACAAACAATCTTATTAATAAATAAATAGAAAAATTGTATATATATATATACATTCTTCTTCTTCGATCCTTAACCACCGACCGTCAAAGCAGTCAGTGGCCATCACGCCTAGTGGCGTCTTGTAGGGCAACAACAAATTGATTCCACTTTGCACGGTCGGTGGCCATCCTTCGTACAGTGCCCCAACTCTGGTTCATTCTTTGCATCTCAGCCTCCACAGTCCTCCGCCAAGTTGTTTTTGGTCGGCCTCTCTTTCGCTTTCCTTCGGGGGTCCAAAGCATAGCTGTTCTTGTGATGGCATCGGGGTCTCTTCTGAGGACATGACCAACCCAGCTCCAGCGTCTGCCAGCTATGATGGTATGCATGTCCTCTTGCTTGCTACGAGTAAGCAGATCTTGGTTGGTGATGGTATTCGGCCAAAAGATTCGGTGAATTTTTCTTAGGCATGTTGTGTGAAAAGAGGACAATTTTGACATTTCCTTCTCTGTGACTCTCCAGCATTCCGCACCATAGAGAAGCACAGAAAGCACGCAACTCTGGTATAATCTTAATTTTGTGCTTGTGCTGTATTGGGAGGACTTCCAGATGTTATTTAGGCTAAAGAAGGCTGTTCTTGCCTTATTCATTCTGATGTTGATGTCTTTGCCTGCCCCACCGTCTGGTGTTACTATGCTTCCTAGGTATGTGAAGGTATCTGTCTGTACCAGTTGCTGATTCCTTACTGATATGGGCTCAGGGTTGCTCACATTGAGCGTCATGACCTCAGACTTCTTTAAATTGATGTTCAAGCCCACCTGCTGGCTAAATTTATTAAGTCTATCCGTTTTTTTTCCTGGATGTGTTGATGTGAATGTGCCAGCAGTGCAATGTCATCTGCATATTCCAGATCTTCCAATGTTGAAAATGTAGTCCATCTTATTCCTCTTGGACTGCCCTCTGTTGTCTGGCGCATCACCCAGTCTATGACTGTTAAAAATAGAGTGGTTGATAAGGGGCATCCCTGTCGTACTCCTGTCTTCACCTCAAAGGTTAGGTTGCTCTGCCCAACACACACGTAAAGTTGGCATAGAGGCTTTTTATGATTGACACTATGCAGCTTGGAATTCCATAAGCCCTCAGTATTTTCCATAAACTGTCCCTATGTATGCTGTCAAAAGCCTTTTCAAAATCAACAAAATTTATGTAAAGCTGTCTTTGCCATTCTGAGCACTGCTCTATAATGTTCCTGAGAGTGAATATATGGTCTACACATCTTCTGTTCTTTCTAAATCCTGCTTGTTCTTTCCTCAGTTTGTAGTCTACTGCCTTTGAAATTCTCTGTATAATTATCCTGCCTAGTATTTTGCTGGGAACTGAGAGAAGAGAATATATGATCACCCTTAAATTAGGGTTTCTCAGACTTCTTATACTAAATGGTGTCACACTTTACCAAAATAAGCGTAATTTCCCAACAAAGTACTTTGGGTTATATCATTTCGTGGAGGGGAGAGCGGTGGAGGGGAAGGATTAATTCAAATTTTGCGACACCTCGTGGTTCCTAGTGAGACCGGCTGAGAACCACTGCTTCAACTGCTTACATGTGTCCACAGTTGTTGGCCCTACAACACATGTCTAGGGAGCTGTCACCAGGAGTTTTTTTGTCAAGAGCCCGTTTTATATCGACATTAAATATCTGTGCTTGGTGTCTTCTTTCAGTTCTTTCAAGTACATGTAACACAACATACTGCTAGATACATACAGTATTTATCGCCGAACAATTGATCTATGGTTCATGTTACCAAGGTCGGTGATACAGTAATAGATAAAGTGTGGTTTTACTTTGATTCAAGTACAGTAAACACTCTATTTAACGGACTAATGGCGGTTGAAGAAAGAATAGGACTACTGCACACTCAGACATGTCGTACAAGGCGACTAAGTGGAGGTTGTGCATGGGTCTGACAACCACATAATGTAAAACAACTTACAACAGAAACCATGCCGCTAGAGCATGCGACTTCTTGGATCAGGCTTCCTGCTAAGGTATCAGCTGGATGTGTGAATCTATGCTCCGTTAGGAGTACAAAGTAAAATGATGAACAATTGGGGTTGAGGGATGTCAGATGTTGCTGAATATCCGTTAAATCCGAACGTCCATAACATACTATCTACAGTTTGATAATGAAACCAGATGTCTCTTAACTAATAAACGACATACTTTGATACATAGTGCATCCGTATTTACGTGAACCAGTTTCGCTATATTATCATGAATCAGTCTTTTAATTATAACCTCCAGCGTTTGCTAATTTTGCGAGATATATCCTCTTTAAAGCTTAACATGGACAACAAACTCAACAACTATTCAAAGAGTTTTTAAAACAACATACCCCCCAAAAAACCTGAATATGTTTTAAGAATGTTGTAAATAAATCTTTTTCTTTGCGGATATTTGTGGATATCTGACAAAGTTCGATTCCTCACAACATATTCCTCGCAAACACGTCCAACGGATATTCCCGGTTCTATTTTTAAAAATTAGTTCTAACTTTAATTTACACTCAAGTTTGTTTGTTGGTTAATAATGGTGGTGGTGGGAGCCGCGCTGGTGTAATGGCTACAACGTTGTACTGGCGACCAGGTGTTCATGGTTCAAACCCGGCCGTCGGCGTTTGAAGAAATGTTTACGACCGGAAATTTGACTGAATAATCTGAACGGCTCCTGCACATAAATCCCGTGTGGATGGGAAACAGGGGTAACACGCATTTTTGCTTACCTCAAACCACACAAGCTTGATACGTCCTTTTTAGGACGAGACACAGTGAAGACATCCTTCGAACTACACAAGTTATCAGATAAATTGATATTTTTATCCATCTTCAGTGTTAGCTTATTGCAGTTAATTTTAGAAATTAAAATAATAGAAATTAAATAGCGCCACGTGGCAATTCTTTGAGTGAGATCAGGCAGCCATCTTGAAAGACATATTTAAGTGGTGAATAATTTATACTTTTGTTGATAGTATTAGAGTAGGCCTACTGTAGTTAAGGTTAAGTATTAGGGGACTATTTAATTTAAGAATCGTAGTGGGGTAAAGATATATATAACAAAATAAGCCAAAAGCCAAAGATTACATATAATATTCAATCATCAGAATATAATTCAAAGACAACAAATAGTAGCATACTAAAAGACAGGGAAAATAACCAATGGTAGTATTCACCAGAAAACAGTCCGAGGAAGGGAAAGCGATGGCCAAAACTCCAGAAAAAGACAAAACTTTAAACCGGACAGAAAGAAACAGGACCACGAACCCTGAAATCAGAAAAACAGAACTAAAGGACACGAGTAAAACAATAATGGAAAATCGGGAAGGAGGCGCGGAAGGAAAAAACAACAAAAAGCAGAATCAACAAAGGAGAAAGATCAGGAACCAGCACAGCGAACGGAAAGAAAGGACCCAGGGAAAAGGATAATCAGGACAGCCAGGTAAACGCGGACAAAACAAGTCATGAAACCCGAGGGGATAAACTGAAAGGAGGCTCAGAAGTAAAAACAACAAAGGAAGGCAAAACGTGGGCAGAAGCAGTTAAAAACCAAGGTAGGGACACCAGGCATGATAAACTAGAAGAAAATACTAACCAAAAAAATAGCAATGAAAGTACCAAAAAAGACTCAAGACATCTAGCAACCCAGGCAGCTCCCAAAAATAAAGATGTAGTAAACATATGTCGTTTAAAGATAACGCAAGTAGCTGGTGAGGCTGTCAAGATCAAGGCATTAGATGAAGACAAAATTATAAACATCCTTGATCCTGTGTTAGGCAAAAAGGCGATAGCCAAAATTTCAAAAACCCATTTTGGCATAATAATTATCCCAAATCAGAGTGACAGAATAAAAGAGATGATAGAGGAACTCAAAGTAGAAGCCAAAACAGTGACTCTTGCACACGACATAGAAGTAAAGATAGAGCTAGCAAAAGTGACCAGTAGATGTGTGTTAAAAGGGATAAACACTACCCTTTCAAGCGAGGAAGTTATGAACATCCTCGCAAAACATAACCCAGACATAAAGCTGGTACACGTGGACAGAATAACGGTGAAAGGGAGTATCGTTACCCCAGTGGTAGTGATAACAACAGAAGGTAGGGAACCCCCCAAGACGGTACTCTTTGGGAAAACATAAAAAAATACAGAAGCCTTCATTCCCCCAGTGTTGCAGTGCTCCAACTGCATGAAGTTTGGTCATGGGCGCCACACTTGCAGGGGGAAGGCAGTATGTAGGTTTTGTGCGGGGGCACACCCTTTCACGCAATGCAAAAAGGCAAAGTCAGATACTGACTATAAAAAGGATAATGCAAACAGAAAATGCATTAATTGCAAAGGAAACCATAGCGCCAGATTCCAGGGCTGCCCAGTATATCAGCAGACCAAAAAAAGCATTGAGGGTAGCTATAACAACCCAAACCAATTTCAAAACGGTCATTAAAGAATTAAAAGAAAATAATACTTATACGAACAATAAAGTTATAACAGAAATTAAGAGTGTGCAAGAAGATGTCAAAATGCTTAAGTCACAGATGGCAAAAGAAAGTAAGAACAAGTTAGAAAGTAATAAAAGAGTACCAAAAAACCAGTCAGATGATTCAACTACATCCTCGGATGACACAAGTGCACTGAAAAGTGCAGAGGCATTGCTTCAAGAAGTGAAAGCCATACAGCACCAAATTTCCCAGGATATAGCTAAACTGACTGTACTGAAAGAAGAAAATGAAATGATACTAGTCAAACTGTCTGAACAAAAAGAAGAAAGTGAAATAATACTAAAAAGAATGGAAAGTGAAAGGCAGGAGATTAACATAGGGAGAGAAGGGAATGTAGCATTGGATGAAAATAGGAAAAGTGGTCAACCTAGAATACCTAAAAAGAAGAAATATCAAAGGACACGTTGAGGCACTTTTACCATACATAGTGGAAAAAGTTAGGAATAAAATGATAAGTTTAAATAAGGTTTTTCTTGAGAACTTGATGGATAGTGGGTCCACAAGTACAGGAAATGCAGAATAAGAGCAATTTGATAGTTAACCAAAATAAAAGGTACACTAGATGATGTTAAAATTCAATTTAGAAAGATTTAGAATTATCCAGTGGAATTGTAGGGGTATTAAAAAAAATTTACACCCCTACTATCAGAGACTGGAGGAAATACTGATATATATGCTCTTCAAGAGACCCATTTAAACCCAAATAATAGATATAGTTGTAAGGGCTTTAAGATACTTAGACACGTTAGGAAAGAAGGTAGAGGAGGAGGTGTCGCAGTATTAGTTAGCGAAAAATTTAAAATCATAGACTGGGAAATATTTAATACAACCAATATAGAAGGTATCCAGGTTACTGTAGCAGCTGAACCAAACAATCTAACAATTCTAAATGTATATGCTAAAGATGGCACAATTAAAGATGAAGAAATACTAGCCATAAGCACCAGACTAGGCCCCAAAACAATCATAGTAGGCGATTTTAATTCCCATCATTGTGCTTGGGGTGGACAACATGCAGATAATGCAGGAAAATGCCTACTTGACTTCATAGAAAACAATCAATAGACATAAGTATAGCAACTAACAACCTAGCGAATGTAAATTGGGAAGTGTTACAAGACACAAACTCAGATCATCTGCCCATTGTAATAACCATGCATGAAAATGTCATTCCAAACCCAGAACCAGAGAAACCTACCTTCAACTATAAAAAAGCAAACTGGGAAGCTTTCCAATCAGAGCTGGAGGTGATGGAACATAAAGACATGGAATCAGATGATACTGACTTGTGGGCAGAAACACTGACCAATGAAATTCTGAAAATAGCAATAAAGTATATACCAAATAAAAATATGCCACAACACCTTAAACCAATAAATAACATTAATAAGAAAAGAGAAACTCAATGGAATAAAGAACCAGTTGCCTGGTGGAATAAAAGCTGTACAGAAATTCATGAGAGAAGAAAAAGGGCCTTACAAAAATATAGAAATAACAGAACAGAAGAAAACTATGATAAGTATAAACTTATTAGGAATGAATCTAACAGAATAATATTCAAAGCCAAAGAAACTAACTGGAAGGAGTTTTGTCAGTCACTTAAACCTAGCACTCAAATTAGAGAAGTATGGAAAAAGCTTAAGGTTATCAAAGGGAACAATAAGAAAACAATAATGCCAACAATCAAACTACCAAAGAGAGCAGAAACAGATAAAGAAAAAGCTAATGCCCTTGCCGAGTATTTCTATAAAGTCAGTGCAAAAAGTAGCCTTGGACAGGAAGAAAATGATAGAAGAGACAGACTTAGGATACAGTTTTTAAAAGAACTACCAGACCAGATAGATGAAACAAACTATTTAGATGCTGATATAACAGAGGAAGAAGTAACTAACGCAATAAAAGATAAATCTAATACTGCCTCAGGGCAAGATATACTTAGTTATGAAATCCTTAAGAAAGTACCCAAAAGAACTATAAACATAATAACTTCACTTTATAACAAAATCTGGAGCTTAGGAAAGATACCAAAAGCATGGAAAGTAGCTATGATAGTACCCATTCTAAAACCCAATAAGGAAGCCCATGATGTAAGTTCATATAGGCCTATCTCATTAACATCACAACTAGGTAAAATACTGGAAACTGTTGTGAATAAAAGAGTTAAATTCTACCTAGAAAAAAACCAGTTATATAGCCCAAACCAGTCAGGGTTTAGAGCAGACAGAAGTACAGTAGACCAGCTTGTAAGATTAGAACATGATGTAAAGCTAGGGTTCAAGAGGAAAGAGAAAACAGTGGCAGTCTTTCTAGATGTAGCTAGAGCATATGATGAATGCTGGCGAGATGGAGCTCTTTACAAAATGAAAAAGATTGGCATTACTGGTAAAACCTATAGGTATCTAGAAAACTTTTTACAGGACAGGTATTTTGCTGTACAGGTGAATAATGATAGGTCAGAAATATATGAACAACAGAATGTGATTCCTCAAGGATCAGTAATCTCTCCTTCAATTTTCACTATAGCTGTAAATGATTTAGCAGATGAATTTAATGACATAAAGAATGCAGTATCACAATTTGCAGATGACTGTGCCATTTGGCGATCTGGAAAAAACTTGGACCATGTTTACAAAAAACTTCAAAATCAAATAGACAAAGTTTCAGAGTGGATGAAAAGTTGGGGCTTCCAAATTAATGTAAACAAAACAGTAGGTATGATTTTCAGCAAAGGAAATTTAAAAAAAAAATAACAAAATCAATATAACCATTAAAGGACAGAAAATATGTACCTCCTCAACAACAAGATTTCTGGGCATAACTTTAGATAAACAACTAAATTATAATAAACATATAGACAATTTGGTAGAAAGCTGTAGGGGACCCCTAAATATACTAAGGATTGTAAAAGGTAATGGATGGGGGGCCAGCAATAAAATAATGCTTATGTTCTACAAGTCCTTCATCAGGGGGAAACTGGATTATGCCAGCATAGTCTATGACTCAGCTGCAGCTTCTAACAAAGCAAAACTGGATAGGATTCAAAATGCAGCCATGAGAACCATTACAGGTGCATTTATATCGACACCAGTAGAAGCTCTAGAAGTAGCTCTCGGCATACCTCCCCTTGATCTAAGACGGAAAGAACTGAGATTAAATTATTGGAGTAAAGTAGCACAAGAAGTGACCCACCCAGCACATAAAGCATTTGTCAAAAACCAACCAAGTGTATGGGACGTCCCCTTAAACAAAGATAGATATCCAACAGGGTGGAGAATTATAGAAGACCTAATGCAGTTCAAAGAACTATCAAACACAATTGAAAATAGTAATAAATACAGAAGCAAAATACCACCATGGGAACTAAAAACACCAATCATAGACTACTCACTTACTGAAAAGATCAAACAAAACATAGAAGATAAGGAAGCCAAAATGATAAGTAGAAAGTTCATAGAGCAACTAACTAAACAAAGTCTGGCCGTCTACACTGATGGATCCAAGGGTGATAGTGGGCAACTAGGTGCTGGAGTTGTAATACCACAATGGGGAATAAAAAAGAGCTACAGTGTAACGGAAGGGGCATCGATTTTTACTGCAGAGATGGTAGCAATTCTTAAAAGTCTAGAAATAATCGAAGATAACCCACCAGAAGCTGTTACGATATTTACAGACTCACTATCATCACTACAAGCACTAGAACACCCAGGTAAATGTAGCCGGCCAGACATAAAGGAAGAAATTCTAGCAATTAATACATCACTAGAGAACAGAGGATGTAATGTGAGGCTAGTGTGGGTTCCAGCACACATAGGTATAGCTGGCAACGAGTTGGCAGACCAGAATGCCAAGAAGGGAAGAACAAGTAAAAACAATATAAAAGCAGGACTGGGAAGGTCAGAGATCAAGAGCCAAGTGAAGGAAACTATAAACGAGGAATGGAAGAGAACATGGAAGGACAGTAGAAAAGGCAGACACGCGTTCAAACTGCTGAAAGAACCAACGAGGATATGCCAGGTCAGAGAAGAATTAAAGATACCATCGAACAAAAAACTGTGGCGTCTCCGACTCGGTGCAGCATACTTCATGGTAGAAGAACCACACTGCCAAGAATGTCAGGAAGAGAATGACATAGACCACTACCTGATCCACTGTAAAAAGTATGAACAACAAAGGCTTGAATTAAAAACTTACTATAGAAATCACAATATAGACTTAACAGGTGATAAGGTTTTAAGTATAGATGCCCCAAGAGATGCCCAATCAATACTTAAAAGATATATACATAAAACAAAGGAAAAAATATAAGGTTAGAACTTCAGGAAAATCATCCAACTAAATAGAAATTAAGCAGCAAGAACTAACAAAGCATTAACAAAAAAAGTAACTACTCATAGGACAAGGAAAGACAAGGTTTTAAAAAAGGGACAACAACTCAAAAAGAACAAATACTAATACAAATTAAAACCAAGTGTAAAGGACAATAGTTATCTAGAAACAATACAAAAGAGAAAATAAAATTGACAAATACTAATATAAATAAAAATCAGCAACTGCAAAAGACAACAGTTATTTAAATTGAATACAAAATTAGTAAATAAAATGACACTAAATACCCCAATTATAACCAACTTTCAGGTTGAACAGGGTAGACCAAGATGGAACGAGAAGAGGCAACAATGATCAGATGTTGAGTGCCCGATCTCCACCCATCAACTCATCAAAACAACAACAACAAGGAGCGAAGCTCCTGACCGGGTTGGAAGGAAAGTCCACTGACCCCCCAGCCTCGCAATGACATGTCATTGGGCCGAAAGAGCTGGAAAGCTCGAGTGCCGCTGGTTATAGAAAAAAAAAATGGTGGTGGTAGTAGTAATAATAGTATTAATAGTAGTAGTATCTTTGGTACTGTGACAAATCAAATCTTCGATCGTCAAATTTGTTCTGTGACCTTCTTTAACTTTCTCTCGGTGCCCTTCCTTTTCTTTTTTTCTCACCCGCGTCTTATTGCATTTTTTCGCTCCCATCGATCAAGGTTATCTTATCACCTCTTGTCATACCTCTCACTCACCCCTCTCTTCTGGTTTTTTTCTCCTTTGTTATCTGCGACGTGTAGCGAAGGACCGATCTTGTCACATTGACTTTTAACTTATTGCCAGCTCCAGACGGAGTAAGAGCCTACACTGAGCAACATTCCTATTGTTAACCCAGACTTTTTGTCAGGGAAGATACACGAAACAATGTTGTCGCATGATAAGGTGCTAGTTTGCAAACAACACTTCTACCTTAAGGGAGCTTGCACAAGATATTTCCAGAAGTCACGAACAATGTTGCATTGGGCTGAACAATTGTTAACGCATTATATCTGGTCCGTCGCCTTTTGTGAAGGATTTAAGCAATGATTTTGGCGCGTTAAGCCACCAGTTGGTGTAATCCAACGAATGCCCTCTTATACGTAATGGCTTTCTTTATATATACATGTAATTATGAAATATTCTTGCTCATACGTTTGCTTTCATACTTCTAATGACTGAATAAACAATTATTTGTTTAGTTTAAAATAACATACAACAAATTTAATAGTCAATTAGTTCAACAAGTTAAAATAAGGATCAAATAGGGGTGAAAGGTAAATTAAATTGTTCCTCACAGAGGTTGGATCGGGGCGCTATCAATGTCCGTGTTTTGCTGTTGCCTGTGACAAAACAAAACTTAACTCCAGATGAGTCCTGCAGCTGTGGTTCGTCAATTCTGTGATGACGGAAGCCTTCTTCACACTCTCTTCCACTGTAGGCGGTTAAGGTGGATGTTTTTCCCTCACAATAGCGGCGTGAATACCACAAATCGTCTGATGGCTTGTAACCACGAACTTTAGATAAATAGAAAGAAACAAACGCCTGCTAAGTACATTTGTTCGCCGCAAACTAACAGGCCCATTATCATGCGCTCCACCCACCAATTTTAATCTCTCAGAAGAATTAAATTCCCGAGCACACAGTGTGACTCAAGGAATATGATGAAAATTCACCAATATACTTCTGGGTGTTAACCAGGAAATTGCGACAGGAGTGCGTGAATAATGATTTGCCTAAATTACAATTAAAAAAGGTACATACATCTCACAAGATAATATGCTACACCTTAGGCACAGGTGAAGTAATCATCACTCATTACTCATCACTACTACAGTCGGAGTCTGGGGTCGCTCTGCTGTCGGGTTTCCCGCACGACTAGTCAGAAACAATCACCAGCTCTTGCAGTAGTGGTTCATGCATATACTATTTTCATATGTTGAGGATGCCAGCCTTGTATGTAACCACTTAGCAAGAAAATTGTTGAATTTACATTAGTAAATAAATTGTTTACACTTACCCAAAATTTTGGGAATACACAATCTCATTGCACAGATTTAGACTGAACACAGCTCTGTATTAGATGCTTCAAAATCACTTAGGTCTGGAAATTAGAGTTAATTCCTCTGATGGCGGGTGCTCTGCGAAATCATGGCCTGGGAAAACTTGTGTTTAATTCCTCTATGACTTGGTCTGGGAAATTAGAGTTAATTCCTCTGACGGCGGATGTTCTGTGAGATCACCTGGGCCTGGGCAAACATTTTTTAAATTCCTCTATGACTTGTGATAAAATTCCTTGGATTCCAGTCTTGTTAATTAAACTCCTGGCCCCTTTAGGTTTCCAGTCTATATACATTTGAAATTTACTAAAGTCCTTGAATAATAATTATGTACACCATGATACATCATCCATCCTAGCTCTGGTCAAAGGCCCAATGCAATAGTATTATTGTTCGGAGGTGTGTTGGGGTCACCCAATCACAGAACAGGAACCTACACAAAAACCGATCAATAAATGCTACCGCTGTTTAATATGGAGGATGAAAAGTGTAGAATATGAGGTTAGACTTAGGACTTAAGAAAGTGAACGCAAAGTCAAAAATGGATAAAATTGGTCTCAATTTTCAGGGAATAACTCCAACGATGTGCATTTAAAAGGAAAATTGGATTGATAGAGTACTTTTGAAGATACGTGAAAGAAAAGGTGTCAGTTCATCGAGAAATCCTGTGTTTTTTCCAAGTAAAATTCGATATAAAATCACTAACAAGACCAATTATGGGAATTAACACATGGATAGAAAGCAAAACCTATGGAGAAATAAAGACTATAACTCAAAAGGCTATATCTAGAAAAGGTGAGATGCACGAAGCAAAGGTTTGGATTATGTCTAGCACAGTTTCGTTCGGAGAGGCAATATTTTTCTAAACTGAAACAGAGTTACCGAACCTGTCTTCTCATAGGCACGTTCGCAGCCTATAAAAGGAGACCGCGGGATAATTCAAACTCACTTGCACAGCATAAAGACACAAGGACGGAAGGCTAGTGAGACGCTTGTTGAGGCTAAATTCTTACCATCTGTGGCCGGCAGCATTATTCTCCACCAAAGCCAGTCTTTTCTGAACATTATATAGATCCTGAGAGGGTATGTAGAATTATTGTATATATTTAGCACATTAATTACTACTATTTATTTCAGGATTTAGTTAGTTGATATGTTATGAAGGTATCATACATCGTCTTAGTTTATTTGGTATGACTGTTGAAGATTTAACCCAAAAATATAACCACTCAGTGACAGTCCTTATCAGGACTAGCACAGTCCTTATCAGAGCTAAAACAGTCCTTATCAGGGCTTATACAACCTGCCATAAGTTATAGCACTTTTCAGAGCTGACTTGTAAGGCAGGGACAGTAAGGGTGACTAAAACAGCATACCATGTGTGTAAATAATTGATGTATTATATTCCTGTATTATTTTATTTCAAGAAATGTTTGGCAGCTAGACACCTGTCTTGTCTCGCTATCGCTATCATACTGAGCCATGTATCATCCATATACATGCATACACCTGATAACACTGTCATCTCACATACATTAGGCTTGTGGACATTAAAACAAAAGATAGCCACATGTCTACGCATTGTCCTCAGGTTCCTACGAGTCATTCAAAATCAGAGGTCGTTGATTGAAAACCCTATGAGCTATTGTGACCTACCAGAAGTCTACATAGGGGTTTCAAGATCACCAGCTTTAATCCCCAGCAGTGTCTGGATTGGCATAAGTTGGACCAAAAACTGAAAGACTGTGCAAATCAACAGAACCTTGCATCTAACTTAGTTAAGTCAGTGTGTTATAAAACTCGTGCAATCTTGAGTGACCAGCAGCAGATTTTGTTAAGTGATGAATAGTGTGATAGCTAGCAGAGACATACGATTATAATAGACCAGCGAGGAATTCATTTGAAAAAGCCAACAAGAATATTTTAGTTAATCATTTGAATTTTTTTTCTTCATCATTTTCAAGTTCTTGTAAAGTTATTCCTTCATTGAATCCATCCACATGCGCTCATAATTCAGCACAAGATAGATAGATGTAAATAAATGATTCAATAATTGTACTCTGCAGCTTTATTAATTTACTTACTTACTTAGTTGTTCTTCTTCTACCGTGAGGGGTAGAGGTTTGGAAGAGAGAGCGCCAGACATTCTAGTCCTCGGTCCTTTAAAGATTGTCTAATGTTGTCCTCCCAGCGGACTCTGGGTCGTTTCTGGGGGTCTGGATCCCTGTCTCTTTGTTTCCCATGCTTGTCGTGGTAGCCGATCTTCTCCCATTCTGCAGACATGGCCAAACCATCTTAGTTGGGACTGTTCTACGTGGGTCTGCAGGGGGTGGGATTTTAGGCCTTGACGTATCGTCTGGTTGCGGACCATGTTTCTTCTTTTTACTTCAACCACCTTCCTCAGATACCTCATTTATGAGGTTTGGATCTGGCTTTTGTGGGTTGTAGTAATTGCCCATGACTCGCATCCATATGTCAAGACTGGGACCTAGGTGGAGCGGTATACAGCCATCTTCGTTTTCTTACCAACCTCTCTCTTGCTAAGGAATCCTCGATTTATGGCCTGAAAAAGTCTCCCAGCTGCTGCTTTTCGAGTGGCCAACTCTTCTTTGATGCCTCCTTTTCGGTCTATAATAGCTCCTAGGTATTTAAAGTGGTCGACCTGCTCCAGGACATGTTCTCTCAGCTTAATCTGATGTCTTCTTTCTTCTCGTGATATCACCATGGATTTTGTTTTAGAGCTGCTTATGACCATCCCTCTCTTCTCCAGCTCTTCCTTCCAGACTTGCAGGTTGGATTGGAGATGTGCCTCTGATTTAGCAATCAGGGCAACATCATCAGCAAATGTCAGCTCTGAAATACAGACCTGTCTCATCTTTCAGTACCCCACTGAATACTTTCTTGTTCTCTCCTTACATGCCTTGATGGCATTGTCCATGAGGAGTATGAAAAGATAAGGTGACAGGATATCACCTTGTCTTACACCAGTGGTGGTCCTGAACTCTTCTGACTTATGGTTTGCTGTCCTCACATAATTTCTGCAAGACTTGTAGAAGCTCTGCATAGCAAGAATCAGCGGTGCTGGAATGTTCTTCCTTGCCAAACAGTCGCAAAGTTTGCTCCAGGGAACCCTATCAAACGCCTTTTCCAGATCTATGAAACAAAGATGGATCTCACTCTTATACTCAAGGGCCTTTTCACTCAGCTGTCTGAGTGTGAACATTAGGTCTTGAGTACTTCGGTTTGCTCGGAATCCGCACTGGACTTCATCCAATTGTGGCTCAGCTAGGCGTCGGAGTCTCTGCTGTTGGATTCTAGAGTAGATTTTACCAGGAACACTGAGAAGGGATATGCCTCTATGGTTTCCACATTGTCGATTGTCACATTTTTTTTCGAAAATCGGTATTATGATGTCAATCTCCCGATCCTTTGGTAGAGCCTTGTTGCTTATTAATTTTATTTTGTATATATATATATATATATATATATATATATATATATATATATATATATATATATATATATATATATATATATATATATATATATATATATATATATATATATATATATATATATATATATATATATATATATATATATATATATACATATATATATATATATATATATATATATATATATATATATATATATATATATATATATATATATATATATATATATATATAAACTACTGCAACTAATGCAAGTAATACATGTGGCGGTATTGTCTCCCCTGCTATCCAAGTAGAGGTCCAAAAATGGCCAAACGTATATAATGATGAGGGTCTCCAAAGGTATCAACCTTCGAACAAGATTACTTTTGGCAGAGATAAAAATTGAAGAATGATGCTTCTATTTAAGGGACCTTACAGGAATTTAAAGAAAGGCAAAAATAACGACTGAGAGCATCTAAGCCGTCAAGAACATATTATTCTCGCGTTCCTTCTATAAGGAAATATTGACTTGTGTTTCTGAACTCCCAGCTGAAGATGATTCAGCAATTATTAATTTTATAGCTTTCTATGTTTGTGTATTTAAAACAGTATGATTCATACGAGTGCATACATACAATTCACACAAGAGTAATAAATCCTACTATAGCTTTAAAGTTACAGATAAACATATTTAATACCGTAATCACTTATGGGTTAACAATGTAAAATAAATAAAGTAGTTTTTTAAAAAAGAAGCTATGATATTTATCATCATCGGATGATGTAAATTATGGTGGAACTTATGGAAATTTTGGAAACATTCGTTGGTTGCGCTGTTATGCTACTTAGCTTCAAGTTTGAGGTCGGTTGGCGTCTACTTCAGCCGCTGTTGGTTCCCACAGGTGCCTTGGACTGTACTTCTCTTCAATAGTCAAATAAGGTGGCAGGAGCACGTCTCTTGCACAAGGCCAAGGTAACTGCTAAGGTTGTAAAGTCAAGTGTCCTAAAGACCCGTCTGATGTTGGTGTCTCCCGTCAACTGCTGGCAATTTGTACCCCAAACTTGTACCACAAACTGAAAGGAGACAAATGTCTCTGCTAAGTATTGGATCTCCTGACATTGTCATCAGGCGACCTCCGCTTCCATCCATCACTTCATCTTCCTCAGACTTTTTACCCTTCTTGAGTGTTAACTTTAATCCTAGTGAGTCGGATGAAAATGTTTTTGGACAGTGCAAGACGACAATATATATATATATATATATATATATATATATATATATATATATATATATATATATATATATATATATATATATATATATATATATATATATATATATATATATATATATATATATATATATATATATATATATATATATATATATATATATATATATATATATATATATATATATTTATATATTTATATATTTATATATATATTTATATATATATATTTATATATATATTTATATATATATTTATATATTTATATATTTATATATATTTATATTTATTTATATATATTTATATATATTTATATATATTTATATATGCGACCTTGTCGTACTGTTGATACAAATACGCTCAAGTCTTAGATGTCACGCTACTACTAATCTGATACATGTACTTGCTAAAGTCTTAATTGTCACGTTACCGTTCTAATGGAAAGTATGTAAATATTATGTAGTCAGTACTGTTGTTAGTTATTTGTATACTTAAGTTTTAATAATAACCACAAGCTCTGAAAAACAAACAAGTACGAGCTTTCCTCTGGTTTTTACCTTGAGGTTTTTTGCCTTCTTGTGGCCGAGACAGGTTTCTTTCAACCTAGATCAAAGTCGGTTAACTATATCAGAGCACAATTGTCTTTCAAAAATAAGTGAACTCTGTCAACTCTAGTGCAGCATTGATAATTGTTAAGCCCTGACAAGGACTACTAGTGTCTATCGCCTAGTTAGTCTCAAGATTCCATTAACGTGAAAAATCCGTGTAGTTACCGGGGGGGGGGGGGGGGGGGTCTCTGAATAAGCAAAGAAAAAATAGGACTAACAGGCATGTCGTAGAAGGCGACTAATATGAGGTGGTAAGGGTGGTTGGCAACCTCATCAAGTAAAACAAATTATCACATAAACTACCGCTGCAAGAGAATTGTGAATGCGTAGTGCAGGCTTAGTGTAAAGGGACTAACTACGGTGGTGGCTCCATGCTCCACAAGGAGCGCAAAGCAAAATGATGATGGTGATGATGATGACGATGATGACAGCGTGCCTCCCCACCCCTCTCCCCTTTTCAAATGTAACTACGAAAAGAAAAGACGAAAACAAAAAATGATGCCTTACAAAGCATGAAAAACTTTCAGCAACTGTATATTTTAACACGCGGCAATAGATTTTTAAACAACAACAAACATGTACTCTTACCTGACAGACTTGATTAAATCCGGTGCCTGTAATTGTAGCCAAGACTTGTGTGAACTTCAAAGCGTGACTAACAAAGTGTATTCATTATAAACATGTAGTATATAAGTATAACCCAGTATGCGGTCGCTTACCTAGGCTGAACTTTTAAATTCCACATATATTACCGCTGTCTACAGGAGTATACCTGCACAAACTTGTATAAAGCCTACCACAGTTCAGGTGTAAGCCTAGAATGAATATATCAGTGTTCCTTCAGTTTGAAATGAATCCCACTGCTATCTAAACGCAGGTACAATGATTATCGATCTGTGTCAATGGTTATTGATTTGTTTTCGTTTCGCCTGTTCCGTTAAGAAACATTTTATCTAGGAGAAAGACTCCTTCACACCTCTCCTGTTCACTCTCATTGATTGGGGGTGTACAAGCAGTAGAGTGGAGCCCAGTGTTGTTCCGGGGGGTGGGGGGGGGGGTGTCTGCGGAGAACGAACAAAGAACAGGACAAATGTCCCTTCAGGTATGTCGTATCAGGCATCTAATTTGAGGGCAAACTCATGATGTTAAGCAACTTTAACCAAAACGACGACGCGAGAACATGAACGCTTTGGTGCGGGCTTTCTACTTGAAGACCAGCTTTAATGGTGGCTCGTTGCCCCATTTCAAGGGAAATGCCAGTAGAGAAGTTTTTCTAGAAGTACATATAAGGTATCTTTATAAGCAAACAAAGATACTGAGTTCACAGATCGAAGGAACGGACGATAGTCTTTATTTATACGGGGTAAATAAAATATGCTTTTAGCATTTTAATATTTCTGTTCTGAATACCAAACAAATTAATATCTTGTAAATCAAATGTACAACATTAATACACCTAAAATTGTACTTTATAGCTATGATAACTTTACTATTAACGAATTTGATAGATTCTAACAGTAAAATTAAAGTGTGTTGGGCCATAACGGTTGCGATATTAGAAAGGCATTGAGATATCGGTTTGAGCAGGCCATGAACGGATATCTTCATGTACTTTGGGAAAGTGCACTTAATCCAGTTCGTAATGATTTTAACTGATAGATAGATAGATAGATAGATAGATAGATAGATAGATAGATAGATAGATAGATAGATAGATAGATAGATAGATAGATAGATATATAGATAGATAGATAGATAGATATATAGATAGATAGATAGATAGATAGATAGATAGATAGATAGATAGATAGATAGATAGATAGATAGATAGATAGATAGATAGATAGATAGATAGATAGATAGATAGAAGAAAGAGTTCGTCCGCTTTGTGTTGTGTGTGCTATTTTTATGGGATTAAAGCAACAACACCTTTAGAAGAATGGCGACACAAGACTATTAATATCGCGAGTCAGGCCATTCAGACCTACAATGACTGACATGAAAATAATGTTTAATAACGTGCCTAGCACTAAGGGTA
The DNA here is from genome assembly GCA_024509875.1 of Oreohelix idahoensis. Taxonomy (NCBI): domain Eukaryota; kingdom Metazoa; phylum Mollusca; class Gastropoda; order Stylommatophora; family Oreohelicidae; genus Oreohelix; species Oreohelix idahoensis. Next base: position 450,544 of record JAMPIV010001647.1, on the reverse strand, counting down.
AGAGTTCCTATAGAGGAGGAAAGGGAACAGTGTGTACGTGTGTGTGAGACACCTATAACACACAGGGGGATAGAAGAGAAGAATACAGATATCACAGTAAACCTGTAGAAAGCGATTTCATATATACCTTGTAAACAATGCCCCGTGAAGTTCCCGGGGGAACTCTGAAGAGACAAAGAAAGAATATGCGAACTGCATCCTCAGCATGTCGTACAAGGCGACTAGTAAGAGGTTGTACATGGAGCTGGCAACCTCATGTAAACCAACCCCAGAAACTCCTGCTGCAAGAGCATTGGAATGTTTGGTGTAGGCTTTCTACAAGGGGACCAGCTGCTGTGGTGGCTCCATACTCCAAAGAAACGCAAAAGAAAATTATGTTGATGTTGATCGTGCTGATAATGATGTTGATGATGATGATGTTGATGATGATGATGTTGTTGATGATGATGTTGATGATGATGATGTTGATGATGTTGATGATGATGTTGATGATGATGATGTTGATGATGCTGATGTTGATGATGATGTTGATAATAATGATGTTGATAATGATGTTGATGGTGATGTTGTTGATGATCATGATGATGATGTTGATGATGAAAACGCTGGTTCTACTGTTTGACATTTGTTCAAATATTAAACTTTCTGTCTGTATAAACCATCCGTGTCTCTAGATAGTAATACCATTAACTGTTGTTCCTTTGAACTCTTTAATTTACTTTGCTGATTCCGTATTTTCCATCGGGGTTGAATCTCATCATCACTACCCAATAGCTCCCTCAGGAGCATATGCCCCCCACAAAGGCATGCAAAGCCTTCCTGTCTAGTGCCATCTGTTAAAGTGCTTTACATGTCTTCTTTATTCCTTTCATCTAAGTCTATAGTTCCCTCTGCCTCTCTTACCCTGGTGGTTCCAGAGCAAGGACTGCCTTGTAGTGCTATCAACAGGTTTACCTCAATGTGTGTCCTACCAAATGCTAGCGTTTTCTTCTCGAAGCTTATTCCACTGGTTCTAGTCTGGTTCCTTCTATCAGTTCAACATTAGTGACCTTGTAGTATTACTTCAAGCCTTCTATTCTATGTAAGCACCCATTTATGAACGTCTATAACTTGGTTAGAAAGATGGCTCAATACCTTCCATCTACAGTGTCTGCACCACCTCCTCGGTATTTCATGGAAAGACAAAGTGACAAATGTCGACGTGTCCTGTGCTAGCGTTCAAAACATGTATACACTGGTTAGACAGAGCAGACTACGATGTCTTGGCCCTGACCGCCGCTTGGAAATTGATCGCATCCCGAAAGATATCTTCTACGGACAACTGGCAGATGGCAAAAAAAAAAAAAACAGTTGGGCGACCGTATCTGAGATTCAAAGATGTGTGCAAGAGAGGCATGAGAGCACTGGACATAAATCTAGTAACCTGGGAGGATGAAGCTGCTGATCACACCAGGTGGCAATGCTATGTACGGCGCCACCTCAGTGAGAAGCTCTCACAGCAAGCAGAAGAGAGGAGAAAACGTCGAAAGGAACACAAGGAAAATAAGCAACATAGGGCTGTCACCTCAGAGGTGCATTCCCATAGTCAGCTATGACTGTAGAAGCTATTATTACTATTATTATTACAACTTGGTTATCGTTTTTGTTCTTCTCCGTGTTTCAGAGCCATACAATAGAACTGAACTTGACATTTGAGTTGATTTCGATTTTTGTGGGTTAAATATGTTAAACTAGTAAATGTGAGCAAGTGTCGGAAATGTAGCGTCAAACGATCTGCTTGTCCGGAGATTCCTGATCTTTTGATATTATTGCGGTGAATATAAAACATAGAGGTTTGTTGTTGCAGTGGCAAGTTTACAGCTGCCAAAGTGCACTTCCATTCTTCTTCTTCAAATGTAAATCCGACTGGGGTAGGTGACCATGTGTCTCCACAACCTGTCTATAATGCTTTTATCAATTCTGTCGTTGACTTTTTCCATGCCATGACGTTAAACTGTTCAATATTATCTCTCGTGGTCATCCTCTGTCTAATTTTCTACGAGGAAAATGAGGAGGCCTGTAATAAGACGTGGTGTTGGGTGGATGAATATGAAAAAGAAAAAAAAAACAACCGAAAACAAAATAGGTGATTCGTCTTACTAGGACAAAAGACACATAAAATAGCCAACGTTGAGAACACAGGGCCTTCGTCAGGGAAAAGAAAGACAGCGAGAGCTAAGTAGGAAACATGCGAAAATAAATTAAAATTGGTACTGCCCGTAAAATCTGCTACGACCTAGCGTGGCCTATTTAGTCGACCAGAGATTGGTTTTCCTGGAGCACGTCATCAGAGACCCCCCACCCCCCGAACTACACGGTGAAATAGTGTAGGCAATGTAGAATATTTAGTAGTATACATGCAATTTCCCATTGTACATGTAATATATTTACTGGCTCAAAAACTGTCGTTGCCATGGACAACCCAGTCGACCTTCTCCTTCAACTACTGCGCCTGATGCCCATTTTCCCCCGCTCCCCCCCCCCCCCCCCCCAAAGTCTACTGCGCCTGATGTTCATTTTCCCTCGCCTGATCCTCGATTTTACCACGCCATATACTTTATTATTTATACATTATTGCACAGAAGTGTGCTTAGCGTTATATTATTCATGTCTGGTTTCGGCACTAACGGTCGTTACCTTTTTTTTTCCCTTCCCGCTCCAAATATTCAAATTTTTGCATCCATTCTTCACATTACCTCAGCTTGCAATGTTAACGTCTGTTCTGCATCAGATACACGCAAAACGCATATGCGGACACAAACAAGCTTATAGAAAAAAAAAAAAAAAATCTCGAATTAGTTATTCAAAGTTGTCACAGGATTGTCTCCCCTGCTCTGCAGTGATGGTCTAACAATGGCTAAAATTTAGAGGATCTACCGACGGTCTTCAAAGGCATTTACCATTCGCTCAGGATTACTCTTGGCAGAGATGTAAATAGAAGAATGGTGCTTCTTTTCTAGGGAGCCTCATAGGATTTTAGGACATCAAGCACAACAGCTAAGATCACTAAGTCGTCATGAACTTATTATCTTCTCAGACCTTCTATGAGGAAAAGAGTACTTTGGTCGTTTAGTGAACCCCCACAGATTAATATCATGAAATAAGAGAAAAACAAATATGCCTCCTGAGTATGCCTCCTGAGTATACATAGGCACCTGTTAAAATGTTAATAATCATGTAAATTATTTTGGTAATCATCCACTCCCTGCTCCATATGGAAATTGAGACCTCTGCTTTTGGTTCTCTACGAGAAAGAGCCCGCACGAAGCTGTCAACAGCTCTTGCACTTGTGGTTCATAAACCATCATTCCATTTGCTAAGGTTGCCAGCCTCGTATGAATTTGAACATCCACCAGCAATTTTCACATGTTAATATGCAAAATATAGAATGATAAAATGACAAATATCTTTGGAAAATACAGACTTCTTGCTCAGATAAATAGTGTCGGGAAACTTGGTTAAGATGCCTCTTACATGTGGCCTGGGGCATTAATCTTAAATAGAATCCCACTATGACTTTATATTCAGGTTCCAAGGATTCCTGGTGTGACGAAGTAAAAAATCGCCTTCTTTTCTCTCTGTCAATCTTTTATCATACCAGTTCTCTCTCCTCTAGAAAATCCACCACTCGTCTAAAAATCAGATCTCCCATTTTCTTTCTGAATGAAATTCCTTTCTCTTTGTTCTATGCTTTACTGGCAAAAAGTCTTTCGACTCCTCGTTGTGACGTGGAGATGTAAACAGGAGCCACGTAGACCCGACCACCTTTGTTCCCTCTACCAGTGTTTACATTTTCCGAAGGCGAAACAACGCAATTAGCTGTCTGATTGACTCACTTCTGAAGCCACGCCTATTTTTTCTGTCTTCCTGAGCATATGAATGTTTACAAACATTTCACACCCGGCAATCTTAACAAGGGGAGCGAATCACGTTCGCCTACCTGAGTTTTCTCACGTAAAGCTGAGCTGCCAATTATCGGCCCTTAGCCACAACACGTGGAAGCAACGGCAAAACCATTCAAGGGCGGTAATAATACTTCCCGACTACCTGTTTGATGTTATACATACAGGGAGATAATCGTGACATCAGAAGCGAACAGAAATCGCGGCAACGGCAAACACAGTGACCGAAAAAGCTTTGATCTGGGGAAACGGACGGAGGATCTTGGAAGAGGCCCGTTCGCACGGCATGTTTTGATGTAGACCAGCATCGCTGAGTAGACTGAACGAGAAATCTTTCATCTCGAGAAACTAGAGTCTGATTTCCCCGTAAGACTTTGAAGGTGTGACTTGTATCATCTGTTAGCGATATAACACTCAAATCTGTATACACCAATACCTCACTCTTTCGACAGGTTAGGGACCAGAGCTATGACGAAAGTCGAAAATCGACGAAAGTCGAAGCATAGCTTTTATTTAGCTTACAAATGCATTAGGGCCGCCAAAAAACGTAAATAATTAACTATATAACACTTGCGAATGCGTGCAACACCTAGATAAACAGAAATAAACATAAGAGTAAAGAAAATACAATTAAAAAATAAAAAATACGTAAATAGCATCTTACCTTAAAATCATTCTTGAGCAAGTAGACGATGAATATATACAGTATGTACAGTTTTGAATGTTGGTAATTTAGGGGGGATTCTAGACTTAGAAAACCAGACGGAGAAAATTGAGGAGGCTCATCTTCAGAACTGGAGGATTTCAATCTAATTCTTTTAGGAGAAGGGCACTTTGAAGGAGATCTAACTGGGGCTGGGACTGATGTTGATGGCTCGGAATCTGAAGGGTTAGAGGGAGGGGTGACTGAAGTTAAAATTGTGCCTCTTTCTCGTAAGTTAGGTATGCACTGGCGTAGCGTTTTTAATTTCCTCTAACACTTTAGCTCTGTTCTTTACAATTGTGCTAACTGTAGTGCATGGTACACCTAGCCTGCGGCCTATTTCAGCATTTAAGATGCCTTGTTCATTAAGCTTGATTAGCTTAAGCTTTTCTTGCAAATTGAGAACCTTATGGGTTCTTTTAACTTTGTCACTACACTTAGGACCCATTATGAATATATTAAAGCACAAAAATTAGTAGTACTGTATAAGGCCTAATCACACAAAAAAGTACTGTATGAAAACTGTACACGTCTTATAATCACGATATGAACACTGTCATTAGACTGTTATCACTAAAATAACTATGAACTGTTTACAGTATAATCACAAAAATAATATAGTATGAATAGTTTTGTTATTTTAATCAAAAAAATAAGTAGTATTAATATGTTTAATGACAAATATAAGAGATTCAATGCGGACAACTTAAAAAAAAACAGTGCACACCGAACGATTTCTGTTCAAAGACTGAACGACGAAAGAATCAAGATGACGCGCAGTTGTGACCAAATGCGACGAAAGAGCGAAGCGAGCGACGAAATTTGGAAACGTGGTTAGAATTGAAAACCGACGAAAGAGTGAAGCGACGAAAGTCGAAACGACGAAAGTCGAGGTATTGGTGTATATACAACGCTCTCCCAAACTCAGTATCAGTCAGCACTCAGAAATTCTCGGATAATCTAGAACACGACGGACTAGAACCTTTTCTTCGATAAATCTTAAATTGTCCCGTGGAGGATTTAATTTCTGATTTGTGCACTCGATCAAAACCAGCTGCCAGCGGCCTAATAGTACCAGTAACATTGTTATTACTTTGGGCCTTCAAGTTTCTTGGACCTGTGAGGTCTCTTCTCTTCATTCAGAGAGAGATCAATATAAACAGTAATGTTAATGATAACTGGGAACAGTACCTTACCCAGAATTATTTTACCAAAAGTTTTCCAGCCCACTGGATATATATATATATATATATATATATATATATATATATATATACACACACACATATATACACATATATACACATACATACACACTCATACATATATATATATATATATATATATATATATATATATATATATATATATATATATATATATATATATATATATATATATATATATATATATATATATATATATATATACGAAAGAACATATATTCCTGACATTTGACAGCCATAGCAACGGAGTGATCCAGAACACTATGCTGTTTCAAAAATCGACATTCACCATAAGAGTCAGTCAATAGGATTTATCATTTATCAGGATTTTTCCATATTGTGACAGTTTGTCCAACACCCAGAGACAATACAGGAACTACTTTTCGCCTTTTATAACTGTGAACGCCCGAGAACATCTCGCTTCAATAACCAAACATAGGACCACAGGACTCATCCAGGAAAGATTAAACTACTAACTTTGGTGACCACCTCTTAATTATTAAATATCAAGGCTGGTCTGGGGCCATAGTTGGGCAAGCCACATGAAAATATAGTCATACCAGTGTACTTTTTTTCAAAGAATACCTGTACAAGCAGTAGGTAAGCATGAGTGTTGTCTGTGGCCACAGCTGAATGAGTGAGAGGCAGAGAGAGAGAGAGATAGAGTAAATAATTTCTTTGTTACAATCCATGTACTTATTTCTCTATAGTTATTTTCGCTAACCTAAGTACTTTACAGAGTAGTAATTTGGTGGGAACTTGTTCGTCTCCGTCTATTCTGTAATCTGGTGTTTATCTTTGACCTCTGGGTTATTAACCTCTTTTTGGGGTCTTCTCTCAACCAGGGGAGGACACTTATTGGGTTATTTTCCATTGTCTGTAAATTTGATATTTTATTGCTCTCTATATTTTTGATGTTGTAAAGTTTAATTGATAATAAACTAAACCAAACTTAATAGAGTGTGTTGGCCAAGCCCGTATCCATTCATCCATAGTCTTTTTCACGTTTGTGCGTATTGTCGTCACATAAGTGTGTGTGTGTGTTTAGTGTAACCTATATTTCATATAGGGAGAGATAGGTCATCTGATATTACAATGTAGTCGTATAGATAGGCTGGACTAGAGACACTACTCACTCTAGAGACTGATCTTCCTCTTACACTATTCCTCGTGAAAATCTATTTCTTACACCTTTTTTTATTCTCACCTATTTTTTACTATCACCCCCTACTCAGATGGGACCAAATAAATGTCTACACCTATCAAAATATATGTACGACAGAATGTCGGCTCATCCGTAGGATTGATCTAAGTCTGAGTCTAGAAAATTGACTAACGTCTGTTAGTGTATCTTAGTCTAACTCTAGATAGAGTGTGGTGTTGTGTGGTTGTCTCGTGAGTTAATGAATACTAATTAAAATTATCCCCTAGACAAACGTTCGTTTACTGGGTTCTGACCACACATATTAGAAATTTGTTTTCCACAGCATCATCCTGGATATTTAGAGTGGTTTTATTCCACTAAGCCAAATATTAGTGAGTTTACTCCACAATCCAGATATTTAGAGTAGGCAGGTTGTGTGCAAAGAGGATAATTTGGACATTTCCATTTCTGTTACTCTCCAGCACTCCATGCCATACTAAAGTACACAATTCTCATATAATCTGAATTAAATATCCATGATGGTGGGTGTGACGTACGTCTAGTTTGACAAGTGAATTCTCCCTGATATGATGGATGATTTAAAGGGACTTTTAGCTTTTCATAACATTAGAACCCCTGAACTTTGTTGTAATTCTTGTATAACGGAACTTCTTTCACGTGGATTCATTAGCTATGAAACTGTTCCACACAGAGGGCAGACACGTTTGCTGATTGATATGCGGAAAGTTTACCTATCGTTGATTCTGGTCATCGCATTGATTTAAGGAGAGATCAAATCACGCCCACTAACATCTCTTGAACAATCATAGGCAGTTATTTTAATTAACTTGGCCAGTGGAAGGCGTCGCCAGAATCAAACAGATACAGCGACCACGATCAAAGAGACGAACTGAGGGATTTTAGGGGAGACTATCGGCGTTATCAAAAACAGTAGTGGTCCCTGATACGAGACGCAGTTGCTTGCCGCTAATTTCGCGTCTCGGTGTCAATCGCAGAACCGAGCGAACGGGGAAAGCCGAAACGGGCAGCAGCGAACGGAGATACGAAGACCAGGGTGCGGTTTCTTCTCTTGATTTGGCGGTCAGATCCCCAAAAGTTCGTCAGATCAAATAAGCTGTCAAGTTTATCATGTCCCACTCAACTTACATTCCATTTTAGCTAAATAGACCATGAAGACTAGACACGTTATCACTCGCTGGCCAGACCTTTACAGAAGCACTAGCTTTATTGAAATCTTGTTATAGATTTTCCCCTGGATTTTATATATATATTTGCAGTGATTTCTATTCTGTGCAAAGCGAGTGATCGTAACCTGCGGTCCCAGCTAAATAAAGAAAGAAATAAAGAAATCATCCTATAAACTTCCAGTCATATTGAAGAAACATTTCTTTTAAAATATAATCTTGTGGCGGTCTTTTTGCGACCTAGCTGTCAGAATTAAATGAAATAAAGCCCACCCAAGAACATTTTAAAGAATAATCATCAAATTACCCTTACAAACCTGTAAGATAAACTGGAAGGTAATCATCGCCAGAAGCGATATCATATTTACTGTTTACTGTGAGAGAGTACATATTTTCCTGACTGTGACTGAGCCTAGTTTTTTTCCTCAATTGGATTTAATAAAACTATCATCACGCATTGAAGGAATTTTACCATAACGGAGGATTAAAAGAGACCACTTCATTTTCACCCCTGTGCCGAACTGTGTTAGTGCCATCCCATAGACTCCTTTTTATATATATAATAAAAACACGAGAACTCTTAGCCTTCAAGTCTTGCGATAAGTGAGAATATTTGTTACCAACAAACCCTCGCAAACATCTGGGGCGGGACATCGAAGGACTAGACAGTTCATATGTCAAAAGATTACTTGCTGTTTTTATATACTTTTATGGATCGTCTGAGGCTGCATTCGGTAAGTGTGTGAGTATATGAGTGTGGATCCTCACGCGTGTGTATGAATGACAGGAAATTTAATCGTTTTTCTTTTGTAAACCTGTTGTTAACTTTCTTGCCTAGTAATATAATTTTTTCTGTATTCCCTGCATTGTTCCTTTAAGGGGGAGTTGATAATTGGTTAACTCTGTTTAAACCCCCCCCCCCCCTCCTTTCCATTTGCTTAGTAAAGGGAAGAACAATTGGGAAGAACAGTTTTTTTCTATCACCTATACCTAACTTTGTAACCCCTCTTTCAGAGTAATTAACTTCACTGTTAGGTTAACGTACCTAAGTTCCTGATATTATCTATCTCTGGACTGGGTTTATCTTTGTCTAATAAGCGGGAAGGGCTTAGTCGATACCAATCTTCTTCACCCCTCCCAAATTTGTTATTTGCATTTGTGTACTTATGATAATTTATGTAATACCTGATATTTGTTAGTGATTGATGTTTAAAGTGAATAAAATCACATAAACTCATTTAGTACGGTGTTGGACATACCCACAGCCCAACATTTCCCCTATTCGTTTAATATAGTTTGTATCTACATCGTCTGTGTGTGTGAAAAACACCAAATCGGTGTGCGCGCAGATGCGAGTCTGGAAAACTGGCAAATAATTGTTTGACCAGGAGAGCGGAAGAGAAGATTGAGAGAAGCGATTTGTCGTAAATAAGTCTGTCTTTACTCTCCTCCAGCACGCTGTGAAGCAACTATTTAATATCTACATTTTCTATCACTGAGCTTTCCATTATCATTTTCCACTCTAAACCGGACCACTATTTCTACGACTCTTTTCTCTCAAAATAAATTTACGACAGTGGGGTAAAACTACTCTAAATATCTGGATTGTGGAGTAAACTCACTAATATTTGCCATGGTGGAATAAAACCACTCTAAATATCCAGGATGTTTGGGTAAAACTTCTCCAAAAACCTTTTTTTTTTTTTTTTTTTTTTTTTTTTTTTGTACGCCCGCTAATACTCGAGGTGAAATCTCAGGTTATTATTAATGTCTAACCTGACATTGATTTTACGTGAGTATCCCTTTTTCTTGTACAAAAACAGGTGTCCCTCGCCATTCAGGCAGATACTCGCCGATTTCGGAGGTAAACCAAAAACCTTGAATGGTGCGGTAACACTAATAAACATGCAGTAACACTAATAAACAACTGGGATAGTTCAGTAAAATTATAAATATCTGAGACTTGGAGTAAAGCTAATTTAAAGTATCTGGGGCAGTAGGTTAAATTAAAACTACTTAAAATAACTGGGTCTGTGGGTTAAGACTATTAAAAGTATCTGGAAATGGTGTTCAAGTGCTTTTTTGGCTGGTGGGGATATAAATAACTGTGTAGTTAGCCGTGTGGTGTGCCTACACATGCACATAACACAACACGGGTTTAAGATGATGATATCATACATAGGCTACTTCATCAGATTAAACTAATAAGACAACAATATATAATTGTTATCAGTTGATAAATTGAACCAATATGGCTTATAAAAACTTTATATTTAATCAATGTTAAATACCTGTTATAAAGGTGTCCTTTCCTTTCCCCCAAAGAATTGCTGCCTGTTCTTCAGTCTTGCTAAATGAGTGGCTTTACTGTTAGAGTCTTGCTAAATGAGTGGCTTTACTGTTAGAGTCTTGGAGCTGCGGTAGCACAGTGATTAGTACACTGGCTTCCTTGCTCCTTGGTTCGATCCCCAGTTGAGATGGGATCTTTTCGACTGCAAACAGCTCCAGGGTTGACCCAGCCTCATGAATTTGGTACCAGAGCAACTCTGGGAAGGTTAAGGAAGCCGGTGTGATGCTGACCAGATCACCCCTAGTGTGCTGATGGTCAAGAAAATATGGGCTTAACACCATATTCCCAAAATGCCTCAATGGGCATGTAATGGGATCCTTTTTTTTCTCCCACAGTTAGAGTCTGGGATGAATTTTATCCATCTGATAGCATCAACAGAACAGTAAGCCATTCTTTGCTCATTGTGTTCCTTACGTAAATTTTCACAAGCTTCAGTGTAGAGAAACACCTTAAAATTCAGATGTTGCCATGAGTGTGGTGATAACTATTTCAAGGAGTTTGTTTTATTGACAGTGATAGCAACATCAACTAGTATAAAGAGCAGGCAACTCTTTTTATCTTGGAGACAGCCATCAATGTCCCATCATGGCTGTTCTGCACTTACAGCATATTTTCCTTAGCATTGTGATGTATAGAAGAGTGAATTATAAGCTATGTCAAATAATTCTTTGCATTTTTGGGGATGTTGCCCCCTGTCATCTTGCAAGCATAGAAGGGATTGGCAGATGAAGTGCACGTATAAAGGAAGTGGGAATGGCAGGGAGTTACAGCAAGAGAAGGGGTGTGAGAGTGAGAAAGCTTGAGGAAGGTTCATGGCAGAATCATAGAAGTTATAATATATTTACTGAGACTTGTTATACATCACTATTAAAACATGAAAAAAAAGTTCTGCTTTTTAAAGTTCTGAAGGTGATGGACTCCACTATCCACAAGGAACTAGCCACTACAGATATCTGGGATAGTTTGGTGAAAATGATATAAACATATGGGACAGTGGAATAAACCTACTCTAAATATCTGGGACAGTGTGGTTAAAAATACTCTAAACATTTTGGACAGTTGGGTTAAATTACTGTAAATATCTGGGACAGTCTGGTTAAAAATACTCTACACATTTAGGACAGTTGAGTTTAGTTACTATAAATATCTGGGACAGTCTGGTTAAAAATACTCTAAACATTTAGGACCATTGGGTTAAATTACTGTAAATATCATAAATCCAGCTGGGAGGATGAAGCTGCGGATCGCACGAAGTGGCGATGCTATCTGCAGCGCCACCTCAGTCTGGGCGAAAAGAAGCTCACACAACAAGCAGAAGAGAGGAAAAAAAATCGAAAGGAATACCAGGAAAATAAGCAGCTGAGGGCTGTCACCTCAGGGGTGCATTCCCATAGTCAGTTATGACTGAAGGGGCTATTATTGTTATTAATATCTGAGGGTATGGAGTAAAAATGCTATAAATATTTGGAACGATGAAATATCCGGAAGGCAGATGTTTCTTCTTTTATCCTAGCACCTTATGAACTTATGAAGCAGAAGGCCAGCAAGCTATTAAATGGTCAATTTATATGAGAGTCAGTAAAAGCACTCAAAGTATCTGAGTCAGTAATAACACTAAATATCTGAGAGTCAATAATAATAACTACTCTAAATATCTGAGAGTAAATATCTGATTGTCACATGTAATAAATAGCCTGATCAACTCACACATTGTTCCCTGCAAAGATTCTTTACTCTGTTGTATATGCACAAAATTATTTGTGAGAATCAAATTAAAAGAATACCAAAACATAATTAAACTTATGATCACTTTCTGAAGACACTTCATGAATGATTATTCCACTACGTGTACCAGGCAATAAAAATATCTGTGGGGATTTCCAATTGTTCTTATAATGAATGGTACAAATACAGGTGAAGCTGATTAATGTGAAAAAAAAACATTAAGCCAACATAGAGAATAATGAGGATCTATCATGATCATCCTCTTTAAAGACAACCATTGTAAAATACATGTTGAGGAAACCTGTTAACGCCATCAAAAGGCAGTTCTTGTTCTGACATCACCAGAGCAAGAGAGGTAAAGTTAGACCAAAATATATATGGAGAAGGAAACTGGGGACAGATATGAAAGGTATTTTTTTTAAAATACACTGAAAGACCTTGAACAGATGGCACAGGACAGAATGGCTTCACTTGAATTTTGTGAAGACCAATGCTCCTCATTGAGCTGAACAGCAATGAAATAGAAGATGGAACAATAAGATTAATTGTATTTGCATGATGTCTACTTTACTATATCAAAAACCATTTTTTTTTTCTAAAAAAAAAAAAAAAAAAAAAAAAATATAACGACACGTCTGTAACCCTTTAACCAAAATCCTCGTGGTCAGCTTTCTTTCAGAAACCAGATTTTTTTTTGGTTTTCAGATGTCGCTCACATTGTTCAAAAAGTAACCTTAAATAGCCCAAGAGTTTAAAAAGGCACAACATGAGAGTTCAAATTTATTTCGCAGGAAATCCATCCTATATTATGTGTACAATTTTCAACATAAGGCAACACAGCTGAAATATTTACAAAGACTGCAAATTTTGTGATACACTATAGACTATAAAACTATGTCACCATTCAAATTATTTTGATTAAAAGACTGCTAAAATGATATATTCCAAGTCAATAAGGCTGAGCTCCCTTCTGAAATCATAATCATTAAGGCTCTTTCACATACACATGATCCCATCCCATTCTTCTCATTCACCCATAAAAAAAAAAAAAAGGTAAAGGAACCCGTTACACGCCCATTGAGGCATATTGGGAATATGGTGTTAGGCCCATATTATCTTGACCATCGGCACACGAGGGGTGATGTGGTCGGCAACACGCCGGCCGCCTTAATCTTCCCATGGTTTCTCTCAATTTTTCAAGTCCCATATTTTTTAGGCCCATATCTATGTTGTTCACCTTTTCTTCCTTATTTGTTTGTTTGTTTGTTTTAACATGAAAATTTCCTTTCCCTAAATTAGCTTCCATTTTGTTGACATGCCCCAGCTATCTTAGTCTTTACAAACTTGCGATACTCACTTCATAACTTAGATTATTTCCACTGTCAAAGAATACTGCAATTAATGACAAACTTATCTGAGGGAAGGAAACCGCCACTGTGGTTAAATCACATTGACCGTAAGTAAGGATCTGTGTTGTTGGTAAACTGTGGTTTATGTTTTGAACTGTACTTAAAAAAAGCTCACTTTATAGTCCAAGAACCTGTTGTATGTCTTTAAATACAAGAAAACAAACCACAACAACAATGAATAACAGCTTCATGTTTATAATAAGTTACAGTGACAATAATATATTCTGATAACTCACTATGGAGATTGAAGGAATAATGCTTGAAGAATATTTGTATTTGCCAAAAATGGTAACAAAAATATATAATGCACTAATCACTAAAAGAATAAGCCATAACAATATTTTTGACAAATCAAAACATAAAAATTAAATGAAAATTACAAACAGTTCAAAAGGGAAAGGAAAAAAATATGAAAGTATCTTTGAAGATTATACCTGTGCTAGTTGACAGCAGATAAACTGAATCTTCTGAAAATGTTAGAATACCAAAGCACATGTTTCCTGTTCAGTATTCACCTTGGTAACACATGACGTGAATGATTATGGTAGGACTAACACATCATATCATGATAATGTCCCAGCAAGTGAGTAATAGAATGTTAAAAAAAAAAAAACAAAGGTGAAGGTCCCGTTACGTGCCCATTGAAGTATATTGGGAATATGGTGTTAGGCCCATATTTTCTTGACCATCGGCACACTAGGGGTGATGTGGTCAGCATCACGCCGGCTGCTTTAACTTTCCCAGAGTTGCTGTGGTATCCAAATTCACGAGGCTGGGTTGACCTGAAACCGTTTGCGGTCTAGAATGTTAAGTTCACAGTATATTCTGAGGCCTCATAATATTAGTCACATGCTGGGAGATTAAGGCTATGAATGTTTAGTATCATATGAAACATTCTGAGGTACAAAAATTACAATATGAATATCTTGCTTGGAGAATGAAAAGGAGGGAATGTATAACTGAAATGGTTTGTGGAATGCTATGGCGAAAAATAAAATGCAGAAATTTAAGTCTGGAAATAATGTTTATTTCAAGCCACAAAGAATAACTCTAATTTAAAATAAGTTTAAAACAGATCTGACCAAGTATACAACAAACTCAAAAAGAGTTTACAATAGACCCAACATGTTTTTACAGCAGATATTTACACTTTTTGAAAGGATCTAACTCATCAGAGGTATACAAATGAGCATACCTCTGAGAATTATATTACCACTGTACATTAATGAATTGGGCTGAACTCAACACACATTTATAAACTAACATTAAAATACACTCCAGGTAGATATTTTAAGTATAATATGATCCTAAATAAATCCATGCTACAACAAAATTAGGGTGCCCAGGCCATCACAACCTTGTTGAAGGCCACAAAAACTCCCTTGTTTGGTTTGCTGAAAATAAAAACACTAAAATTAATAATAGTACTGTGATAGGGTACTGGTTATCGCATTCTTTTATAAGCCCAGGTCTAATCACTCACTTTACTGCGCGCTAGGCGTATTAATCTTGGCTACTTAAATATCACACGCGATTATCGCTTTAGGAATAGCGAAAACACAGAAATATACACTATTTCTAGAGCAAAAACACAATTCTACACCACAACTCTATTTTTAAGGCTTTATTGTGGCCTCATTACATATCTTCTACTTCAGACTTTTCACAACCCAGAATGCTTCGCGCACATCGAAAATAATCTGCCTAGAAACAGGTAGGGGGCGGGCGTCTCCTTTTCAGCCCCATCACAGTACAAACCACAGACAAAAGTGCTATGAATCAGGTGGAGTCAGACGGTGTTAAACTGTTGCCTGAATTTCACAGCCTAGCATTTACAACCACATAAGTGGAAAAAAAATACTGAAACATAAGATTACTATTGAAATGTTTATTCACTACTATTGGCCTGAAACAACAATTGAGCAGCTTAACAAACTTTATATTTAGTCAGTGAAAGTTGAAAAAAAAAAATTGTTTTGCATGTTGAGGCTGTCAGTCCTATGCACAACTTCATATTATTTGCCTTCTATGACATGCCTGTGGGAGAAGTCAAATTCTTTCTTTGTCTCCCCAGAGACTACCTGGAACTATACAAGCATTCAGTATTTTAAAACAAAATATATATACATATATATATATATATATATATGTAAACAGGTTTTGTGAAACAGGTTTTGTGAAACCATTAACACCTGTATAATAAAATTATTTCAGATTGATTGTCAAGGCCTTGAAAACTGCAGCAGAGGTTATATTGACAGAAGAAAGCACAGATAGACAAGTTGCTTTATTTACTGATGCACAGTCAGTAATTGCAACACTGAAAAGTTAAAATAATACAGACCTTGATGACCTCAGAATAGTGCTTGTTACGACTCGTGTAATGATGTTAGCCACTTCTATAGTGTGCATTTTATAATTTCACATTAACTTAGGGGTATTCTATAAAGTTTGGAGGTTTTCGCGCTTCACGGTGATGAACGCAAATTGATAGAGTTGTCTAGGATAAAGTATGACGCGGTGAGTTGTTAAGGCACCACTTGACAACATATTACATTGAGACTTCAGACCATGAAGGCGTCCGAGATAGGCGCATTGTTAATAGCTCCTGTTTGGTATTATATGGTGCAGTAGTTTCTTCACGGAGATAAACGGTAGGGTCAATTATCTCGTATTATGGATGCAAGAGCGAAGCATTCCAATTTGGTTGTATGAATTTCCTTAGATGAGGAACTGCAGGTATTTATGTTATGATTTGTCAGAATCATTAGTATTCGCCAGAAGTATAGTGGTTCGTTACCGGATTTACCGACATACGGAAATCGCGTGTAAACCACAGGACATTTTGACGTTAAAGGATTTATTTGAAGAAGACTAGAATAACTGCACGGAGCTGATGTATTTTTACTTATGCAAATGTCAATTGATGAAATGTCTCGTTCATTAAACTATATACGTATCTATGGACCCATACATAAGAAGCGTTGTGGAATCCATTACTGTTGAATTTGAAGTTCACCCCACCATTCGCGATTCACCAGCAAGCACGATTACTTAAAAAGGGAATAAGATACTAACGAACTTGGAAGAATACTGTCAAGAATACTGTAAAGAATTTAATATGACAGAACGACAGTCAACCAATAATAACCAACTGGTCTTCAATGAAAATAGACTGTAACAGTCAAAGAGTATTATCAGAATCAGATACAGAAACAAATGGAATGTAGAACATCCAGGTCACACACAGAATGATGCTTACTACCAGCTCAACAGAAGAGAACAAGTGGTAATCTTCAGACTCCGCACTGGCCACAACAGATTGAGATACCATCTATTCAACAAGCTAAAGATAGGAACTACCGATCAGTGTAACTATAGCACTGATAAAATGACTGCTGAACATCTGCTTCAAAGTTGCCCCTTATATGCAGACAGAGAAAGCGCATATGGCAGACGCCAGCTCCTTTCGTGGAAAAGCTTTATGGGGATTCAAATAGCCTCAAACTGAGTACTGCTTTCTTTGAGAACATTCAAGTGGATGTCTGAGAGTGTACGAAGAAGAAGAAGAAGAATATGTAAAACCATGTAGTTCCTGGGGGCGTCTCTGATCAGACAAAGAATAGTATTACTGGTCCCTCCGGCATGTTTTAAGAGGTAACTAATATCAACATCATCTTGTAAAACAAACTGCTACAGAAGCCACAGAGCTACAGCATATGTTCTGATGTAAGCCATCTGCAATGTTGGCTTTATGTTCAAAATATTTAGCACAAAACATGTTATAAACTCTATAATTAACTAAAACTGCAGCTGTGTCAGAAATTAACTTTGTGTCTTGTTCATGTTCATCTGCTATTCTTATCCAACTCACCATTTAAAATATCTGATGCCCTCAAATGTGCCATCATGCTTCCCTTCTGAAAAAATACGCAACATTACATCAGTACTAGGTCTCAGAAAACATATACAACACTACATCAAGATTAGGTCTCAGAAAACATACAACACTACATAAACATTAAGTCAAAGAAAACATATGCAACATTACATCAGTGCTAGTCCCAGAAAACATGCAACATTACATCGATATTAGGTCACAGAAAACAAATGCAACATTACATTAAGATTCATACTATGGTGCAACATGTTATGAACCCAGCTTTGCAGATTAAGCTTGGGTGAATCACTTAAACCCTAAAATTCCGGCTTTCACCTGGTTAACTGCATGTAGGAGGATGCCACAGTGGGTTTATAACAGGCAAGGGAAACTGGGAAGTAGTTCCTTCCTGGATGGAATGATTTTTTGGGACAGTCTACAGCCAAAGCACAGTATGTTAGCTTTGCAAATTGAAAAGCCCTTTTGGATGGTTGGGAATGAACAGTATGCTGCCCCTAGCTCTTTCACCCAGCTAGCTTAAAACCAGGTGTGAGGATTCTTTAAATGCATGTCAAGCTAGGATAGAATACCTAGGACAGAAAATGAAACACATTACTTCCACTCAACAAGTTTCAGAATGGCAGAAAAGTCAAATGTAGAACCCTTGATCTACACTGTTGATAATGCCAAGGAAATCAACTTGGCACTGGCTGCAAAAGAGTAACAAGCTCAGCAGCCCTGTTTAAACAACATCCCCATATGCTACACTCCAAATAGAAGTTAAAATAATATAAAAAGGCTTACCATCTTTATCCAGCTCCACTCCAAGGTATGCCTCACTCCTCCCAGGCAGACGTCCAACATACTTGACCACACCCTGTGACAGTTTTCCACCCACCCTTGAAAATTTGACTACATCATCTATTCTGATGTCTGCAGAGCTACGTGGAGCAAATGGTCTTAGACCTTGTGTCAGAGAGCTGAGAAAGAAAAATAGTTTTAATTCTATCATATATAGAAATTAATCAGAACCATTTTAAAGACAATATTCATGTGAATGAACAATTATCTGAGCCCAGTGATTACTCCACAGATCACCTTGATGTTTAAAAAAAAACCTGAGGGTTATCACCTCAAGGACGCATCTTTTCCATAGTCAGTTATAACTGAAGCAGGCTACTACTATAACAAAATGTAACCAAGTAGGCTATACTATAACAATATGTAAAAATGCAGTCAAATGCTATAATAATATGTAATACAGCAGTTAATGCTATAACAATATGTAATACAGCAGTCAATGCTAAACAAAACACAATCTAGTAACCAATGCTTTAAGAATTAACAGAAGCAGTCAACCTATCACAAAATACAATCTAATGGTCAATGCTATAATAAAACTTCTTGCAGTAAATGATGATGCAAAAATGTAGAAAGCACCGCAACAGAAAGTAATCAGAAGTGGTTACTCCATCAATCAAGTGCTTCAGTCCTCGGCTCCTTGACAGGTCTGCTCGGGTCATGACTCACAAGTGTCATCCTTGTTGATTCTTTTAGAACTGGGATCTGAACAAGCACTCTGGTTACCAAATTATGATTTTATCAATTCTAGGGCTGTAGTGCAACTAGTAATTTAATTGAATGCATACTTTTATACGTATACATAAAATATATATGTATGAATTCATGTAAGTATGTATCAAATAATTATATATAAATGTGTGTGTGTAAAATTACTGTCCTACTTTCCATCACATATACAATTTTTTCAACATGAAAAATACTGCAGTTTTTTCAGCAGTTTCATTTAGGTTTTTCAGTGGTCTTGTTTTTGCCGATATTTTCTGGCCTGACTGAGCACTAAATTTTATTCTTTCATTGTCTCATCAGACACCACCAGGAACTACACAGGACTATCTAAGTTTTACTCTAGTGCAAAAATGGATATTCATTTGTTGACTCGATGGCTGAAGATTTGGATGAAGAATATTTTGAAGCGTTGTAAGTTTTTTAATGTGCTCAGTGCCCCGTGTTTAAAAAAGAAATAATATAGACATACACAAAAATTATCATTTTCATTTAAGCAAGTAGCTGTTTACCTTGCAATTTTCTGTTTCATTTTTTTCGTTCTTTAAAACTATTTTTGCGTTTGTTTTTTTAAAAAATAAATTTTGGCACTTCTGCCAGGTCAGCGTTCACACGACAATCAGCCCCGCTTGGGAGAATAATGTATCATATTGTGGCTTACCATATGGCTAATAGGGTAGAAAGAGTTAAAAATTCTTGGTAAGCCAGTGTTATTTGGTCTGTGATGTGATGATGGTCCTGATTTTAATGTGATGTTATTTGCAACACTTTGATTGGTTTCGCTGTTGCCCTCAGCCTTGCTGTACCTGTTGTAGCCATCAGCTCGTGCAGTACTCTGTTGTGTTATCATGTATTCTACACTTGTCCTAGTGATACACTGCATAATGACAGCACATGTTCCACTGTTTGCTCTCCATAAAAGGATTTTCCTCAGATTTTCCAGAAGACAGCAAGGGAAGCAATTAAATTAAAAATTCATACTGACCTGCTCAACAAGGAGGTCCCACTTTTGCTGGTCATCTCCCCCTTGTTGTGTTGCGTCACTAATGGGGGTGGGATAACACTACGGAAACCCACAGAACCAGGTGAATGTTCAGTGGAGGTCAGAGGCCGTGATGCAGACTCACTGCGATGCAATGTAGACAGCTGTCTGTTCTGGCCTGAAGACAATAATCAAGACTGCCATGAAATCACAAGTATTTTTCATTTTCTACAACTATCTAACCAGACCCGAAAATAATCACCAAGGTTGCCATGAAATTACAAGTTTTCATTTAATCACGGGTTTAATTAAATTTCAAAAATAAAACAATTGTCCATAAAATCACATATTTTGATTGTCTATTCTGACAAGGAAATAATGATGAAAATTTAACATGATATGAAAGTACACATTTTTATTTCCTGTAGACAATAGAAATGATGATGTAGGAGATGGGAATGGTGAACTGGAGTGAGGCCAAAACAAGAACTGATTCTCTAAAAGTGTCTATTTTGACATAGAAACAATGATGAAGATTTAAAATGCTATGAAATCACAACATTTTATTCCCTGTGGACAAATAGAAATGGGCTATGGGAGATGGTACGGTAAATTAGAATGAACCCATCTTGAATAGAGGAAAATTGAATCCCATCACGTTTTGTGACAATGAGCTTTAAAGTTTATTATGAAGAAAAAATATTAAAAAATTGAAGTAGCTTTGTTAGCGACTTAAAACAAATTAAACAATATACAAAAATAATATAAACTAAAAAATATTCAGCAGTTCACAAACCTCTTTTAGCATCCATGGATTTTGATCGTTTCCTTAAAAGGCTGTCTGTAGGATCTTCAACATCACTCAGAGAGGATGGGGATCCATCAGATCCAAAAGAAGTTCTTCTCTGATGAACTAAGCCTGAACAAGATACAGATTGTTATTCATCTCAGCTCTAATTACACTGGCTAACAAAAAAAAATTTTTTTTTTCTTTCTCTAACATTTCTATGTTTTTCTGGTCAATTTTAATGCGCTGTTTTTAAATCTGCAAACCGTTTTTCTCTATCAGGTCGGGATCTCTAGAAATACGCAATTGAAGTTTTTTAACAACGCATACAGTATTACAACATCATTCGTACAAGAAGTATAACAGTTATGTAGGCTTGAATTTCTCTGCAGTCGACTTTCGTCGGTGAATGGCATGTGGTACATTGCGATGAAGCATCCAACAATAATCGGCAAGCATGGTCACACTCCACCGTCCTTGATAACGTGACTCCATTACGGCGATATCTTGATGGAATCGTTCTCCATGTTCATCACTGACTTCGCCAAGGTTGTCAGGGAAAAAGTCAAGATGCGAATCGAGCAAATGGATTTTGAGAGACATGTTACAGCCCATAATTCTGTATGCATCTATGCACTGCTTAACAGTATGCACATAGTCGACAGATTTGTGATTTCCCAGAAAGTTATCGACGATCGATTTGAATGCCATCCATGCGCGAAGTTCACTACCATGTAATAAGTTCTCGAATTGTTTGTCTGCAATAACTTTCCTAATCTGAGGTCCTACAAAAATACCTTCCTTTGTCTTTGCATCGCTAACTTGCGGAAACTTTTCTCGAAGATAAGTGAAAGCTTTGCTCGTTTTATCTAACGCTTTTACGAAAATTCTTCATGAGCCCCAACTTTATATGTAACGGTGGTAAAATGATGCTGTCTTTGTTAACTAATGGCTCGTGTATTACATTTTTATGCCCGAGCTGCATACGATCCCTGATAGGCCACACCTTTCTTGCATAATGTTCCTGTCTGTTGCGGCTGTCCCATTCACATAGGAAGCAACAAAATTTAGTATACCCAGTCTGCATGCCCGTGAGAATTGCAATGACCTTTAGGTCTCCACAAATCCGCCATTGGTAGTCATTGTACTTTATTTTTGCCAAAAGTTTAGCCATATTGTCATAAGTTTCTTTCATATGAACACAGAGTAGGCGACTGGAATTGATGAAAATAAATTTCCGTTATGCAATAACACGGCTTTTAGACTAGTCTTGGAAGAGTCGATGAAAAGTCGCCATTCGTTGACTATATGCTCATGACCGAGCTGCACCATTAGACCGTTTACATCTTTGCAATAGCAAATGTCATCATCCATCTCAAAGTATTGAACAAGTTCTCTGTGTCTATGGCGAAATTTAGATATCGGAGTATTAGGCGCTAAAAGATTCCATTCTTTGAGTCGCGAACCGAGTAATTCCGCTTGATAAGAGCGAGATCACTTATTAGATCTGAAAGTTCTGAATGGTTAATTAAGTGAACACCATCATTCACCGGTATATAATCCAAGTCAGAATTAGTTTCAAAAGCAGGTAAACTATCACTTTCTGATGGTTCATTCACGTCCAACGGATATTGTTCTGGTGTAACTGGGATCGGACACGTGATTGTATCATGAGACACTGGTTTCGAAACCGATTCAATATTTGGATAAACCACAGATTTTCTAGTTTTAAAAGTGAAACCATGGATATTTGTCAAGCAGAAGTAACAATCAGTAGCGTGATTTGTCTGTTCACGCCATATTACTGGCACTCCAAAAGGCATCGACTTATGCTTCGGCGATTTTCGTAACCAACCTGCCAATGTATTTGCACAAGTCGAACAAACTGCATTTGGCTTCCAAGATTTATTTGCATCATCACCTTTCGAATCGAAATAAAGTTCATATGCTTTCTTTAGTAATGGTGTAAAGTTTTTCTGGTGAACACGATCGGTAAAATATCCGCACACGTAACAGAACAGATCAGCCGAATTTCTACAACTTCTAGAAGCCATATTTCGCTCAGAATTATTTCAAAATACAGTAACTATTTGAAAAATAGCGTAACATATGTCATGCATCTTTTAGCAGTATAAAAAGTAGAATTATTTTGCATTTTATTAATTTTTAATAAGTTATATAGTAAAAATGAAACGGAGAAAATAACGGTTTCCCAAAAATATATTTATTCACAAATATCTTAAGAACCCGATGTGATAGAGATAAACGGATTTCAGATTTGAAATCAGCGCAAGAAACTGACCTAAGAACACTTATTCGTATATAAGAAAGAAAAATGTTGTTTGTCAGTGTTATTTTATCACATTTTTTCTTCTTTTTACTTCTGAGGTGTATGTTCCACAACTGTAATCTACTTTAGAACCAAATTAAGCATAACCTGTAAATCTATTAGGCTCACATTTAGAGAGATGGGTTAACGATTTTGGCCTAACAAAAAAAATCTATCTGCGGTGTTAATAATTGCAAAAAAGAAAATGAATAAATAAATAAAAATGGATAAGTGGTTAATATTAGTAAATGTAAATTACAGCAAAAATCAGATTTTAAACAAAACACCTTATCCATGCTAAAGCACATGAAAAATTATGATCACAGTCATAAAAGTCTTCAAGATAGGGTGCCTTCTCCTGTCTGGAGAGTGACTACTAAAAATACTTCTTTCTCAATTTTAAGGTTTAACTTGTCTTCTTCTTCTTCTTGTTTAAACTCTAGCAGAAGGCTGCTCATAGTGACTTCAATTTTTATTATTAATATTATTATCATTATCATCCTTGTTTTGAGCTATTCTAAAGATCATAGCTGTCCTGCCAACTCTGCTGTGAAACCATAATTTCCCTACATCTTACACTGCACAGCTAGAAACCAATTAACCCTGACTATACACAAATAACTGTGTATAATGGATAACTCAAATATAATATTAACTTAAAATTGTTAAACAAAAATGGCGGACCAGTTGAATAACACCATAGCCAGTGCCTCAGAAGTTGGTCAGTTCTGACACTGAAAAGAATCTGTAAACTAAACATAGATCTCAAACTCTACAATGTACACTATCTCTTGATGGGCAAAAGACCAAAATGAATAAAGCATATCTGATTCTTATCTAGGGGAACAACAATATAAAAAGCAGCTGTAAATGAATATATTATAGAATTATAGTATAAGATGTGCAGTGCATAACATAAGTCAAATTGTTTGAAGGCACATAAACTGAATTAAAATATACTTTGTAAAATAGCAAAGAAAACCTCTAGGGAAGATGTCCTGTGATATTAAGATGTCAGTGGCTGTGTCACTGTCATCTCCTGGGCTGTCAACACGTGTTCTTGTGTACTGATAGCGCTGCAAGTCTAAATTTCCACTCATGTACTTGTTGTCTGATGACATGGCAAGAAAATGGGACTCAAAGATTAAAGGAAAACAAAATGAATGAAGTATAAAATTAAGAAACACAAGGTAAATTAATAGTGGAATAAGTATAAAGGAAATTATATAATGTATGTGTGCATATATATATATATATATATATATATATATATATATATATATATATATATATATATATATATATATATATATCTATACACCAATACCTCGACTTTCGTCGCTTCGCTCTTTCGTCGGTTTTCAATTCTAACCACGTTTCCAAATTTCGTCGCTCGCTTCGCTCTTTCGTCGCATTTGGTCACAACTGCGCGTCATCTTGATTCTTTCGTCGTTCAGTCTTTGAACAGAAATCGTGCGGTGTGCACTATTTTTTTAAGTTGTCCGCATTGAATCTCTTATATTTGTCATTAAACATATTAATACTACTTATTTTTGTGATTAAAATAACAAAACTATTCATACTATATTATTTTGGTGATTATACTGTAAACAGTTCATAGTTATTTTAGTGATAACAGTCTAATGACAGTGTTCATATCGTGATTATACGACACGTGTACAGTTTTCATACTGTACTTTTTTGTGTGATTAGGCCTTATACAGTACTACTTATTTTCCTGCTTTAATATATTCATAATGGGTCGTAAGTGTAGTGACAAAGTTAAAAGAACCCATAAGGTTCTCAATTTGCAAGAAAAGCTTGAGCTAATCAAGCTTAATGAACAAGGCATCTTAAATGCTGAAATAGGCCGCAGGCTAGGTGTACCAAGCACTACAGTTAGCACAATTGTAAAGAACAGAGCTAAAGTGTTAGAGGAAATTAAAAACGCTACGCCAGTGCATACCGAACTTATTAGAAAGCGGCACAATTTAATTGATGAGATGGAGAAAGTGTTAAATGTGTGGATTGAAGACCAAGTCAGCTACAACATTCCTCTAAGCCAAGATCTTATCCAGGCTAAAGCACAAACTTTATTTAATGCAATGAAGGCCGAACAAGGAGAGACATCAGCTGAAGAGACATTTGGAGCTAGCAGGGGCTGGTTTGAGAAATTTAAGAAAAGGTCAAATTTGCATAATATAGCAGTGAAGGGAGAATCAGCTAGCGCAGATACCGCAGCTGCAGGAGCTTTTCAAGTGAAGCTTGAAACAATTATAGAAGAAGTTGGCTACACAAAGCAGCAGATCTTCAACGTAGAATAAATTTCGGTAGAAGTTCAAAAGTAAATAGAGGGCTAGAACACCAAATAGCCTGTTACAGAGAACGTCTTAGGGAAAGGAAGAAGACATCAATGAGGTAAACGTCTTTGCTCTCCTTTTTCAAGACGCAACCGCCACAACCATCTTCAGTCTCCCCTCCCTCTAACCCTTCAGATTCCGAGCCATCAACATCAGCCCCAGCCCCAGTTAGATCTCCTTCAAAGTGCCCTTCTCCTAAAAGAATTAGATTGAAATCCTCCAGTTCTGAAGATGAGCCACCTCAATTTTCTCTATCTGGTTTTCTAAGTCTGGAATCCCCCTAAATTACCAACATTCAAAACTGTACATACTGTATATATTCATCGTCTACTTGCTCAAGAATGATTTTAAGGTAAGATGCTATTTACGTATTTTTTATTTATTACTGTATTTTCTTTACTCTTATGTTTATTTCTGTTTATCTAGGTGTTGCACGCATTCGCAAGTGTTATATAGTTAGTTATTTTCGTTTTTTGGCGGCCCTAATGCATTTGAAAGCTAAATAAAGGCTATGCTTCGACTTTCGTCGATTTTCGACATAGCTCTGGTCCCTAACCTGTCGAAAGAGCGAGGTATTGGTGTATATATATATATATATATATATATATATATATATATATATATATATATATATATATATATATATATATATATATATATATATATATATATATGAGGAGCCGCGGTAGCATAGTGGTTAGTGCACTGGCTTCCTAGCGCAGTGGTCTATGGTTCGATCCCCAGATGAGGCGGAAAATTTTTAGGCCACAAACGGCTCCTGGGTTGACCCAGCCCCAAATGGGTACCAGAGCTACTCTGGGAAGGTTAAGGCGGCCGGCGTGATGCCGACCACATCACCCCTCGTGTGCCGACGGTCAAGATAATATGGGCCTAACACCATATTCCCAATATGCCTCAATGGGCGTGTAACGGGTTCCTTTACCTTTTTATATATATATATATATATATATATGGCAAAAATCTGCATGTATGTATGTGCCTCATACAATTAAACACGCCTATATCTTTCATCATCAAATTTGGCAGAGTTACTCCTAAGGGTCTTGCGTGTAATGCTACAAGTTATTTTATAACAAATAGCTTTAGTTGTGATAGAAAGTTATTAAAAATATCTCCATATTATTCCCACAATGGGTAAGGGACATAATTGTTTCTCACAAGGGAAATAAACTAAATTAATGTGGTTATCAAATTCAAGGGATAATGCGAGTGATAAAAACATTAATCAATATAAATGATTAGCAATCACATGTCTTTTTAATTTACAAAACTGTTTAAAATTACCAATTGCACACTTTTAGTGTGCTGAAAATCTTAAAAAGATTTTGAGTTTTTTCCAGAATTTATGTTAATAGTACTGCAAAATTATAATGCAGTTAATTTTAAAACTCAGATTCTAATTGTAAATAAATTCTTAATGTATGAACATAAATTAAAATCAATGACAGTTACATCTGGACTATTCAAAACAAGATCGCAACAGACATGACATCTGAAAACATTAACCGTCGGAATCAAACACAAGGAAATTACACTTCTACATCGAGACAGCAACCTCTGTTAGAATAAGATGGAGAGGCAGCATTTTCTGAATTCTATGATGAGGTTAAGGCTACAGAATAACAAGATTCAGTGTTGACATCTAAACAAAAAATTGACCGCTTGACAAGACCAAGTGTAACAAATTTCAATCTCAACCCATGTGATGTCCTGCAGACTGATCCAGACACACTGTTGACAGATGTCAAAAAAGAAATATAGACAGAAGTCTATTTTACTCCATCCAGATAGAAATCAAGATGATTCTGAAAGGCCGCAGTAGTCTTTAGAAGCCATAAATAAACCATACAAGATGATTGAAAATGAAGACAGCCATAAAAGATGCAAAGAGATTGCACAGGAAGCAAAAACACGTAAAGATGAAATGATAAAACAGAAGAAACAATAGCTGAAGAAGGATGTATCAGAAGGTGAAACTGAAAAGTACAAACATGATATTTATGTAAGCTGTT
Organism: Oreohelix idahoensis; assembly: GCA_024509875.1. Classification (NCBI taxonomy): domain Eukaryota; kingdom Metazoa; phylum Mollusca; class Gastropoda; order Stylommatophora; family Oreohelicidae; genus Oreohelix; species Oreohelix idahoensis. Next base: position 422,883 of record JAMPIV010001647.1, on the reverse strand, counting down.
TGCAGGTGTGAACTCCGCCGATGCCGGTCCCAAGCCCGGATGAAAAAGGAGGAGGGCGGCCTGCATGGAGGCCGTAAGGAGGCAGCCCCTCCACCATGCAAAGGCACAACAGGCCAATCACCTGTTTGCTTTAAATCATGATTACGCGAACTACAAGAGAGAAAACCGGACTGATTCTAAAGGCGACGAACTGCAACGGACTACGGACTACGACTTATGGAACTTGGAACACAAGAAGTATAAATGGGAAGGAAGAGGAGCTGGTGGAAGAGATGAGGAAAGCAAAACTAGAAATCCTGGCTATAACGGAAACGAAGAAAAAAGGACAAGGAGTCATGGATCTCGATGGCAACATGTTGCTCTACAGTGGTGTACCCATATCTGAAAGGGCTAAAGGGGGCGTGGGTTGCATTGTGGCCCAAAATCAAAAAGATAGTATCAAGGGATGGAACTTTGTCTCGGAGCGCATTATGGTTGTAAAAACTAAAAGAAGGAGAAACCATAGTCAACCTGGTCATAGTGTATGGGCCAAATGAGGATGAGAGAGCAGAGGTCAAGGAGGAATTCTTCGAGCTGCTTCAAAGGACAGTGGATGACTGCCTAGATGAAGTTATTATGCTCGGAGATTTTAATGCCAGAGTTGGAAATGACCATGCTAGATGGGGTGGAGTTATCGGAAGATATGGAGAAGATACTCTCAATGACAATGGAAAGCGACTCCTTAGATTCTGCAGTGAGCAGAATCTGATCATTACAAACACAAAGTTCCCCCATAAGCGCATACATGCATACACTAGATGTGAACCAACCAAGAATGAGAAGTCAGTGATCGACTATGCCATTGTTCGGAGAAGCTCATTCAGATATGTCCGAGATGCAAGAGTCTGGAGGGGGCCAGAGATTGGAAGTGATCACTACCTGCTAACAATCAAACGAACAACTGAAAGAGTTGCTCAGCCTAGGAACTGCCAACATCACGCAAGAAACCAAGTAAACGAGCAGGAGAAATGAGCATTAGGACCTACAAGCTGAGAGAGCCAGAAATTAAGACCAGATATCAGGGGCTTATTGCTACAGCAGTGAGCAACACAGAAGAACGACCTGATGACTTGGAAACCCTCTGGAATAAATTCAAGGATATCATAAAGACAGCTGCTGCAGAAGCATGCGGTGAAGTCCGACTTGGGAACCAGAGAAAGAGGACACCTTGGTGGACAGAGGAAGTCAAAGAGAAAATAAGAGAGAAGAAAATGGCATGGAAACAATACTTAGGAGCTAAAAACACAACAGGACAAATGGAAAAATATAGAGAATATGTGACACTCAGAACAGAAGCAAAGAACAAAGTGCTAGCAGCAAAACAGAAGTCCTGGGAAGAATTTGGAGAAAAGCTAGAAAAAGATGCACAAGAAAACCAGAAATTGTTCTATAAGACCCTAAAGAACATGAGGAAAGAAAAACAATGCCCTCTCAAATTTATAAAGGACAAGCAAGGCAAATTGCTTACTGCCCCGAAGGAAGTAATGGAAAGATGGAAAGAACATTTCTCAGAACTCCTGGATGGTGAGCATGATGAAGCATCAGAAATGATAACCACTGACACAGAAGAGGAAACCAATGATGGTGAAGATGACATAAAGATGGAAGAACTGAGGGCAGCACTAGAGAAAATCAAGATGGGCAAAGCAGCAGGGCATGATGGTATAACACCAGAAATGGTTAAGTACATGGGAGCATCAGGCGACCTATTACTCTTAAAGGTCCTACAGGCAGCATGGTGCAACAAGACCATACCAAAGGATTGGGAGATTGCCATCATAACACCAATTTTCAAAAAGGGTGACAATCGACAATGTGGAAACCATAGAGGCATATCCCTTCTCAGTGTCCCTGGTAAAATCTACTCTAGAATCCTAGAGCAGAGACTCCGACGCCTAGCTGAGCCCCAATTGGATGAGGTCCAGTGCGGATTCCGAGCAAACCGAAGTACTCAAGACCTAATCTTCACACTCAGACAGCTGAGTGAAAAGGCCCTTGAGTATAAGAGTGAGATCCATCTTTGTTTCATAGATCTGGAAAAGGCATTTCACAGGGTCCCCTGGAGCAAACTTTGGGACTGTTTGGCAAGGAAGAATATTCCAGCACCTCTGATTCATGCTATACAGAGCTTCTACAAGTCTTGCAGAAATTATGTGAGGACAGCAAACCATAAGTCAGAAGAGTTCAGGACCACCACTGGTGTAAGACAAGGTGATATCCTATCACCTTACCTCTTCATACTCCTTATGGACGATGTCATCAAGGCATGTAAGGAGAGAACAAGAAAGTATTCAGTGGGGTACTGGAAGATGAGACAGGTCTATATTTCGGAGCTGGCATTTGCTGATGATGTTGCCCTGATTGCTAAATCAGAGGCACATCTCCAATCCAACCTGCAAGTCTGGAAGGAAGAGCTGGAGAAGAGAGGGATGGTCATAAGCAGCTCTAAAACAAAATCCATGGTGATATCACGAGAAGAAAGAAAACATCAGATTAAGTTGGGAGAACAGGTCCTGGAGCAGGTCGACCACTTTAAATATCTCGGAGCTATTATAGACCGAAAGGGAGGCATCAAAGAAGAGTTGGCCACTCGAAAAGCAGCGGCTGGGAGACTTTTTCAGGCCATAAATCGTGGATTCCTCAGCAAGAAAGAGGTTGGTAAGAAAACGAAGATGGCTGTATACCGCTCCACCTATGTCCCAGTCTTGACATATGGATGCGAGTCGTGGGCAATGACTACAACCCACAAAAGCCAGATCCAAACCTCAGAAATGAGGTATCTGAGGAAAGTGGTTGAAGTAACAAGAAGAGACATGGTCCGCAACCAGACGATCCGTCAAGGCCTAAAATCCCATCCGCTGCAGACCCAAATAGAACAGTCCCAACTAAGATGGTTTGGCCATGTCTGCAGAATGGGAGAAGATCGGCTACCACGACAAGCATGGGAAACAAAGAGCCAGGGATCCAGACCTCCAGGACGACCCAGAGTCCGCTGGGAGACAACATTAGACAATCTTTGAAGGACCGAGGACTAGAATGGAACCAGGCCAGGAAGAAGACAGCTGATAGAATGGTCTGGCGCTCTCTCTTCCAAACCTCTACACCTCACGGTAGAAGGGGAACGACTAAGTAAAGTAAAGTTTGCAGGTCTGGCACTTGAGATAGGAGAAGAAAATAAAAGGAAAGGAAGTGCAAAGCTGAAGAAAAAGCTGCAGAAGTAGAGAAGAAAGACAAATTACAAGAAGAATGGCAAAAGAATTTTGAAGAAAGCCACTCTGGACGAGTAGACATCTTGAGAACTTTGAACAAGAAAGATAAAAAAAGCTCAAAGGGAAACCTCAAACCCCTGAAATTGAAAACTGTGAAACAATAGCACAGTGAACCACGAACTACATGGGGCCATTAATATACATCATTAATATACTAGCTTTTAAATCTACAGTCTCATTATTTCACATTACAGTCACACTCTCTTAAAACACACATTATTTTGCACTAAATTTTTATTCTTTATGCATATTTCAATAACTTGTAGGTTCTAGAATGAATCTTTCTGTAATTACAATATTTCAAAATACAGACAAAGCCTGATTTTGTAGTTTTTGCAGTAAACTTAGCATACGCATATAAATACAAACACACAATATCGGGGGGGGGGGGGGGGGGAGAACTTTTCTACAATTAAATCTGGTGTAAAAGTGTAGAAATAATTGCATTTTTAACCACAACCATGTTACTGAACTGACAAATATATTTTTGTTGCTTATAACTGCTGCTTTTAGTATAAAAACAATAATTAGTATAAAAACAAATGCATTCTTTACATACATAAATGAGGGATAGCACATAAAAAAAGTATTAGACTGCAAATGTATTTTCATGCCATGCATAGTACTATAGCTGACTGCTTACAAAATTAAATGTAAAATATATTTTTTAAATTATAATTTTTAACATTTGCAAAACAAGTTATTAACCTATATTTATTAAGGATATTTTTAGTCTAAACAACATCTGGAAATCCTCTCAGTACAGCACAAGCACAAAATTAGGATTATATCAGAGCTGTGTGCTTTCTGTGCTTCTCTATGGCGCGGAGAGCTGGAGAGTTACAGAGAAGGAAATGTCAAAATTGTCCTCTTTTCACACAACATGCCTAAGAAAAATTCTCAGAATCTTTTGGCAGAATACCATCACCAACCAAGATCTGCTTACTCGGAGCAAGCAAGAGGACATGCACACCATCATAGCTGGCAGACGCTGGAGCTGGGTTGGCCATGTCCTCAGAAGACACCCCGATACCATCACAAGAACAGCTATGCTATGGACCCCTGAAGGAAAACGAAAGAGAGGCAGACCAAAAACAACTTGGCGGAGGACTGTGGAGGCTGAGATGCAAAATGAACCAGAGTTGGGGCACTGTACGAAGGATGGCCGCCGACCGAGCAAAGTGGAATCAATTTGTTGTTGCCCTACAAGATGCCACCAGGCGTAATGGCCACTGACTGCTTCAAATTAGTGGTGTTGCCATGGGAACGAAGATGGGTCCCAGCTATGCCTGTCTATTCATGGGCCACTTGGAGCATCAGATATGGCAACAATACTCCGGTCCTTTCCCTGGGTTTTACCGCAGATATATCGATGATGGCATAGGTCTCACAGATATGTCTGAGACTGATTTACACCGCTTCATCGACTTTGTGAACCACTTTCACCCCACCATCAAGTTCACCTCCCTCGTCTCCACAGTATCTGTCAACTTCCTTGACATTACTATTTCTATCACGCCCTCCGGCCTTAATACCTCAGTATACTACAAGCCGACAGATGCCCACAGCTACCTCCTGTATACCTCTTCTCATCCTCGGGCCTGTCGTGACTCCCTTCCTTTTTCACAACTTCTCCGCCTCCGCCGTTTATGCCAAGACGACGATGACTTCCACTTACGAGCAAATGAGATGTTGGATTTCTTCCGTAACAGACTTTATCCAGAACATGTTCTCACCTCTGCTCTCCAACGTGTGCTCCCCATCTCTCGTCTGGAGGCCCTCAAACCTCACCATAAATCCACTTCGGATAGAGTCAAATTAATCTTGACCCATCACCCTCACAGTACTACTGTCAAACAGATCCTTTTCCGCCACCTCCCTATCCTCCAAGCTGAGCCTCTGACCCAAAAAGTATTCAGTGAAGCACCTTTGGTGGCATATAGACGTGACAAGAACTTGAAGGATCTTCTTGTTCACAGCCGTCTCTCAAAGGAGAATGCCACTCACTTTGGCACACTACCCTGTGGTCGGACACGATGCAACACGTGCAAGTATGTCATATCAACCCAGAAGGTGTCCTTTCCTAAGGCTACGTACACCATCACTAGTAGCTTCACGTGTGAATCGCGCAATGTCATTTATACGATCATATGTAAACGTTGCTGCAAAACTTATATTGGCCAAACAGGCAAACGACTTGGGGACAGATTCAGCCAGCACTTAAATGACATCGCTCAGCAAAAGTCCACACCAGTTGCTATACACTTCAATGGTCCTGACCACCATGGTCCCATCGACATCCAGGTCACAGCGATCCGATCCTGCTCCTCTGACACTGCCAGCCGAGAACAGCTTGAGAACCGTCTTATCCACCGCATGGGGTGTCTAAAACCAGCCGGTCTCAACACTTTTCACACCTTTGTCTGAGGTCACCCTCTCCTCTCTTGCTCTATTTTACTCTTTCCACTCTTATCCTATTCTTCTATTTGTATGCCATATACATTTTTTTATTTCATATTTATTTATCTCCCACTCATTCTGTCCCCTTCTATTTCCAGTCCCCACTTTTATCACGTTGGGTAGTTTATTTTCCGGTTTCGTTTTTTAGTTTCTTAGTATGCATTGTGTACATCCGGCGGCGGAAGTCATTTTTCTGTTCAGCCACGCGCTTACAAACAGACAGCGATTTTGATAGAATTTCGGTTCTTGCCTTCAGGGAAGTACCCAGTTTTTATTTTATTTAGTTTTTATGTGTCCTATCTAGCCTTCACTTTCTTTCCTTTCCTGACGAAGGCCTTGTGGCCGTAACGTAGACTATTTTCTTTGTCTTTTGTCCTCGTAAGACGAATCACCTTTTTTCGATTTTTTTTCAAACCCATCCATAATACTACTGTATGATCAAGAAGTTGTGAAGCATATTGAAAATGGTTTATATAATTCAATTTTGTTGTTTTTTTTTTGGTTTCAGATAGCAGTTTTACTGTACTGTTACATGTGGACATTTGCAACTGTAAAGTTTACTCAGTAAAACTAAGAGTTGTAAGTATTTTTTAACATCAGTTAAAGAAATCTTATATTAATTTTTTTTTAATCTTTTGAATTTGGTGTAATGGATATAGAACATCTGGTGTAACTGTCTTTACAAAAAAAAAAAGAAAAAAAAAAAGATTTATTTAATGCCTGATTTGCGGAAATTCTCAATGTATCACTCAGAAGACTCGAAGAAGTTAACATTGGTAGAGACAGACTAATGCCATGAAAGATGTTACACATGGTAAAGACAGGCTAATGCCCACAAAGACCTTAAATATAGTAGAGACAGACTGATGTCCTAAAACAGATTAAAAAGCATAGTGACAAACAGATTTAAAAACTAGTAGCCAAAATATTGTCTGAAACTAGCCGTCTCTTAACTTGCTACTAGCCGGATACATTCTTTGAAATTAGCCAACACATACTTAAAACTAGCCAGTATGTTTTATGAAATTAGCTAACACATACTTAAAACTAGCCAGTATGTTTTATGAAATTAGCTAACACATACTTAAAACTAGCCAGTATGTTTTATGAAATTAGCTAACACATACTTAAAACTAGCCAGTATGTTTTATGAAATTAGCTAACACATACTTAAAACTAGCCAGTATGTTTTATGAAATTAGCTAACACATACTTAAAACTAGCCAGTATGTTTTATGAAATTAGCTAACACATACTTAAAACTAGCCAGTATGTTTTATGAAATGAGCCAGCAAGTTCTAGCAGCAGCACTTCTAATGTTTCTTAACAAAGTAATTTATAATGTACCATGGGTAAACAATGAATTCAGTGAAAGCCCATCATTTGTTATTTCCCTTGGCTTATCTCCCTTGATTTTGTCACTTGTCTGAGCCAGGCGATCATTTTCTTCAGGTAGTTTATTGTTATGTCCTTCCATGAGCACCAGAGTTGAGTCACTGTCATATTCATCAGACAGACCTGGCAGCTTCTGATTTCGCTCCTCTTCAACATACGGACAGTGAATTGCCATAAGTGGCATGACACAAAAAAAGCAGAAGCAAAAAACATTAAAAAATTTTTTGTTAAATACTATTGCAGGAAACAGGTGTCTACTCATACATATATTTTAGCAGCAATGTAAACAAAGTTGGAGGAACAGAAAATGATATCAAAGTAAGAATACAAAGAGGAGCTTTCATTGCATTGGGAAATTGTTAAAATTGTTACATTGGCAGTTGAACTGTATGGCTCTGAAGCATGGACAACAACTATAACTGACAATCAAGAAGTAACAGATACCAATGTGGAACTGATGGAAATAATAAGAAAAGTACCCACAGAACAAGAGGTGACAAGAAGACTCTGATGTTGTTTAGGACACACATTGAGGAAACTTGTAGAGAAGAAGACTCTGATGTTGTTTAGGACACACATTGAGGAAACTTGTAGAGAAGAAGACTCTGATGTTGTTTAGGACACACATTGAGGAAACTTGTAGATAGCTTTACAGGGCACCTTTCTTCTGGAATCCCCAGGGTAAGAGATGTCAATTTATTCCAAACAACGTGTAGAGAAACATTTGGAGGCAAATATGGAAGGGTTAAAAAAAAGACATGAAAAACACTTGAAAGGCTGGTACAGGAGAGGACAGTTTAGTGTCAATTTTCTGAAGGCCTTTACTCCACAGGAAGCAGATGGGTAATGAATGAAGAATGCATAAACTGAAATGACTAAGAACATGGCAGGATCAAAGTGTCAACAACAAAATGATAGAAAACACTAGTAATCTCAACCTAAGGAAGTAATACATCTAAATAATTCCATCAAAGAAACTACAAGAACAACATACAATGAAAAGATTTTTATTTTATTTCTCAGCTGGGAATTGAACCAAGACCTATTTTATCCTGTCAAAAATTTTAGTTTAAAATCTTTTCCTCACATTTTTCCTTTACTTTTACTGACTCCTTGAACCTGGAACAACTCTCATAGAGTTGGTCTGTTTTTACAACTTTAAGAGAACAACACTGAAAAATTTGATTTTTTAATGAATAACAAACCCCAAAATTCACCCATTTAATCCAGCACATGTTTTAAAACTGTAATGTGACTTTCATTACAATTTGAGTAACAAATCTGAGCATAATGATATATAATATGTGCGTGCTTACAAAAAAGATTTACATTAAATTTACATTAAAAGATGGTGTACTTCACTGTTTAGAATTCTTCAAAAAATAATTCTCACACAGTGTGGATAATAATTACGAAATCAAAGAGTTAATCAGTTGCTTTTATGCAACCTCTTGGCAGATTAAAAACTGTAAATATCTATTCATAAAACTTACATCCAATGACTTCTGATCTCTGACAATTCAAACAAGGGTGCTATGTCTAAGACATATGAAAGCAATGCAAATTAAAAGATAAGCCACATGGGTGAAATAAGTAAATAAGAATATGAGCTGCCCAAGATAATGCCCATGTGACTAGAAAATAATAATTCTGATTAAAGCAATTTCAAATGGAAGGCAATTTTCATTCAAACAGATAATGAAAATGTCAGACAGAATACATGCTGTCTGAGACATTCATGCACAAGCTCGCGCACATGCATGCATGCTCGCACACACATATATATATAACCCTGTGTAGTAACCGGGGTAACGAAAGAATATAACTACTGCACTCTCAGGCATGTCATACAAGGTGACTAATATATTCTTCTTCTTCTTCGGTCGTCCTGAAAAGGACGTTGGTTGCGTTGTGTCCGTTTACAGCGAAGCTGCAATATTTACGCCTTTCGGCCGACACATCTGAATTCTGCACGTCATTTTTGGGACTGGGTTAGCCTTCCCTCTTCGATCCCTACTCACTCAGCCAGACTGCAGTGATGCAGCCTGTTTCCAGGACCACCACTTGGAGGTGGAGAAGGGTCTTGGTCAGCTCTGGTTCGCTGACCCTGACACAAGCAGTCTAGCTATGTGAAGTTATACATGGTGGCTCGCAACCTCATTATGTCAAACAAATTGCCACAGAAACCACTGCTGCAAGAGCTTGTGAATTCTTGATGTGGACTTCCTGCAAGGTGACCAGCTATGTGGTGACTCTACAAGGTGACCAGCTATGTGGTGACTCTACAAGGTGACCAGCTATGTGGTGACTCTACAAGGTGACCAGCTATGTGGTGACTCTACAAGGTGACCAGCTATGTGGTGGCTCTATCTTCTGGAATTTGTGCAAATGAAAATATATATATATATATATGTGTGTGTGTGTATATCTATATATATATATATATATATATATCAATGGTGAACTTATAAAACAAATACAAATTAAAAGAACAGCTATAAGAAATCACAGCCTTGAAACTCCTACATAAATAGATTTTAGAAAGCTTTTAGAGGAAAAGTATACTATTTATCTACCTTGCTGTAATAACTGGCTGTTACGCTTTTGTTGCAAGCTGAGGAAGATGTCTAAAGATGAAAATTGAAGGAAAACAAATTAAGTTTACAATATAAAAACAAATGAAGCTTTGTTTCCTGCAAATCTTTCCTGCAATTAAAAGTATATGAAAAAAGAACAAAACTACATGCTATTAAGGTGCTAGAAAAAGGTTGCAATACAAGGTTTAATTAACATACATGTCAAGTGACCAGATTTTCTGACTAGCCCAATGGGACACTACATTTTTAGATGTTGACTAAATAAAACTGTATTAATTACAATAGATATTGACTAAATAAAACTGTACTAATTACAATAGATATTGACTAAATAAAACTGTATTAATTACAATAGATGTTGACTAAATAAAACTGTATTAATTACAATAGATGTATATCATTCATCATCAATTTTCCTTTTTGCTCCATATGGAGCATGCAACAACAACTGTAGCTGGCCTCGTTGTATGAAATCTGCGCCAAGCATTTACATGCTCCTACAGTGGTGGGTTTCTGTGCCAATTTATATTACATGATGAGGTTGCCACACCATGAAAAACCTCACATTAGTCACCTTGTACGACACGTCTGAGGGAGCCGTCGTTGTATTCTTTCTTTGTCTCATAAGAGATCCTCGGGAACTGAAGACAAAATGTATATAAGCATTGTAAAATATTTATGACAAGAACTAGACAAGTGCCCGTAGAACAAAAATTGATAGGAAGATGCTGGAGATGGATAAGACCACACAAACTGAGGAAGACTGTTGATAGCATTACAAGGCAGTCCTTGTTTGGAATCCTCAGGGCCAATTAGTAGTAGTGGTAGGCCAAAAAACATGTGGAAAAGGGAACCTAAGACAGAATTTAAAAGGGATCAGGAAGATATAGAAAAACTTTGAGTAGACGGCTCATGAAAGGACAACCTGGCATGAGTTTGTTGAAGGTCATGGGGAACTGAAGGGCACTGGATGACCTAATTGTAAAATACACACAAACTTATGCTTTAATTACACACTTTTTCCATATTATCAAACTTCAATTCTGAATACAGCATTCATTCTATCAGAACTAGTTCAGTGCAAAATGAGGTACTGTGAAAATTACATACAACAGAACAGAGAATACATTTTTTTTTTCCAAATGAAATATAAAAAGTAAAGGTAAGGGTAAGGGTAGTCCCATAGCAGAAACTGTCGTAGGGGAGTGAAGTGTTAGAGACTTCACCATACTAGGTCCAGCATTGAGAGGTGGGGTGACCAGTTCCTTTCCTCCCCACCTTTTCCTTCCCTAACTCAAAGAGCAGAGTCAGGTACCTATTTACAGATTCAAACCCAGCACCTTTGCCATGAGAGACCAGCGCTCTAACCACTCTGTCTATTGGATACTCTAAATGAGATGTAGACAGTTTAAAAACATATAATACACAATTATACTTCTCAGTTGAAGATATACTTCTTGGCAGTTGGTAACTAGGTTTCATACGATTTTAGAAATTCATACATGTTTAACTGAAAATGACTTTTGTAATTAGCAAAGCATACAGAATATCTTGTTTTAACTAGCATTTTTCTGTTGTTCACATACTGAATTAGAGAGAAGATTATTTTTCCAAGAATGGCATTAGTCCCAAGAACAGAAAAGATATATTAACACATTAACTACCGAATTGAAAAACACACTGTGGCCAGATATAAGATGGTGTTTTTTGCACAAAGTAAGCCTAGTTGTTATGAATTACACGTCAGATAAATGAATCACTATTACAACTTGTTGTAACTTAATAGATGTTTGCTATTTATAACGGCCCTCCCAGGACTTGCAATATTTTTTCACAATTATAACTGCTTGCGCCCCATCTCTATCAAAATCACAATTTAAATCAATGTGCCACCATTTTCACTAATCAATCAGGTCAATTGGAAAAATCACGTTTCTATCCTATTCAGCCGTTAGACGAGATGGTACAAAAACGCATTTTTTATGGTCCTATCACCTAGTTGCCACGGTAAAACAGTTTTTCCACGATTGGTAAACTAACACAAAACGCTGAAACATAATATCAATTTTCCAGTATTCAAGTCAACAACCATGCTTTGGGAATTTGTTTCCTGATTATCTCAAACCAGATCAGAAAGTTTTTCAGTACATTTTTCATTCGTTTTATTACTAAAATTAGATTGGCGCCCTGAGCGGCCGGTCCCGCTGGAAAGTTAATGTGTTAAACAATGCCAGATATAAGATGGTGATTACCCTAGTAGAACTGTCCCACCACCAGTGGAAACATCTGGTCATAATATGTACAAGAAACTGGTGATTATGTGAAGAAGTAGTCAGTGAAATATATGTATAATAAAATGTGTTTGTTACATTTGCTTTTAAATCTACACTTGCAAAAATACAAACAAACAAAAAAAACAAGTAAAAAAAAAAAAGCAAAAGAAACATAAAGAAAAGAAAACAAGAAAAACAAACCTCTTGAGCTTATAGCACCTCCAGTAGGTTTTCTATCAAAGGAAGTAACCCTTAGATCTCTGTCTCGCAGCCCATCATGTGTGTGTCTGTACTTGTCTCCTTTGTCCCCTGCATCAAATTTCTCCTTTGACCAAGGATCTGTTGATTCTCTTGGCAGACGCAGTTTATATGAGGAATGCCTGTCTAAATATGATCCCCCATCTCTCGTACCTTCATATGATCGCTTCTCATATGATGGCACTGGTTTGGCATACTTATCAGAATGCAGCTTTTCTGACACTTCACCATCAGGCGTAGACCTGTCAGAGTACTGGTAACCCCTTTTCAAGGAGTCAGTTGATTTTGATCCTGCTAAACCATCTCTTGGATAATAAGGGAGATGAGATGAGTCACTGTGATTCCGATACTGAAGAAGCCGTGATTCTTGTACTTTTTGATCCAAATCATATCCTTGGTTTAGAACTGATTGTTTTGTCTCTTTTGGTGCCAGATCTTCGTGGATGATCTTCTTTGATATCCCATGAGATGCTGAGACAGTTCTACCTCTATCTGAGACTCCATGAGTTACTGAACTTGTATCGTATCTGTATGTACCACTAGTTGTATATCCAGATGTCTGCTTAATAGCAGCATTATCTGTTGAGGTAATAAATGTATTTAAATGGTGCTTGCGTAGAACAGAAGGACTGAAGTGGTATGACAAGATCACTAATGTGAAACTGATGACAAGAACAAGATAAGTACCAGTAGAACAAGAGATGAGAAGATGATGATGGCGATGGATGGGACAAACATTGAGAAAATCTGTCGATAGCATTACAAGGAAATCCTTTTTTTAGAATCTCCAGGGTAAGTGAGGTAGAGGGAGGCCAAAGAGCGCATGCAGAAGAGAAATGGAGACAGACATGAAAATGATGAGAATACTGGAGAACTTGGAACAAGAAAGCTAAAAAGAGTTCAAAGTTAAACCTCAAACCCCCGAAATTGAAAGCCGTGAAATGATTGCACAGTGAATCCCCAGAACTACATCTTTGTCTTCTTCTTCTTTGATCCATAACCGCCAACCGTCAAAGCAGTCAGCGGCCATCACGCCTGGTGGCGTCTTGTAGGGCAGCAACAAATTGATTCCACTTTGCTCGGTCGGCGGCCATCCTTCGTACAGTGCCCCAACTGTGGTTCATTCTTTGCATCTCAGCTTCCACAGTTCTCCGCCAAGTTGTTTTTGGTCGGCCTCTCTTTCGCTTTCCCTCGGGGGTCCATAGCATAGCTGTTCTTGCGATGGTATCAGGGTCCCTTCTGAGGACATGGCCAACCCAACTCCAGCGTCTGCCAGCTATGATGGTGTGCATGTCCTCCTGGTTACTCCGAATAAGTAGTTCTTGGTTGCTGATGGTGTTTGGCCAAAAGATTCGGAGAATTTTCCTTAGGCAGATTGTGTGGAAGGAGGACAGTTTCGACATTTCCTTCTCTGTTACTCTCCAACATTCCGCACCATAGAGAAGCACAGAAAGTACGCAGCTCTCATACAGTCTTAATTTGGTGTTTGTGCTGTACTGGGAAGACTTCCAAATGTTGTTGAGAATAGCAAAGGCTGTTCTCGCTTTATTCATTCTGTTGTTAATGTCCTTGCTTGTTCCGCCGTCAGGTGTTACTATGCTTCCTAGGTAAAGTAAATGTGTCTGTCTGTTCTAACTTCTGGTTCCTTACTGTTATTGGCTCAGGATTGCCCACATTTAGTGTCATGACCTCCGTCTTCTTCAGATTGATGTTCAGGCCAACCTGCTGGCCATACTTATTCAGTCTATCAGTTTTGTCTTGAATGTGTTGGTGTGAATGCGCGAGCAGTGCAATGTCATCTGCATATTCCAAATCTTCCAGTGTAGAAATCGTTGTCAATATAATGCCTCTTGGACTCCCCTCTTTTGTCTTGCGGATCACCCAATCTATGACTGTCAAAAAATAATTTTGTTGATAAGGGGCATCCCTGTCGTACTCCTGTTTTTCACTTCGAAAGTTACATTACTCGATCCAACACTGCACGTAAAGTTAGAATAGAGGCTTTTTATAATGGAAACAATGCGGCTGGGAATTCCATAAGCCCTCAGAATTTTCCATAGGCTGTCCCTGTGTATGCTGTCGAAAGCCTTTTCAAAATCAACAAAGTTAATGTACAGCTGTCTCTGCCATTCTGAGCACTGCTCTATAATGTTCCTGAGGGCAAATATATGATCTGCACATCTTCTGTTCTTTCTGAAGCCCGCTTGTTCTTTCCTCAGTTTATGGTCAACTGCTTTTGAAATTCTCTGGATGATTATCCTGCCTAGTATTTTGCTGGGAACTGAGAGGAGGGTAATTCCTCTCCAGTTGTTGCAGTCTGCAAGGTCGCCCTTCTTGGGCAATTTGACAATTGTTCCTTTACCCACTCTGTTGGTGTTGTCTCAGTTTCCCAGACTTGTGCAAATAGTGGTTCTAATAGTTCTGCTGCTAGTTCAGGGTCTGTCTTGAATAGCTCAGCATTCAGATTGTCGTGACCAGGCGCTTTTCCATTTTTTAGCCCTTTGATAGCTGTGATAATTTCTTCTTTTCGTGGAATGTCTGTATTTACGTCTAAGTCACTTTCAGCCTCAGGAACATTCAGCTGAGTCTCTGGTGGTTCCTTATTCAGTGTTTCTCTGAAGTGCTCTGCCCACCTTGTTTCCTGCCCCTGTGCTGTGGTGATGAGATTTCCTTGCTTGTCTCTTACTAACGTTATGTTGTTTGCACCTCGTTTTCCACTGATAGCTTTAGTTATTTTATAAACTGTGCTTTGTTCATTTCTCAGTGCTGCCTCTTCTGCCTGTCTTGCAAGGTCATCCAGAAATGACGTTTTACTTCCTTGTCCAGCTGACTGTACTGTTCACTATATATTGCCTTTAACCTGGGAGACTTAGCTTCTGTTTTCTTCCTTTTCATTTCCTTTCTCTTCGCTATGGTGTTTAGCGTTTCTGGTGTTATCCAGTCTTGGCTCTTTCTTTCCTGGAATCCCAAGCATGACTTGCTGCTTTCTTTATATATTGTTGAGATGGTGTTGAATTTCTGGTCCACATCGTCGGTCTCTGTTCTTTCCTGGCTTTTGGTAATCAGAGGGGGATCACTTGGGCACCAGACTTAATACTGGCTCTTGACTGGATGGCCGCATGCAGGAGATTTCTACAATGGAGGGTTGGCAGGTGGTGGGTATCGGGAAGTGGCTCTGTGCAGGACGTGAGGATTCCTTGGGAGAGCCCCGAACCAGAGCACAGCATTGTGCAAGCTCTGCATAGTTGGAGAGCCCCCTGGATGACGGGGAATGCACAGTGTGCTACCCCACCTATCCCCAACTGCTAACTTAGAACCAGAAGTGGGGTCCTCTGTATGCGTGCCAGGCCAGGATAAAATGCCTGGGAAAGAGACTGGAGCTCAGAACTCCCTAACTCAAAGTTGCAGGATGGCAGAAAAGCCACGGGAAAGACAGGGCTATTTTGAAGATAACGCAACCATATTTTCACCATACGAGCTCGGACTCCGCCTCGGTAAACAAGGTCCGCGCAGAGCAGTGACACCCCCAGGCTGCTTGCGAATAGTCTACTACTGGGAACATAAACAGATTAGGGATGAGCCCACTCTCCCGTTGAACAGGTGCTAAAGTCGTAGATACTGGGCCAGAAGGCGCACCGGAAACCACAGTATCATGCAACTCGCTTTTTTTTTTTCTATGGAGAGTACACCGTCAAATAAATCTCGTTCTGGTGCTCGCCCTGTGGAGCTCCACCAGGCAGGTGCAGTGCCGGGCTCTGAGCCTCGACAGAGCCCACCCTCAGCTACTGGAGGACCCTCTAGACCGTCTTGTGGAGTCAACAGACGGCGGAGGAGAACTACTGACCAAAACAAAACAGAAAAAGAGAAACCCAGAGTGCCACTTGTCATGATGCACTGGAATGCAGAGGGAGTGAACAGCAAGCAGGCTGGATACAGCAAAAAAGACAGAGCTGGAAAACATCTTGTATGAGAAGCAAGTCAGTGTTTGCTGTATCCAAGAGACTCACTTGAAAGCAGATCAAACCTTTAAAATAAGGGGATATCAATGCTTCAGATCCGACAGACAAGATAGACGAAAAGGAGGAGTACTTACTCTTGTAAGGAATAACATTCCTGCACACGAAAGGAAAACCTTCATGGATGGAGCAGAATATCAGCTGCTGCAGATAAAGGTGACAAGATGGAAATAGAACTCCTGAACTATTACTGTCCGAACAACAAACCCCTGAGTCTCAGCTCTATACAGGTACCAGCCACCAACTTTATAGCAGTTGGAGACTTTAATAGCCACTCCCAGAGCTGGGGCTATAACCATCTGGATCACAGAGG
This sequence comes from Oreohelix idahoensis, assembly GCA_024509875.1. Lineage (NCBI taxonomy): Eukaryota > Metazoa > Mollusca > Gastropoda > Stylommatophora > Oreohelicidae > Oreohelix > Oreohelix idahoensis. The sequence goes on along the minus strand of JAMPIV010001647.1, from coordinate 406,263 downwards.
TGAAGAGGTTGAAACTTGGCAAGATGATCACTCCCTAATCCTAGTCAATAATGCCACAGATACTCCTACCTTCTACTCCAGAGGATGGCACACAACCTCAACACCAGATCTTGCCTTCTCCACACCAGATATAGCTGGATCTATTAGTAGAGAAGTAGGAGACCAACTAGGGGGAAGCGACCATCGCCCAATCTTTCTTACTGTCCAGAGTGCAACTCTCAGTACAGGCCCAGCCATTACAAGATGGAACTACAAAAAAGCCAACTGGGTTTTATTCAGGCATCAGGTGAACACGCTGCTGTCTACCCTCAAGGTACAGAACAGAGACATTAATGAAGTGGTAAAAGACTTCAACAGATGCATACTACAAGCTGCAAAAGAAACCATTCCCAAAGGATGCCGGCGTAACTACATACCATACTGGTCCAGCACACTCCAAGAACGTCAGGAAGCTATGGACAAGGCTAGAAAGGACGCAGAGTCTCAGCCTTCACTTGAAACTCACAACAAATGGAAAAAGGCTGTAGCAGAGTTTCAGAGAACAAAGCTAGAAGAAAAGCGGAAAAGCTGGAGAACTAAAACGGCATCGCTGAACCTTGAGAAAGACGGCAGGAAACTTTGGAGATTAGTCAATGTCTCTAAATGAAGAGCATTCCTCACCAAGGCAGACTATCACATTGGATGAAGGTGGCAAACTTTTCAGAGGAAAACAAGCTGCAGACTTGTTTGCTAGAAGATACAGTTCAGAAAGCAACTTACCCATTAACATAGACCATCAGAGAGAGATAAGAAAAGAAATACTGGCAACCATGGGACAGACAGATACTCCTGCCCCAATGAGGGGAACCCATCACACTAGGAGAACTACAGAAGGCTATTTCCAAGCTTAAGTTTCAAAAGTCACCCGGCCCAGACAAAATCAGCAACGAAATGCTAGTAAATCTGAGCTCAGCAGCAAAGACAAAACTGCTTGAGATATTCAACCACAGCTGGTTGAAAGGAACGGTACCCCAAGTATGGAGAGAAGCCATCACAATACCCATACTAAAGAAAGGGAAATGTAAGACCGAGGCTGCAAGTTACCGGCCAATCAGTCTCACAAGCTGTGTTGGGAAGACTATGGAGCGAATAGTCAACCACAGATTGAAATGGTATTTAGAGTCTGAGCAGATCCTGGTGCCGGAACAAGCTGGATTTTAGAGAATGCTACAGTATAGAAGACCAAGTTACTTACTTGTCTCAAGCAATAGAAGATGCCTTCCAGGAGAAGAAAAAGGTCCTAACGATCTGGGTCGACTTCAAGCAGGCCTTTGACAAGGTGTGGAAAGATGGCCCTCATTGCAAAAACTTAGGAGAAGTGGAATCCAAGGCAACATGATGAAATGGATCCAGTCATACTTGCATAACAGGAGAACTAGAGTCACTCTTGACGGTCTGCAGAGCAGAAAAGTGTTGCTCCATCAGGGGGTACCTCAAGGAGGAGTAATTTCCCCAACACTCTTCCTTGTTTACATCAATGACCTGGTGAAAGATCTCCCTGCAGGAGTTTGTTTTAAGAAAAGCTGCCTTATATGCAGATGACCTAGTACTCTGGTGCGCTGATGAAAATGTCACCACAGCAAATTATAGAATGCAGCGGGCAGCAGACATGCTAGTGTCATGGGCAGAGAAATGGCTTATCACAATAAACACAGACAAAACCTCCACAACACTGTTCTCCCTCGCCCCCAAGGACAAATCAGCTAACATACACCTAGGGACAACCGTGATCAAGGAAGAAAGCTACCCCACCTATCTTGGGGTGACATTTGACCAAAGGCTTACATGGAATAAGCATATTGAAAATGCAGAAGGAAAGGCCCGAAGACGACTAGGCATACTCAGAAAATTAGCAGGTACCAACTGGGGAGCAAATGAACGAAATCTAAAGAAGATTTATAATGGAGTAATAAGACCACACACTTAGAGTTTAGCTCAGCAGCATGGTCATCAGCTGCTAACTCACATCTGCAGTCTTTGGACAAGGTGCAAAATCAAGCTCTCAGGCTCATTACAGGAGCCATGAAAACTACACCAATAACAGAGATGCAGAAGGTTTGCTGGATTACAGACATTGTCCCATAGAAGAGACACAAAAACCATGATCCAGATGGAAAAGTACAACAGTATGCCAATGCACCCAATGAAGGCAAGACTAGATGATCTGGCATTGGGACGTCTAAAGCGTAGCAGCTTTGTGCATCGGGGGAAAAGACTTATAAGACAGCATCAAGAAGACCTATCCATGAAGACAACACCACTGAAGCCCACCCTATACCCTGTACCATGGGAGCAGGCCAGCAGTGCCCTCCAAATTAATACAACAGTCAGTGGTCTCACAAGTGGATGTGAGTATAATGATCTGCAAAAACGAACTGCTACATTGAGTATGATCCAAGAAGCTATCCCGATCAATCATGGATACATGCCTATACAGATGGATCAGCAACTAATGCTGTTAGGAATGGAGGTGCCGGTATCTTTATCTCATATCCTGACAACCACTATGAGACTAGGCACATTCCCACTGGTAAATTCTGTTCCAACTATGCAGCTGAGGTTCAAGCTCTAGAGCAAGCTGCAAATATGATTTATAACACCAACTCTGACTGCCACCAGGTAGTCATCCTCACAGATGCACTGTCTGTCCTGCAAGCTCTCAAGGGTGGTAAACTCCCGCATCTGAGAAATGAACTAAACAAGGTAGCTGCCAAAAAGAGAACCATACTTCAGTGGGTACCATCTCATTGTGGTGTACCCGGAAATGAAAAGGCAGATAAACTTGCAAAAAAGGGAGGAGAATGTGAACAAGAAGATAATGAAGTCACATACTTTGAGAAAAAGAGAGCTATCCAGACTATCAGAAGAGAACAGAACCAACCCAAAGACGACTATCACACTCTCGACCGGCAGGGACAGACAACTATTTTTCGACTCAGGACAGGGCATAACAAACTGAATAAACACATGCACAAGCTACGATTGTCTGCTTCACCACTGTGCACATGTGGATTAAACGAACAGACTGCTGAGCATGTTCTACAGGACTGTCCTCTGTATGACCAGTTAAGAAAGATATACTGGCCCAATGACTCAACACTAAACTCAAAGCTATATGGAGTTAAAGAGGAACTTCAAACAACAGTCGAATTCATCATGAGAACTCGTCTGACGGTGTAATCATCAAAGATGCGATCGCAAGAAGAAGAAGAAGAAGGTAATCAGATATCGTCTCTTTACATCGACCACGAAAGCTATTCTGGTGAGGGGGGTCCTTAAGTTTCGTGATGTTATATCTTTTCTGTTTGACTGCAACTGGTCCAGCAGCTCTGAGTTTCACCTTCAGTCTTGCTACTACTAGGTGATGATCACTTCCCACATCTGCGCCTCTTCTTACTTTCACGTCTTGTAGTGCATGTCTCCATCTGCCATTGATCATTATGTGATCTATCTGGTTTTTGTCTCGTCCGTTTGGTGATTCCCATGTTAACTTGTGCACTTCTTTGTGTTGAAAAAGTGTTCCTCCGATGACCAGGTTGTTAATACTGCAGAAGCTTATTAATTTGTCCCCATTCTCATTTACTGTTCCACTGCCGCATTTCCCCATTACTCTTTCGTTATAATTATTGTGTGTTCCAACTTTCGCATTTAGGTCTCCCATTACTATAATAAGATCGTACCTGGGTACAGTTTCCATTTCCTTTTGTACCTGTTGATAGAACTCGTCCTTGATCTCTTCGTCGCTGTCATTTGTTGGTGCATAACATTGTATAATTGTGGTGTTGGTGAATCTCCCTCTCAGTCTTGCTCTTATTAGTCTGTTGTTAATGGGTTTCCATTCCAGTAGAGACCTTTCCATTCCTTTCTTAAGGATAATGGCTACACCTTCGTTGTGCTGACCGTCCTCTCTACCAGAATAAAGTACTGTTTCCCCTGTAGCTGTTTTTATTCTCCCCATCCCTGTCCATCTGCTCTCGCTTATTCCCAGGATATGTAGTTTGTAATTCCTCATCTCTGCTGTAATCTGTCTCAGCTTTCCTGCCTCGTTCATAGTTCTGACATTCCAAAAACCAATTCTGGTTTCGTGTTTTGCGGTCTGGGCATCCGTTTTCATGCCAGTGGCTTCCTTTCGGCTTTCACCACTGTCAGTCATACGAGCCTGAGACTCCGGATGTCCGTCCCGCATCAAAGTATTTCCATTTATTGCTGTTTCCGTAATGTGTGTGATTTTTTACACAGACAGGGGTGTCGGCCCTGTGCTAAAACCCCCAACCTGGAGGACCAGGGTACCAGCTTTTGTCTGACCCCTACCCGCGCAGACCAGTCCAGCATGGTTGAACCTACCAGGAGTAAAACTCCCACTGGCATAGCTCTGGGGATTGTCAGGGTACACAAGCTGCCATACCGCTACAAGGTATAGGTACCATTGATGGCAGCAGAACTACATGGGACCATTAATATACTAGCTTTTAGTCAAGGAAAGATCTTGAGCTGATGGATCACATCTTATGCGAGGGTTAGGTTCTGAGGATACCGCAGATAGTCAAAACAGGGTTGTAGCCTTAGCAAGTCCCAATAAACTGCTCAGTTTTTTAATAAAAGCTATTTCATTTTATTATTTCACTAAATATGTTGTAAAATTTAACAACTTCTTCTTTGCCTTTAGAGGCCATTGTATAAAATAATGGGTTTTTAAATTTATTTATAGAATTTAAGGCGCAATAACACATAAAAGCATTAATAGCACAGGGAATACATGCTAACTGTAAGAGTGCCATTCTGGATTACTTTGTTTAAAAGGGAGCATTTTATAACCTTGCATATTCAAAAATGAGTTGGAAGGCACAATAGATACAGAACACAGAAGACTAGAATCTTCTAAATAAATGTAATAAAACATTGATACATTGAAACACACACACAGAACTTCCCGTAAGCTTCAGAGAGTGTCACATTGTCCTTCCACCACACACATATCAATGTAACGTCAATATGACAGCTTGACAACATGTGCAGGGCCACCACTTTAGCTTAGTTACCAAGTGACTATTGCTTAGTCGCCGAGTACATATTATGTTTTATCTTAAATATATTATATAGGCCTATAGAATATATAATTTCTGTATATTCAATTTATTATTTGGCCTTATTTTACATGCTATTTTCTTAAACAGAGTTTTAATAAATAAAGCGTTATGTATTTATAAAACATTCCTGTAAATAATTAGAACCATTAACCATAAAAGCTTTTTGTAATTTTACCCCCTTGGTCAATCAATCAATCACATAAAGCTGAATCCACATAAGTTAAGTCCACATAAGATGCAATCATAGTGTACATGCTCCTGCAGCGGTGGTATCTGCTGCAATTTTCTTTACATGATGAAGTTGCCAGCTTCAAGCAATTTGCTGCCATTGTAATTAAAATAATATAATAATTTATTTTCATGATAATTTTCTCTTTATTTAATTTATTTGTAATATATTGTAGTTTAAATCATATACTGTTAATTGCTGTCCTTATGTCATTCTATTTACTTTACTTTTAGAAACATTAAACTCAAAACACTTTATTGTCTCACAAATGAAAATTTACCTGATCTTAAGTTGCTGAGTCTTGACCCCCCACTTGGTGAAAGGCCTAAAGTGTCCTTTGAACCTGACTTTTTATCTTCCATCAGTCGCATATTTTCCTCCGTCAGTTGGTAGTTTCTCTCTTTCAAGTTACGAATGTCCTCTCTGAGTGTTCTCAGCTCTATTCTCAAGTCATGGTCATCTTGGGTCTAAGGCATAACATAAAAATGAATATTCTAAATATTTGAATGGTTGCACATAAATTAATAGATCATGAAAGAATAGAACTATGATTCCTCAGGCATGTCATAAGAGGCAACACATATGACATTATGCTTGTGGCTGGCAGTCACATCATGTAAAACAAATTGCTACAGATACTACCACTGTATGAGCCGTGGTAGCGCAGTGGTTAGTGCACTGGTTTCCTAGCTCGGTGGTCCATGGTTCAATTCCCAGTTGAGGTGGGATTTTTTAGACTGTAAACGACTCTGGGATCGACCCAGCCTCATGAATTGGGTACCAGAGCAACTTCTGGGAAGGTTAAGGCAGCCGGAGTGATGCTGACTACATCACCCCTAGTGTGCCGATGGTCAAGAAAATATGGGCCTAACAACATATTCCCAATATGCCTCAATGGGCATGTAATGGGATCCTTTACCTCCTTGTATGAGCACAAAAATGCTTTGGTACAGGTTACTTTGAAGGGGACCAGCTACCTTGCTGGCTTCATGTTCCATAGGGAATAAAAAAAGGGATAAGAATATAAATAATTTTTTTTTAGTCATCTGGACAAAGCATATATAAAAATGACAAGTATAAACCAAATAATGAATGATAAAGGCAATACAACTTAACCCATCAGGCTTACTGAGACGAGCTAGAAAAAAATAGAACTCAGAATTTATTTCTCAGAAATAAACAAAAAATACAGTTTCATAAAGCAACTGTCAATAACAGACGACAATATTTTTTTTTTTAAAGGAATGTATTTGCAGCACAGAAAATGCAAAAGAAAACACTGAACACTCATAATTTTAAAAACAACTTATCATGAAGTTTGCATTTTGAACATGCCACTTTATGTAATGAACTCTTTACATAATGAAAGCTTTGCGTTATGAGCATTTCACACAATGAACATTTCATGTAATTAACACTTCATGCAGTAAAAGTTCTCTACAATGAGCATTTCACATAATGAACATTTCACGTAATGAACACTAGTGAAAGCTTTGTGTAATGAACATTTCATAAAATTAGCACTTCACATTATGACTTTCTACCTGCAGGTCTCTTACATTAGAGGCTCTCAATTTCAAGTCCCTGTTTTCACAGTAATAATGATACAATTAACTTACTTTTTTTTTCTCTCCAACAAAGTAGGGAATGATAAAAAAATATATATTTTTCTGTAACAGGTAAGAATGATAGAGCAACTTTCTTTTCTCTCTAAAGAATTTAAAAACAAAAGAAGGAACATTTTCCTCTACAAAGCAGTATGAATGAGAGAACAAATAGAACTAATTTGTCTGTTTCTAAAACATTAGCAAAAATTAAAAAAACGAACTTATTTGATTCTGTAACACTGTGAATGAAAAATTATTTTGCATTTCTCAGTAAAAATAAATATGATAGAACTAACTTATTTTTCTCTGTAGCCCTGGTAGAAATTAAAGAACTAACTTATTTGTTCCTATAACACTGTCAGAAATGAAAGAACTAACTTATTTGTATCAGTAACATCGACAGAAATAAAAGAGTTGGCTTACTTTTCTTTGTAAAATAATAAGATTGATAGAACGAACCTATTTTTCTCTGTAACACTGCTGGACTATTTGGACTGTAATCAGTGATCCCTGAGCCAGCCAAGTTGCCTCCACTACCTGATGACTGTCCCTTACTTAGCCTCTGCAGTTTATCTCTAAGTGTTACAACCTCACTTGCTAGAATCTCCTTCTCTGACTGCAGCTGTTTGAACTGTCAGAAACATCATAAGAAATCTCTGAGTGATCAGCTTTCTCTCACAGCCCGTATCCAGAGAAGTTTACAAATCTTACCACATCTCTGATTGACAGGATTACGAAGTTTTATCAGCTTTCTTTCACAGCCTATGTCCAAACAGTAATGTGTACATATCTTACATAAAATATCTGACTGATGGTATTTGAAGTTTTAACAACTTTCTCTCACAGCTGATATCCAAAACTTATATCTTATATGAAATATGATTGATGGGATTATGAAGTTTTGACTACTTTTTCTCGCAGATCATATCCAAATAGTAAATTGTACAGATGTTACATCAAATCTGATGGGATTATGAAGTTTTATATACTTTCTGTAACAGTCATATCCAAAGAGGAACTGACCATATCTTACATCAAATCTCTTACTGACGGTGTTATAAAGTTTTAATAAAGTTTTTTTTTACATCTTATGTCCAAACAGTTAATTGCACAGATCATACATTGGATAAAATGAAATTCACCTTACATCTCTAACCAAGACCTTGAAGCAGCTCCACAAAGTGCAGCCTGGAAACAGGAAACCCTTGAATTGCCTGGTCAATGCTTCAGAAATCGATTAGCCACACCAGAATGGCTCAACATTATGGTTCCCTCTGTGGTGATATATGTTGAGACTCCATCATTGTATGCATGCTAAGCTATGGGGAAATCACGCGAGCCCCAGACTTAACTTCGGCTTTTACCTGGTTGGTTACCTGCAGGAGGATCTCACAATGAACAGATGGTGAGGGTGGAGGAGAAGCTTGAAAGTGGCTCTGTGCAGGACTTGACTATTCCTTGGGAGATCCCAGAATCAATGCACAGAATTTTAGCCATGCATATTTGGAGAACCCACCGTGGATGGTAGGGAATGCACAGTATTCCATCCCTCCTCCCCTTTTTAGTTTGAAAGATCCTATAAATACATGCTAAGGCAAGACAAAATACCCGGGAAAGAAACTGGAAAGCTCATGGCTCCCCCTCAACATGTTTCAGAATGGCAGAAAAGCCACAGGAAAAGATAATGCCAAGGATTCTTCAGTTTGGCATTGGCTGCAAGAGAGCAACAAGCTCAGCAGCCCTAGTTAAATAACAACAAGAACAACAGATCTTACATATTTTGTAAGCAGGTGCCTAGGAAGGCTTTTCAGTATAAACTTATTCTGCTCAAGGCAGTTTTTACACTTTACCTAGGCACCATCATAGATGTCATTTTTTTCACATTTGTTTTAAAACAAGCTGAATTGCATGGAAATATATCTGGAGTCATCTTTATATGACCACCAGCTAAGCACAATGCTATACAGATGTGGCAGTGAACTTCTGTCTGTCAGGCTAATTACACCCTCACTGACTCATGAAATCATTAACCCACCTCCAGGGATTCCACCTGTGGTGAAACATGTTGAGAACCCAGCATTGCACACTAAGCACACTTGAGCCCTAGGCGTAACTCCTGCTTTTACCTGGTTGGCTGCATGCAGGAAGACCTCACTGTGGACCCATGATAGGCAGGTGGACCTGAGAAGTGGCTTTGTGTAGGAGACGATTGTTAGGAGGAGCTCATTCAAATATGTCCGGGATGCTACAGTCTGGAGGGGGCCAGAGATTGGAAGTGATCACTACCTGCTTACAATCAAAAGAACAACTGAAAGAGTTGCTCAGCTTAGGAACTGCCCAACATCACGCAAGAAACCAAGTAAACAAATGGGAGAAATGAGCATTAAGACCTACAAGCTGAGAGAGCCAGAAATTAAGACCAGATATCAGGGGCTTATTGCTTCAGCAATGAGAAACACAGAAGAACGACCTGATGACTTGGAAACCCTCTGGCTTAAATTCAAGGACATTATAAAGACAGCTACTGCAGAAGCATGTGGTGAAGTCTGACTTGGGAACAAGAGAAAGAGGACACCTTGGTGGACAGAGGAAGTCAAAGAGAAAATAAGAGAGAAGAAAATAGCATGGAAACAATACTTAGGAGCTAAAAACACAGCAGGACAAATAGAGAAATATAGAGAATATGTGATACTCAGAAAGGAAGCAAAGAACAAGGTGCTAGCAGCAAAACAGAAGTCCTGGGAAGAATTTGGAGAAAAGCTAGAAAAAGAAGTGCAAGAAAACCAGAAATTGTTCTATAAGACCCTAAAGAACATGAGGAAGGAAAAACAATGCCCTCTCAAATTTATAAAGGACAAGCAAGGCAAATTGCTTACTGCCCCGAAGGAGGTAATGGAAAGATGGAAAGAATATTTCTCAGAAGTCCTTGATGGTGAGCAAGGTCAAGCGTCAGAAATGATAACCACTAGCACAGAAGAGGAAACCAATGGTGATGAAGATGACATTAAGATGGAAGAACTGAAGGCAGCACTGGAGAAAACCAAGATGGGCAAAGCAGCAGGGCATGATGGTATAACACCAGAAATGGTTAAGTACATGGGAGCATCAGGCGACCTATTACTCTTAAGGGTCATACAGGCAGCGTGGTGCAACAAGACCATACCAAAGGACTGGGAGATTGCCATCATAACACCAATTTTCAAAAAGGGTGACAATCGACAATGTGGAAACCATAGAGGCATATCCCTTCTCAGCGTCCCTGGTAAAATCTACTCTAGAATCCAAGAGCAGAGACTCCGACGCCTAGCTGAGCCACAAATGGATGAGGTCCAGTGTGGATTCCGAGCAAACCGAAGTACTCAAGACCTTATCTTCACACTCAGACAGCTGAGTGAAAAGGCTCTTGAGTATAAGAGTGAGATCCATCTTTGTTTCATAGATCTGGAAAAGGCGTTTGACAGGGTCCCTGGAGCAAACTTTGGGACTGTTTGGCAAGGAAGTACATTCCAGCACCTCTGATTCATGCTATACAGAGCTTCTACAAGTCTTGCAGAAATTATGTGAGGACAGCAAACCATAAGTCAGAAGAGTTCAAGACCACCACTGGTGTAAGACAAGGTGATATCTTGTCACCTATCTTTTCATACTCCTCATGGACGATGTCATCAAGGCATGTAAGGAGAGAACAAGAAAGTATTCAGTGGGGTACTGGAAGATGAGACAGGTCTGTATTTCAGAGCTGGCATTTGCTGATGATGTTGCCCTGATTGCTAAATCAGGGGCACATCTCCAATCCAACCTGCAAGTCTGGAAGGAAGAGCTGGAGAAGAGAGGGATGGTCATAAGCAGCTCTAAAACAAAATCCATGGTGATATCACGAGAAGAAAGAAGACATCAGATTAAGCTGGGAGAACAGGTCCTGGAGCAGGTCGACAACTTTAAATACATTGGAGCTATTATAGACCGAAAGGGAGGCATCAAAGAAGAGTTGGTAACTCGAAAAGCAGCAGCTGGGAGACTTTTTCAGGCCATAAATCGAGGATTCCTCAAGAGAGAGGTTGGTAAGAAAACGAAGATGGCTGTATACCGCTCCACCTATGTCCCAGTCTTGACATATGGGTGCGAGTCATGGGCAATGACTACAACCCACAAAAGCCAGAACCAAACCTCAGAAATGAGGTATCTGAGGAAGGTGGTTGAAGTAACAAGAAGAGACATGGTCCGCAACCAGTTGATACATCAAGGCCTAAAATCCCACCCCCTGCAGACCCAAGTAGAACAGTCCCAACTAAGATGGTTTGGCCATGTCTGCAGAATGGGAGAAGATCGGATACCACGACAAGCATGGGAAACAAAGAGCCAGAGATCCAGACCCCCAGGATGACCCAGAGTCCGCTGGGAGGACAACATTAGACAATCTTTGAAGGACCGAGGACTAGAATGGAACCAGGCCAGGAGGAAGACAGCCGATAGGATAGTCTGGCGCTCTCTCTTCCAAATCTCTACACCTCACGGTAGAAGGGTAACGACTAAGTAAGTATTTGGAGAGCCCCCTTGGATGGCAGGGAATGCACAATTTGCCATATGCTTCTTCTTCCTAGCTTGGGACCAGATGTGATGATCCTTTAAATGCAAGCCAAGCTGGAGAAACTGGAGCACATGACTTCATTTCAACATGTTTTGGAATGGCAGAAAAGCTGCAGGAAAAGCCTAGATTTACAGTGTAGACAATACCAAGAAGTATTCAACTTGGTATTGGCTGCAAAAAAGAGAGAAGCTCAGCAGTCCTAGTTAAACAACAACAACAAAACAAGCAGAAAACAAAAAATTTATGAGCAAATATCTCAGTATGTATAAAATTGTTGTAGATTGGCTGAATAATATATTCAAGTGTGGGTCTAAATACCTTGACTACAGGAGGCCATCCATGACGTTTCTTTTGTATCAATGTGTTAGTCATAAGTTTACCAATGCCATGTACTGCAATGACAAGCAGACCAGGCAATGAACATTGCCAAGCCAGTCTACCCATATAGCTGGATATCACCAATCAACTTCTATCTACCTAACTCTCATATGGACAAGTAGGTTACTTAACATCTATCTACCTCAAAAGAATCCTGTAAACTGGACACTGGTGTGTGCCTCCTTCCTCTGTGGTCAAGCTCCTCTCTCAGTGATCGGTTGATGTCTTTCAGATCCGAACACCGCTTCGCTACCAAGTCATCTAGACACTCAATGTCACGTGATGAGACTGGTAGGGAAAGGATTGCTAATGAAGCATGTGCAAAAAAAGAGAGGGAGTTTAGCAGTGAAGCGGGTGGAGAAAAAGGCGGCATTCAGTGACCAGCCGCTTTGGCTGTTGAGATGTGTATATGGGTGTGTGTGTATGGCCCATAAGATATATTCATGTGTACAAGATCCTGTATATTGAAAATATACAACTGTATTCCATATTTCATGATTGAAAGGATTGTTTCATAAATATGAGTGACTTTTATTATTATTAATCTTGGTTGTGTACAAACTGCCTGGCCACATCAATGGGTCTATTGTAACGTTCTTCATGTGCAATAAAGTTTATGACCATCAAGTGGCAGTTATTACTTTCTTTAAAGAAAGCGGTGCGTGAACAAAAGAAAATTAATATTTGTCTGCATGGCACGTAAAGAAAGAACCATGGACATTAACTTTACATGAATACTGTATGTAAACAACATACACTTGTAAAACCCTAACATGAAACAAAACAGACTTCAACAATAATTAAGCACAGATAAAGACTAAATGATGACACTATCACATTATTTTTACAGTGTAAAATAAACTCAGACATTTATTGTTTGGGTTTTTAAATAAGTGAAGACCTGCTTTAAAAGGCAAAGTCCCCGTGCCTCATTTATAATGCAGCCCACTGTAATTGAAAATATTTTTACACGAATTAACTCTTTTGATATGTTTTTTTTTTCAGTCTTTGTAAAGGTTTTGCGGGTCTTTGTACAGGGTTTTGGATTTTTTTGTACAGGTTTTTCATCTCCGAGGTGTGGCATGTAAGCTTTGAAGTATACATGTCTTTAGCCTCAAAACGCTGCATTGCTTTTGATATCATACAAAAGAATAAACAATTACTTATAGGTGTTATAATGCTTTTATTATACTTTCACAAATATGAGAAGTTTATTACAAGCTGGACATTTAATAATGTCATAATTTCAGAAAGTTGTGTCAGGAATACAAAATTCACAAGAAATCACATTTATATAGGTGTTTTTAATCTATCCTTTTTTTCCACAATTACTCCAATCAAGTGCAGATCAATACAATTTTGGATGCAGAATTACTCTGTTTTCAATGTAGGCGCCAAAATATTTTAAAGACTGTGCTACTGAAGATATCATAATCTTAAGAATAGTATTTTCTGCTAAATTTATTTTTCCTAAGTTCATCGTCAGTAACATAACATTTAACTAGCCAGCACTGGTTTCTGCCTTATGCGCTGTGTTTGGTGCTTAAAGAATTTATTATTATTATTATGTGTGATTTAGCTGAATTAAGCAGGCAGTATACATAAACCACTTCACATACCTAGGGTCTACCATCAATGACAAACTCTCACTGGATACAGAAATCGACAGCCGCATTGGCAAAGCCGCAGCTACCTTTGCCCGCCTCACATCGCGTGTTTGGGGAAACTCTAAACTCACAATGAAGACCAAAGCTGCGGTATATAATGCATGCGTCACCAGCACACTCCTATATGGCAGCGAGACCTGGACGACCTATGCTAAGCAAGAAAGAAGGCTCAATACCTTCCATTTGCGGTGTCTACGCCGCATCCTCGGCATCTCGTGGAAAGATAAAGTGACAAATGTCGAGGTGTTATCACGTGCTGGCCTTCAAAGTATGTATACGCTGCTTAGACAGCGCAGACTTCGCTGGCTTGGCCATGTTCGCCGCATGGAAGATGGTCGCATCCCAAAAGATATCTTCTACGGACAATTAGCAGATGGCAAGAGAACAGTTGGGCGACCACAGCTGAGGTTCAAAGATGTGTGCAAGAGAGATATGAGGGCACTGGACATGGACCCAGCAACATGGGAGGATGAAGCTGCCGATCGCACTAAGTGGCGATGCTATTTACGGCACCACCTCAGATTGGGCGAAGAGAGGCTCACACAAGAAGCAGAGGTGAGGAGAAAACGTCGAAAGGAGCACCAGGAAAATAAGCAGTTGAGGGCTGTCACCTCAGGGGCGCATTCCCATAGTCAGTTATGACTGAAGGGGCTATTATTATACATAAACAACAAAAATACAAGCCGACACCTCTGGGCATTAAGCAGTATTTTTTTAACCTCATAACATCTGAATTCTTTAAGAAGAAAAATTTTAGTCTTATGATAATCCAATGTATAAGATCAGTCATTAAATAAGCTACTTAGCTCATTCAGTCCCAAGTAATTTTTAAGTTTTACGCAGCACCGAAATAGATACCAATTTTGTTCTATACAAGTAATGTTTTAAAACAGGTAGTAGACATATTCACATGTGATGAGACCCTAGAAGCAGAGCTGCTTCTGCTGTGCACATCTCTCAGGTTTTCTTTGTCACTTGATGGAGAAGCCCTTAAGGGAATGAACTCTCCTGATGGTAACAGCACCTGAATTTGGTAGTTAGAAGTAATATATCTTTTATAAAGACTTAATTAAATGCTGCCATCTGATGCTGCTTAACTCACAATGAATTCTGACTAGACACTTGTTTACATAACAAATAACCACAATAATTACTGTTTCTACAACTTTTTAACAAGTACTTTTGTGATGCCTGTTCTAATATGGTTTCCAGCACAAAGTACCCATTCTTCACATTTTTGAGCTCTTTAAAAACACATTTCATTATTTTAGTCCTTTATGTTTTCAAAGCATGCCTTTCTCAGACTTCATCTTTTCAACGAATTATTGTTGTTTTTGTTGGTGTCTGTATTGTGCCTGAATATGACTGATAGAGACAAGATGTACAAGACGTTATAACGAAGTGTGCAAGCTTGAGTAATGGGAGAATACTGTCAAATTTTTCAGTAACATTTTTGAAGTATTACCTGTGATTCAGTGACCCAGCTGGGGAGATTAGCTGATCTTTCAGCTCCCCTTTTGATGGTGGGATCAATAGTGATGGCACCAGGTGGTAGTGAAGCAGCACTGCTTGGTCTAAGTAGATCATAAGAAAGTGAGTACACATCATAAACATAATACATTAAAAAATATGTCAATTAACTGTTTAATAAATAATATTCTCTGTATGTTTTTCTATGTGTGTCTGCATGATAATGAGTGCATGCATGATACATGATTTTTATTTGATTGATTGACTGATTTTTGGCCCATACACAAGAAAGATGGCGTTTATTTTGTGCATGAAATATCCAGTTCAACCCCAATCTGGGTCATAATTTGGGAATAGTGTTTTTTACTCTATATAGTATATTCTATTTTTGCTATGTGCTACCATTTCTTTAATATCCACTGACGTAAATCATAGTTTCTGTACTGCTCATTGTTGTTTAAACCATTTTTTTTTGTTTCCAGAAATATGATTCATCTGAACTCTGACCCATAAAGCAACGTTGACCTGACATATATCTGGATTTAAGTATCATTACAGATGTTCTTGGAAGGTAAGTTCAAGAATCTCAGTTTAGTTTAAAAGTAATTTCTTTGACATGTTATTTTTTCATGTTTTGTAGCCTGTAAAACTGCAAGCTTAGTCTTAAAAGATAGCCAGATTGGACTTGGAAAAACATCCATACAAGATGCTTATGTTGAGAGAGAGAGAGAGAGAGAGAGAGAGAGAGAGAGAGAGAGAGAGAGAGAGAGAGAGAGAGAGAGAGAGAGAGAGAGAGAGAGAGAGAGAGAGAGGGAGAGAGTGAGGGAGAGAGTGAGAGGGAGGGAGAGAGTGAGAGTGAGGGAGGGAGAGAGAGAGAGAGAAACTGCAAATAAAAGTGTAGAAATACTTATAAACAATCAACTTGTAACAGGAGTTACATGCTTCTACCAAACAAAAAACAAAAAAAACAAAAACAAATACACAAGCAACATGGATATCACCAAACAACTGGACAGAAAATCAGAAAATTGTTGCATACACAAGAAGTTTATATCATCATTACATGACGTAAAAGTATGTAGAGGAGCAGATCACCAATGTCTGTTAGCAATTATAGCTGAAGCTCATAAGATATATGGCAACATATAACTGCAGGCAGCAGTTTAATGTGGGATATCTCAGAGCCAAGAAACACAAGAAAAGTTATACTGTCACAAAATCCAATAAGCACCGAGTGCTCCAACAACTAGAAGACAACACAAATGCAAAAGCCCACTGATGAAAAATATATGTAGTGAGGAATGTGGGAAAAGTTAAAACACAACATGAGGACAGTCCAAACTGTAGATACCAACAGAAACCATTAATAAGACAAGAAACAGATGAAAAATAAAGCAGATGTACAAAGAATCCAAACCAGAAGTTTCACATGCAATGTGAACGGCCTATACATAGAAAGAAACAAAGATGGAAGAAGAGACATCAGAAGAGGCAAGATGACATATACTGATGATTTGTCAAGTGAAGCAGAGGAATATGCAGTCAACGGAAATATAATAGATCTGCATACCGTAACATACAAAGAAGCTAACAGTGAAATTTAAGCAATCAAGCAGAATTATCAAAGACATGACTTTAAATTGCTTATTAAGATTACAGAGCACATAAAGGGATAGAAAGTTTTTAGGAACTTCAAAAGAAACTCCATGAGATCTTCAGGACATCCTGCCAACAGAAAAGGAGCTACAAGTTAACTGTTAAATACCAAAGTAAGAAGAAATAAAGAATGCCATAAAAATTCTAACGAGTGGAAAAGCTGTGGGCCCAGATGGCATTCCAGCAGTGGCATCAGAGAAGACATAGACACCTCCACAGATATATTACAAAAATTACTTGTTAAAGTCTTGGAGACAGAAGAAGTACTGGCAGACTGAAAAGAAGGATGTCTGGTCAAGTTGCAAAAGAAGAGAGATTTGCAGGAGTACATAAATTACAGAGGCATAATATTACTATCAATGACCAGTGCTAGCCAAAAAGCAACTGAAATAGAACTCTAACATTCAAAATAAGAAAAATATCTGCACAATATACCTTAATTATAATCGAAAGTGCCAAATTTGGGACAAGTAGAACAGGGTATCGAATCTAAAAAAATATACAGACAAAAATACTATCAATGGCAGAAAGTATTAAATAGGAGCATCTTGGTGAAATTACAAAAGGCCACAGACAGATAACTGAGACGAGCAAACACACAGATGTTACACAATACAGGTCCTGAACAGACCACTGTACACAATAGTAGAAAAACAGCTTGGCACTGAACTCACTGAATTTGTGGACTACGAATAAGGCTTCAACAGCTTAAACAAAGAATCACTTTAGAAACTGATGAGGCATTATGAGTCCCCCACAAATTCATTAACCTTGTGAAGAAAAGTTACAAAGATACAAAATTAACAGTTCTTCATGAAAGACAACTTACTGAACTCTTTGAAATAAGAACTGCAGTGCTGCAGGAATGCCCTCCTATTGCCATTTCTCTACTTACTAGTTACAGATTGTATTATCAAAGCAGCAACATCAGCTACCAGAAATGGAAATCAGCAGACTCTGACAAAACAGCATGCCGATTTAAATTTTACCGGTGACATGACCCTTCTGTCCCATAACCAGATAGGGCACACACTGAGGAAACTAGCTGAGAATATTATTTGGCAGACTTTGTTCTGGAACCCCCAAGATAAAAGACATAGAGGGAGACTAAATAACACGGAGAGAAGAGAATTGGAAACATACTTAAATAGGATTTTAAAAAGACTCACAAGAACTTGAGTGGATGACACAAGACAGAAGAACCTGGCATGAACTGACTGAAAATGTATGCTCCACAGGGAACTGAAGTGCAGATGATGACGACAACAAATATTGCAAACTCACCTCCCATCATACTCAGTCTGGCACGAATACTGCTGAGGTATGCAAAGATATTCTCTTAACATTTAAACTATAACAACCACATTCTCACCTTGAATGTTCAAATAACTGTGACAGTTCTTGATCACTTGTCATACTATTAAGACTCTGTGTCCTGCTGGGATTTAGACTGCCTGAACGACTGCCTGGGTGGGTTGGTGGTCGTCCACTTAGTGAAATGCTTAAACCACCACGTTCTCCATTGTCAGGTCTATGGACAACATGAGATGACAATATTGTGACACAGCTGGACATTGCTGTCATGTCAAGAAATGGAATATTATCTTGACACAGAAATGAAATACAGCTATTTTTTTAAAAACAAATAAATTAATGAAAGGGGAGGTGAGAGAAATGGAATATAGTACACAGACAACGTGACAGAAAAAAGAATGGAATGGAAGCAACACTGAAACAAACGTAACAGTGCAAAAAACTAATCTACAAAAACATATATAACCAGCAATTTTTAAACAGAAGTTAACAAGAGACAAATAAGACAGCTCCAGAAAAAATCACTCCAGTTTCATGATGCTTCTACGCATAAATAAATCTAAAATTGTACAACACACACAACAATAAACATCTCCAGCTCACACAGTACCCTAGACGAACAAAAAGCTGATATTTCACAAGCACAAAGCCTTGGTTAAAAGTAATTTCAAGAAGTTCAAGTCTTTTTTTCTCTATTTAATGAATATTATTTGATATCAAATTTCATTCGTCCATTTATTCTTTCTACCATAAGAACCATATGGTGTGCCAAGAATGGGATATAACTCTCTGAAGGGCTGCATAGTATGCTCTTTTGATACTGATTTCCTCACGTCTGCAATTTACATGGTGTAAAACCAAACTGTTGCAAATAGGACTTACAACACTTGAATATATTCTTCAGCCAATTTACAATGATTTTTATATGTATAACAAAATACGTTTTCATAAATATATGTTTACTGTTCATTTTAAAACATCACTTGTGGAAGAAATATATTGGTATCCATTTTGCTGTCTTGGTAAAACCTAAAACCTAAAACCTCGGACAACAAGAGTCAAGGTCTTCTACAGATGCCAGTCTGCTTCTTTACTTCTTGTTTCTCGAGCCGTATCTCAAGTTCTTTCAAGAAGTCTGCTTTTTATAATACCAACAAACAAAAAAGATACATGAATGTAACAAAGGTGTAGTTTTTCCAGAAGAATTTTAATACCATAAGCAGCTAAAAAAGACTATTGAGCTTGTCCTGAAAGAGGCCAATGTGCAAAGGAAGCTTACTATGCCCATGAGAAAAAAGTAGTGCAAGTTTTTGGGGTCATGTTATGGGAAGAGAGAAATCAGAATACCTTGTGACAACAGGAAAACAAGCTGAAACGAAAAAGGATGACAAAGACTGAAGATACTGGAACTTTAATATCCCTGTACATAAAAGTGTCAACAACAAAACAGGCAAATAGCACTTCTTTTTCCCTTTCGCACCTGATGGAGCATGGAGCCAACATTGCAGCTGGTCCCCTTACAGGTTGCTTGCATCAAAACATTCAAATTCTTTTGCAGTGATGGTTGTCTGTAGCAATTTGTTTTCATGATAAAGTTGCCAGCCTCATGCACAACTTCATATTAGCTGCCTCTTATGACATGCATGCAGTGGCCCTATTTTATCTTTGCCTCCTTAGAGACCCCTGGGAACTTCACTGGGCACATTGTACTTGGGACCTGAAATTATGGAGAGGTATAAATGATTATACCAATCAGCATGGTATTTGATGCAAAAAGATGTAGAAGACCATACAGCTTGACACTGCTGATAATGCTATGAAAAAAAAAATTAACTGATGGCAACAGTAAGTGTCAGCTGTATACCAGTAAAATTACGCAAAATAACCAAAAGCTTCTTACATTCCTCCTTTGCTTGCATACATGGTATCAATAATCAACTCCTTCTGATGTGTCACTCTGGGAGATAAAAGGCTGGATCCCAAGACTGGACTGTTCCTTTCTTTCGAGGATGTGGCTTGAACAAAATGGGCAGGGCTTGCTGATGCTCTGGACCTTTCTGAAACTTGTTCACTGCTGGGTTTATATCTAGAAGAATCTGCTTTTAGAGGATCACCATTTCTAAGACTGTCTGGGGAAAATCTGTCACTGGCTTTTGAATGAGGCCGGCTAGAGACAAAAATTCAAGTAAACCATTAAAGACTATCCAGTGAACTATTTTGATGATTTATTAAGTCAAATTATTATTAATGTTAAACACTCTTTCTTCATTACCTATAAATTTGACAAAGCCACAAAAAAGGTGTATTTATTAAAAACTAAGACATAACATAGTGCTACAAGTCTGACTGAAACAAGGTAGCAGGGGAAGACCTAGACGTATGTGGAAATAAGAAAGCTGGAGAAAACACTGAGATGAATAAGACTCACAAGGAAGAATACAGAAAATAAATATGATGACAGACACAACAGGACAGATTATGCCTACAGTCTATACACCCAAAGATATACTAACATAGACGAGAGCCAAAAGACAATGATTTATTGCTAGTGTGGTCTACAATCCTACTCACCCATATATGGAATCCATTGAAAGTGAATGTTTTAGTGAGTTTTGATGTGATCCTTGAACAGAATCAGCTCCAATAGATGGAGGTCTTGATCCTTGTAGACTCTCTTCTACTTCAATTCTTGTCTTGGAACCAGAACATTCCTCTGACATCAGTTTTGAGGATGGCCTTACAACATCTTCCACCACTTCTGTCCCTGCTTTAGCATGGCTGAACATTTCAGATAAAGACTCTGTGAGTGCCTCACTGGATGCTATCTTATCTGGGCTGCTATGATGTTTCTCAAAAAGTTCATCCCTATTTGAGTGATGAAAAGTGTACTCAGAAAATTGACCAGTGCCATCATTCCCCACTGGTGAATCCCTTTTCATACCAGTCAAAGATATGTCATTATTTGATTGTTTGGATGAAGACAGTGCTTTGTCATGACAATCTCTCTGATATTCATTTGTCAGTACATCTTCTGATGCAACTTTTGAGTCCAAATCTCTCAAATCCACAGGAGAAGTGGTATAAGGCTCAGAAATGTCTAATGAACCAACATCCTTGTTAGAGTGAATAGGACTAACATCATTGTGTTGTTCATGTCTTGATTCTTCCAGTTCAAAGTGACTAGTTGGCATCTCATCTGCTACAAAATGTAAAACAGACAATGAGTAAATAAGCAAAGCAATGACAAGCTAGCACATCTACAGTATAAAAGAGACAGTAAATGTTAGAGATGATCAATCCTAAATGTTGTACAGTTTATCTATAGCCCAAGTTTTCAATCTTCTTCTTCTTCTTCCTCGTTCTTCCTGAAAAGGACGGTGCAGTTTATCTATAGCCCAAGTTTTCAATCTAAGGTTCTTGAATAGACAACCAGATCTAACTATATCCACCAAAGGCTAATCACATCCGTAAGTAGCATCTATCAATGTCTTAAATTATGTTTTATTAAAAATCCCTTTGCCATATTAGTCAATATTTTAAAGTAGTTCCCTTTTGAATATGTGTGCTTCAGTGGCAAGGTGTGAAGTTTTCATTAAGGAAAGCTGTAGAGCATTAAGCACTTTTTCGCACTAAAAGAGAGAATCAAACGAGTGAGTATTTATGAAATTCATCCTTATTGCCATCTTGGGCTAACAAAGAGAAATATTTTTACTATCACTGATCTATGCTTTACTATGCTTAAAATTAAGTAGCAGAAATGCATAAAGTTTTTTTTTGTTTCTTTTCTTTTTTTAATTAAGAAGAAAATATCCCTTTCATATTCTGATGGGTTATAATTAGGAAACATAGTGCTTCTAAGTCTAGAGTATATGTTCAATTGCCAATACCAAAACATGGCATCATACCTTCTGTCTAATTACTGTAAATAGAATAAATATAAATTTCCACTCTGTGTGTGTTTTCTTTTATCTTAAAAATGGTAGTCTCGTCATACTTGTCATGGTGTACAATAAAATATTAAAAAACACAACAACAAAAAACACAAATCAAACAAACAAAAGAAAAGGGATGTGTTTAGATTGATATTTAATTTACTCTTTATTTGTCATTAGTAAGATGTATCACTAGAACCTCACTAGGTCTTCACTTTCCTGCCATACCCCAACAAATCATTATATACTAATTTTTGCTTTTGTTAAACACTGTGGGACTACATTGTGCAGTTACCTAGTCCTGTCTATAAACAGCTGTTTTTTTTTTATTCACCTATAATTATAGGTGAATAGCCTGTAAATAATGTAATGTTGGGATTATCTGTAGTTCATACCTCTTATATTTTAATAAGAAATGGTCTATAGTATTGTCTTGAAGACATTCTGCACAGTAAGGTTATTTCTTTTGAAAATAGCTCTTCCCAGTTGTAGTGTGCGAAGTTTCTTTTTCATGGAAATTTTCAAATGCCTAGATACTTGACATGTTCTTGTTGGAGCTTGGAATAGATTATATGCATAGTAACTTTACACGTGATCTGTTTTTGAACAGCTTGAATGAGTTACTAGGCTGAAATGAAGCACAGTATGAAATGTTCTTCGATGTCATCCAAATAAGTCGCCCATGTTGTTAGAATTAGGGTTTAGGGCCTGGTTTAGGATTCTTAAAACTAACCATAACCCTTATCCCTTTTTACTGCATCTCTGAATTCTTTTTTAAGGCCTATCAAACAGACGATCAACTTTTCTTCATTTCAACCGATTTACTACTCCATCTTGTCCCCTGGAGTTCACAAGAGTGACACCTACTCCATTTACATGTAGTATCATTTTAATTTATTTTCGTTGAAATAAAGAACAGTGGCCGTCTGTTCGATACGGTCTTAAAAAAAGAATTCAGAGATGCTGTCAAAATGGGTAAGAGTTAGGTTCAGAAGGTTGAAACAAAGCACTGTGGGCTGTGTGGTCATCTTAGTCCAAATTAGCCCAGATGTCTATTCATAAGAATTCAATTATGGATTCATGATGGGCAAGTTGGAAGTTTATTGTTCATTATTTATAATGTAGTGTACGATTTTGTCTGGGGTTTGTTTGTTTTTTTTAATTTATTATGTATCAGTAAGGTGAGAAAGGGGTAGGGTTAGTATAAATGTTAGCTAATATCTTTGTGTATGTGTGTTCTAACCGTTGACGGTGAAACCGGAAACAAAACATGCAACGCTGTCAAGTAGGCCTGTGTGTAGATTACTATGATAATTGCGGCAATTGTGTAGTTGAGTGTGATGACAACACATGCGTGGCATTTTGTGCATGAGCCAAAAGTCTGATTTGCTTATGGTAACAATGTATGGTGAGTTATGATTGCAGACGAAAAAGGTATGATGTGCGACAAATCTAGCCCGGATATTTATTCGGTGCCCAATTGAATCAGCCGTGTCATTAGGGGTTAAGATTAGAGTTGGATTTTGATTTAGAAATGCTAAACCTAACACTTTTAAAAAAAAATTTAATGATGAAAAATATCCCATTCAACCTCTGATGGGTTTTAATGAGGATATATAATGTTTTCAATTCCAAATAATATGAACAACTGTCGATATGGGAAAGTGGCATCACACCTGTCAAATCATTGTAAATAGGGCAAGTCTTAATTACCATTTATGCTTGTACGTTTAAAAAAACCCAAACAAACAAAAACGAGATCAAACCTAACAAAAACATCAAACAACCTAACACAAAAATTCTATAGGATTTTTGGTAATTTCCTATTCCTCGTGCTTTTTTGCTCCGCAGTGAATATGTGTAGTTATGTGTTCTTTCGTAGCAGTTAGGGTTAGGATTAGTGTTAACCCTAATCCTAACCCTAAACCTAACCCTAACTGCTACGAAACAAGACATAACTACACATATTCACTGCGGAGCAAAAAAGCACGAGTAATAGGAAATTACCGGATTTTTTGTGTTAGGTTTAGTATTTCTAAATCTAAACCCAAATCCTAAACCCTAACGACGCGGTCGAATGAATTGGCTGCAGGGTTGATATTGATTCGGACGAAATGGAGGACACGGCCCACGGTACTTTATTTCAACCAGTACAGGAGTCCTAAATCTAACCCTAGACCGTAATCCTAATCATAACGACGTGGGCAACTTATTTGGATGACAGACATCCCATATATTTTTAATTCAACCTTTATTTTTTTATGTAATTAATTTAGTATTCGCGTTCTCTTCTGTTTTTTTGTTCGTTTGCCCCACACAAACGCGTTAGGCTACCTATTTTCGTTTACACCCCACATAGAGAAAGATATCAAAGTCATTAAACTATAAGCTAGTCACTTAATACATAGCTAGATCCTCACTTACACATAAGCTGAAATTAAAACAAAAACTTAAGTCTTAAATATTGTTATTTGGTGCCACAAACTGTGCCGACATGTAACAGCTAACGCTAAAATAATTCTATACTTTGTTTACGTTGTCATGGCCGCTCGTTTACTTCCGAAAATTAAAATGTTAGGTTCACTTTTCCCTCGAAGCAAACTCAACGAAATAATGATGATTACATTTGTTTAATTTCTAATTATTCCGGAGAAAAAAAAATCTTCAGCACTACTGAGAAATGTATGAAAACATCCTCATTTAATCAAAATGTTTTATATATTTAAATACACTGTGCCGGCATCAAACTTTGCAAACGTTGAAATAGAGAATGCTTCTCAACAGCTACGAGAGTTGGGACCATTTGGCCCAACCCAGTTGAGGGAGAAACTGTTTGGTGATGAGAGAAGCCTGAGACAAACTGCCAGCTTTATAAGAGAAATAGATGCGGTTATTTGAGAGCGAACGACGAAGAAGAAGAAGACCACGTGAAAAAGGGGGCGTTCACCATGCCTCTCCCCCCCCCCCCCCCTTTCGATGATCTCTTCCCACACATTGAGGAACCTCACAAGGTGAAATGGCACGGGCCTCATTTGAGCTCTCGGAAGGCCTGCTACTCAGACTAATAGCAACGCTTTGCCTTGGAAAACCGCATCATATTCCAGATGGAGTCTCTCTCACCGAGGAACACCAATATACACACCCTATACAGCTCGCTCATAGCATCAACTCACTTTTTTCCAGTATATGACGTAATAACGCGTCTTCCTAGCTATCAGAAGAGTATGATAATTATAGTTTTTGCGGGTTAATGAGCTCGTGACGTATGGCCGTGTGTATGTGAGTGTGTGGAAGTTTACAATAACCTCCTGGTATTAAAAAACAACACATTTGGACCAATATAAATCTCGCTCATTTAGTGATCCCAATAGCTGCACATCCATGATCGTTATACACGATAGAAGGAACATTTGGGCGACCGCAGCTGAGATTCAAAGATGTGTGCAAGAGAGGCATGAGGGGACTGGACATACATCCAGCAACCTGGGAGGATGAATTGCCTATCGCACCAAGTGGCGATGCTCTCTACGGCGCCACCTCATACTGGGCGAGAAGAAGCTCTCACGGCAAGCAGAAGAGAGGAGAGAAAAACAAAAGCAGCTGACAGCTGTCACCCCAGTGGCGCACTCCCACAGTCAGTTATGACTGAAGGGGCTATTATATTATATTACAGGAATACACAGCACCTGTTAAAATGGCAGACAACTGGCTCTCAAAATTTAACGATAGAATATTATAGGGTGTTGTCTCCTGTGACTTAAAAAAATC
This sequence comes from Oreohelix idahoensis, assembly GCA_024509875.1. Lineage (NCBI taxonomy): Eukaryota > Metazoa > Mollusca > Gastropoda > Stylommatophora > Oreohelicidae > Oreohelix > Oreohelix idahoensis. The sequence continues at coordinate 380,528 of JAMPIV010001647.1, read as the reverse complement.
ATTTGACAACAAAGCTGAAAACACTATGAACTACAAGAGTTCTATTAAATACCGTATACTCGTTCCTGACAGATCAACAACACAATAATCCGGTATCGGATTTCCGCAGTAAAGATACAGGAGCCCCACAGGCAGGGCCGGATTAAGAACTCCGGAGGCCCTAACCTATTAAGATATTTTCAATCTTCTGAAAAGTAAAACTTTAAAAAAACAAACTAATTAATTTCAGATAATTTTTTTTTAATATAGGGCCTACCGGTATATAAAATATGTTAAAAAAACAAGTGTTCGTTACAGCGCCTAGATTTTGTTAAATGTAGTAAGGCCCCTACAAAGAAAATATAGCCCAAAAAAGGGGAAAAAAGCGGAGGTGGAAGTAACTAATAAACTAACTGTTGTACAGATACCTTTGCCCTGCACGCACGTGCGTACTATAGGGCACGTGCCGTTGCTGTAGAGCTCTGCGCGTTATGACTCCATTACTTTTTTTTCGCGAGGGCCCATTAAGCCTTGGGCCCGAGGCCCGTGTGTAGTGGGCCTAATGAATAATCCAGCGCTGCCCACAGGGTTCTACTTATTGGACTTCACTCTACGTATTGTATATCAACGACTTCTCACTAAATCTAAAAAAATTAAATACCTAACTTTTTCGAAAACTACGGTATTCTTTACATTAGCAACAAAGATTGCTCGACACTCTGCTGGGTCGCTGCCTTTAGAAAATGTAACGGAACTCATAGTCCTAGGTTTTATGATTTTTCAGACATTAACATGACACTTCCTTGTGATGTCCTTAACTAAACATTTGATGTCAAAAGAAGTACCAGCTGGCCAATTAATACACTTATTAGAACCAGAGGCTATTATTCTACACTCCACAGATGACAAAGCTTATGGACTTATGTCTCACACTATATGGCAGCTTCCCCGTTTTTACCGCAAAGGAGACTGCACTCCCCACATAACGAGCAATTCATCTAATTATAGATAATCGCACATATCACATATAAGAAAAGAACCCAAAATACTATTCCCCCAGAAATGACGCCTGTACAAAAAATCCAAACAGACTCACGCTATTCTATTAATCAGTCACTCTTACTTACGGTTATTGTTTCATTGTCTAAACTAGTTTAATGTATATCTGTGCTGCTGATTGGCTGGAACTTATGTCCACAATATTATAGTCGTCCTATTCCATTCCCGTGGCACATAAAACGGCAAATGATATTCTCTGCCCCCATTGTTTTTTGCGCTGCCTCTGCCCGTGATATTTCACTTTATTTCTCTACCACTTATATCGTTCTTCTCCAAGTTCTATTTACCGTCCCGCTCTTATCTTCCATGTGGACAGAGAGAGAGAGAGAGAGAGAGAGAGAGAGAGAGAGAGAGAGAGAGAGAGACGGAGAGAGACGGAGAGAGAAATACATTAAATTCACGTAGTTGTAAACAAGAACACTGGTGTAAACAACGGTGATGGCTGGACAATTGCAAGGATTAAGAGATGGAAACTTGTCACAATCAGTTAACAATAGCAGAAACTGAAAGGCTAAGCGTGAATACAAACTTGAAAAAAAGGTTTTTTTTCAAACAAATACGTAAAATAAAGTGTGTAGGCCAGTAACGTGTGCTCTGTCGCTTTCAGGGTGACAAAACGATTCTATCAAATCATTTTCAAAAACTGTTTCATCCAGACACATGAACTTCTCCTACAACTTTCAGCAACTGTTGCTTGCAGACAAAACGATTCTGGCCTAATGCTTTCAGACACGGTTTCATACATAAAGAACGATTCTATCCTACACCTTCAGAAGCTCTTTCGTCCAGATAAAATTTATCTATGGTCAATCTTACCATCTTTTATGAAAAGGTCCACCTCAAAGGTGTATGATCTAACTGAGAAGTCGTCAACCGGATATACTTTCCCATCAACAACAAGAGTTCCATTGTAATCTCCACAAGAGATTCTTAAATCGTTGGAAAAGTAGGCCAAGGCCTTGTCATGCCAAGAAAGTAAAACTGGAGCGTTCTGCAGTGAAAAAAATTAAATAGATATGGATGTTTTTGGGGGGAAAAGAATGATAATTTCTCCTTCCCCCATCTTCCTTTCTGTCTTGTCTTCTCTGTCTGTATGTCTGTATTTGTACGTGTCTGACTGCTTACTGTTACAATATGTAGACCACTTTGACCAATTTTTATTATTAATGAGTGGGAATGTCCTAGTATTTCAGTTGTTTACTTTTCACAATCAGATTCCTTTTTTGTAGTCCTTTAGTGTTACGGTACTAATTCCGTTGACAGCAGTCAGTCACTGCTCCACTTTAGAATTCTCAGCAATAGAGTAGCCACTGTCGGCTTGCTAGGCCAGTTACAACAGTGCCAAGTGCCATTGCCACGTTGGCTAGCGACTTTTCAGAGTGACATAGGCTACCGTAGTGATGACATGGGATAATCCACACCATGCTTCGCAAGAGCCCAGCGACCCCTACTTCGTCCTGTTTCCACCTTCTACTACCTGGATATGAAGATGGACTTTAGAACGTGGGCGTGGGCTTTTTAATCATTAGTAATCGAAACGGATCACCAATATTAAATGAAAACAGAAGAAAGGCCAGGTGGAAAGAACACATACAAGAACTTCCCAACTCAACACACAATCGAAGAAATTCTACAAACATCCCCGAGATATAAGGAACAGCAAGAACCTGATATGCTGCTTCATGAAATTTAAGAAGCTGTAAAGAATAAATCTCGAAATAAATCCCTAGATGTGGACGGAATAACAGCCGAAGCTATTCAAACTTGCGGTGAGACTTGAGTTAAATGGCTGAAAAGGATATTTATAGTAGCATGGACAGAACAAAGAGCCATAGAAGACTCGCAAATAGAACCAATCTGGGTAACAAAAGGAAATGTGAGACATACAGAGGTATTTTACAATTAAGTAACACAGGAAAAATTTATGCAAAAATACTTGAACAAAGAATAAGATGTTTTATCCATAAAAAAAACTACCGGTATGCAGTTTCGTCATAATTTCTTTATACTGCTGCTGGAAAATCTCTGATACTATACATCCATCTTCTCTATATCTGAAAGTATCTCCGTTTAACTCTTCATCTTCTTCTTTGATCCATAACCGCCAACCGTCAAAGCAGTTAGTGGCCATCACGCCTGGTGGCGTCTTGTAGGGTAGCAACAAATTGATTCCACTTTGCTCGGTCGGTGGCCATCCTTCGTACAGTGCCCCAACTCTGGTTTATTCTTTGCATCTCGGCTTCCACAGTTCTCCGCCAAGTTGTTTTTGGTTGGCCTCACTTTGCTTTCCCTCGGGGGTCCATATCATAGCTGTTCTTGTGATGGTATCAGGGTCCCTTCTGAGGACGTGGCCAACCCAACTCCAGCGTCTGCCAGCTATGATGGTGTGCATGTCCTCCTGATTACTCCGAATAAGTAGTTCTTGGTTGCTGATGGTGTTTGGTCAAAAGATTCGGAGAATTTTCCTTAGGCATATTGTGTGGAAGGAGGACAGTTTCGACATTTCCTTCTTTGTTACTCTCCAGCATTCCGCACCATAAAGAAGCACAGAAAGTACACAGCTCTCATACAGTCTTAATTTGGTGTTTGTGCTGTACTGGGAAGACTTCCAAATGTTGTTGAGACTAGCAGAGGCTGTTCTCGCTTTATTCATTCTGTTGTTAATGTCATTGTTTGTTCCGCCGTCAAGTGTTACTGTGCATCCTAGGTAAGTAAATGTGTCTGTCTGTTCTAACTTCTGGTTTCTTACTGTTATTGGCTCACGATTTCCCACATTTAGTGTCATGACCTCTGTCTTCTTCAGATTGATGTTCAGGCCAACCTGCTGGCCATACTTATTCAGTCTATCGGTTTATTTCTTGGATGTCTTGATGTGAATGCGCGAGTAGTGCAATGTCTTCTGCATATTCCTGGTCTTCCAATGTAGAAAACGTTTACCATCTAATTCCTCTTGGACTGCCCTCTGTTGTCTGGCGCATCACCCCAATCTATGGCTGCAAAAATAATGTTGTTGATAAGCGGCATCCCTGTCGTACTCCTGTTTTCACTTCGAAAGTTACATTATTCAATCCAACACTGTATGTAAAGTTAGAATAGAGGCTTTTTATGATGGAAACGATGCAGCTGGGAATTCCATAAGCCCTCAGTATTTTCCACAGGCTGTCCCTGTGTATGTTGTCGAAAGCCTTTTCAAAATCAACAAAGTTAATGTATAAATGTCTCTGCCATTCTGACCACTGCTCTATAATGTTCCTGAGCGTGAATATATGATCTGCACATCTTCTGTTCTTTCTAAAACCCGCTTGTTCTTTCTTCAGTTTATGGTCAACTGCTTTTGAAATTCTCTGGATGATTATCCTGCCTAGTATTTTGCTGGGAACTGAGAGGAGAGTGATTCATCTCCAGTTGTTGCAGTCTGCAAGGTCGCCCTTCTTTGGCAATTTGACAATTATTTCTTTACTCCACTCTGTTGGTGTTGTCTCAGTTTCCCAGACTTGTGCAAATAGTGGTTCTAATAGTTCTGCTGCTAGTTCAGGGTCTGCCTTGAATAACTCAGCATTTAGATTGTCGTGACCAGGCGCTTTTCCATTTTTTAACCCTTTGATTGCTGTGATGATTTCTTCTTTTCGTGGAATGTCTGTATTTACGTCTAAGTCACTTTCAGCCTCAGGAACATTCAGCTGAGTCTCTATTGGTTCCTTATTCAGTATTTCTCTGAAGTGCTCTGCCCATCTTGTTTCCTGCCCTGTGCTGTGGTGATGAGATTTCCTTGCTTGTCTCTTACTAACGTTATGTTGTTTGCACTTCGTTTTCCACTGATCATTTTAGTTATTTTATAAACTGTGCTTTGTTCATTTATCGGTGCTGCCTCTTCTGTCTGTCTTGTAAGGTCATCCAGAAATGTCCTTTTGTTAGCACGGGTTTGACGTTTTACTTTCTTGTCCAGCTGACTGTACTGTTCACTATATATATTGCCTTTAACTCTTACTGTTTCCTAATTCTCAAGGTCAAACAGTTTCTTCCAAGCTGTAAATGGGTACATGACTGTTCGTGAGTTAGAGAAGGCATTAGCAGTAAAAATCTGAACCTAGAATAGCGAAGTCTCTAACACTTTACACCCTTAAAGCAGTTTCTGCTATGGGACTACCTTTATCTTTCCATTACTTCTTCTTCCGAAAGTAACCCATCTACATAGAGTAGCCAGACCATACGGTCTTTTATATTTGGACAAGCGCCCTAATATAACCAAAGTATCTAGGTTGAATGGAGCACGCCTTACCAAAACGAGGCAACATTTTATATATTTAAAAAAAACATATCTACATTTCCTTTCTGCATTATTTCTAATCACTATTCTGTCATTTATCTTCCCTCCTCCCCCCCCCCCCCCCCCCCCCCCCCACCCCCTCCCCCTCCCCTCCCCCCCCCCGGCCCCCCGCCCCCGCCCCCTCCCCCTCCCCCCCCCCCGCCCCCTCCCCCTCCCCCCCCCCCCCGCCCCCCCACCCCCCCACTGTTATCATGCCTGATCTTAACCAGAAAAAAAGAGGAGGAATAGAGTTCGAGTATGACAAACAGTGAAGTAAAGAACAAAGGAACAAAGAAATAGCACACGTTACCATCACAAGGTTTTTGTCAGGGACAGAAGAACGACAACAACAGAGGAATGAAAGAGGTAACTAATCTAATTGCCTACGCTGCCACCTCAAGGTTTTTGTCAGTGACAGAAGGGCGAAAACAATGGAGACATGAAAAAAAGGGTAGTTGGGGGGGGGGGGGGGACTAATCTAAATGCGTAAATAGATTTTTGTTTTTAAAAAATGATGCGTGCCGAAAATAGACCTTTACCAGGCAATTACTCATTTTAAGGAAAACAATTTCAAGAAAAGAAAAAATGTTCACTAATGGCTACTTACTGGCGCATAGGAAGGATAAAATCCAATATTATGAGTTTCTGTATCAGATATTTTTGTCCACCGATATTTGCAAAAAGCACTAGGCTTTTCTGTGTCCATGTCTTGCGGTCGTTGGAACTCAAGTTTATCCACAGATAGAGCAGATACTGGCTCTGATGCTAACTGAATATTGACGTCTTCTGTCAGATCCGCTATAAACTGATTAGCATCAGCGACCTCTTCTGATTGCTCTAAACTGACATGACTATACTCTAGTTGGTCAGCAGCATCTGCAATTCCAGGAGCTGATTGGCTAAATGAATAGGCGGCAGGGCTGTCCTTTGGCATCAAATCATCTCTAGTGCTGCTGTCGGATTGTTCCAGGTCTACGCAAGTATTTGCATTTTCAGCTTCTTGATTTATACATTGGTGGTCAAGGTCGCCTTGAGCTGAAAGTATATTCTTTTAAATACATTATTTTAAACATGGTCAAATTGTGATTTAAAAAAAAATGATTGCAATTCGAATACATTGGAAACTGTACAAAACGGCACTGTATATGTTCAAATAATGCATATTTTTTCTAAGCACATGTAAAGCGAAATGTGTTTTCTCCTCAGATGGTCTCTAAGCAACGTTTTGACTTTAGAAGAATGGTATGATATACAATAACAGGAATAGGATGAGATCAAACGGCTGCAATGAAAATAAGTCAGTCACGTGTTGCATATGAGAAAACAGTGATAGTGATTATTTCAGGTCAGATACTGAAACCACTGTCCAGTTCCATGTGCCATTGACACTTGAGGCTGAAAATTGCAGTGTTCACAATAAAAGTCGTGTGGAATATGGAAGAATATTAGGCAGAGAGAGACAGACAGAGAGACATAGAGAGAGAGAGAGATGTCTTAGCATAGTTTAATCTTCTCTGAAAAGGTTCTAATTTGTAAACATTTGCTCTAGATGTTAGTATTTCGCGGTTGAAAAAGGAATCTTCTGTTTTAGTTATATGCTCCATATATATATATATATATATATATATAAATATATATATATATATATATATAACCAAAAGTGGAAAATTAAGCCCGTTGCGCAGATGCTTTGAAACAATAGCCATCTAAATTTTATCTTTTTTTTATTTTTTTATTTGAAATGACGCTGTAACGTAATAGGTTCGCAAACTGGAACGAGAACAGTCTGGAGAAAACAGTGTTTCAATCTATTTTACACCAAACTGCCAAAGTCATGCACAACTGATACGGAAAACACAAGAAGATTATGAAGTACAGAGTCATTCATGAAGGTCAACTCAGAAAATTCTTCCGACAAAAGACTAGAATTGAGCAAGTATTGTAATATTTTTTTCTTATTGGCTGTTGGTTTGAATATGACAATAACAACATCAACTATAAGAAACGTAAATCAGAGGATTGTAATATTTAAAAAAAAAAAAAAAAACGGCATGAAGTTGTGGACTTGGTTGATGGTGTTCCCTTTCTTTACAATGTGATGTTGGCTGGGGCTTGATGTGATATTCTACTAAGCAGCCGGTTCCTTTCAATCTGGCTTTCCAAGTCAAGCACCAGTGAAAGTTAGTTAATGCCTAGTTCGTTTTGGTTTTCTTTAAGACGCAGGTTTATTCCCAGTTTAGCGCCAGTTTCGAGCTAAGTCGTTTACATGAAATGAAAATCACTATATGTTTTTTTTTTTTTTTTTTTTTGTTCACTTCATATATTTTGACCAGCCATGTTTTGAAGCATTCCTCTAGTGATGTCAGAACTTGCTGCATCCGTGTGTTTGCCGGGTGATATATTCTCATGGCTAGTTCATTAGCAAACAATGAGTTATAACTGAGCTTCTTGGATATTTTCTGTCATATCATTTGTGCCTACAGTGAACTCTATGGGTGAAAGAACTTCCGCCTGTGGGACACCACACTGCATAAACACAATTTTACTGATATTGCCTTGTACTCTGACAGTTCTCAAGATACTGACAAGTTCGTTTCTTCACCTTCTCACATACGTTATTTTTTGCGTAGTTTGACTTTCTTCTTCTTCTTCTTCCTCGTTCGTCCTGAAAAGGACGTTGGTTGCGTTGTGATGCAGCCTGTTTCCATGACCACCACGTGGAGGTGGAGTAGGGTCTTGGTCAGCTCTGGTTCGCTGACCCTGACGCAAGCAGTCAAGCTATGGGTCGCTGACTGCATTCTCTATTGACTTTCAATCTCATCCTTCGATACTTTGTTGACTGTTTTTTTTTTATTTTTCAAACTCAATCACACAACTAGTGTATGATTGTTCTTTTGGAAGGCGTCTTCAATATCGTGAGTATTTGTTTGTTCTTGTTTTATTTGTTTGTTTTTATTTGTGTGTGTGTGTGTGTGTGGTAGGTGATCTAATTATCTGTGATAACGTTTGATCATCCGCAAAAGAATAAATAAATAAAATAAACTCATTCAGTGAGTCTTATTCTTCGTTTTCTGAACTGGCTTGAATACACAAGTAATCATCTTCATTATCTGTTTCGCTCCCCATGGATCATGGAGCCACATCCTGCAGTAAGCCTGTACCAAGCATTCACACGCTCTTACAACGGTGGTTTCTATAGCAATTTATTTTCCATGATGACGTTGCCAGCTTTGTGCACAACGTCACATTAGTCGTCTTGTACAACATGCCCGTGGGAACAATAGTCATCTTCTTTGTCTCATCAGAGACCGCCGGGAACCACATTGTTATTCATTAATTAAAATATCTCATGCAATTTGTTTATAGTTTGATAAGCTTTCATGAAAAGATGTATCCTTAAAATATCTAAGAGTGACACTTTGGATGATTTATAGAATCGAGAAGGAACAGTCTAAAACTCAAACTGGCATCTAAACAAATGCTGAACATGAAATAATGTTAACGTCTCGCATTTTACACGTGACCTGACACAGTATATATGTTTGTCAAAGGACTTAACTAAATCCCCAAGCGTAGTTACACATAGAAAAAAAAATATGGGGGTGGAGGAAGGGTGGAGGCATACTGGTAATAGGAAATTGGAAAAGCAAAATATATCGAAGCTACGATTATGCGCGATTCGATTAAGTATATCAGTTACCTGGTTTCCTAGCATTGTTGGAATCAAGTACAGACCGGATCATATTTTCGCCACTACTTCTTAGACCAGGGTTTCTTAACCTGTCGGTCCATGGACCCTTGGTGGGGGTGGTCTATGAATGGGTTCTACGGTGTCCGTGTACATAACCTAAGCATTTGAATTTTATTTGCACCAAGATATTTACTCTGAAAATTATAATAGATATTTGCATTTAAAGAAATATATTACTTTACGTACTGTTTTTGTTTTGCGTCTTGACTATTTAAGCTTAACGAGTTGTTTTTTTCCCCCCGCTATTACTCGAGGCGAAATCTTCGGTTAGTATGTCTAACCTGGGACTGATTTTACGTGAGTATCCTATTTTCCCTGTACGCTAACAGGTGTCCTCTCGCCATTCAGGCAGATACTCGCCGTCTTCGGAGGGTAACGAGTTTGTAATAAAATGTATTATTTGTATACACATATTTTACTTATGCGTCTATGTGTGTACATGTTTATAAGAAGGGTCCGTAACCTTCCCCGGCCAATCAAAGAGGCCCAATTCCTTCACTCGACAACCAAAGGGTGATCCATTTGACACGAAAGGTTAAGAACCCCTGTCATAGACCTTGAAATAGGTCAAGTGACGCTTGTTTTTCGTACCCAAGATAAGACACGGAGTGACGATATGGCTCCGATATTTTCATTTACATTTATTGAAGGTTTCTTTATCGATTTATTTTATTGATTGATTGTTGGCTTAACTCGAGGAAACGATCTTGGCGTTATTTATGCCAGTGTCAAATACATGCCAACAGTATACGTCAATATTATTGCCTTCAGGCAAATCCGTGAAACGGCCGCCAACAGAAGAAATTATTTTTATAGAAATGGAAGGGCAGTATGCAAAATGCAGTAAAACTTAAAGCCGTGGTAAAATTTAACGTAACTATTTAACGAGCAGTTTCACGTAATAACAGGAACATTAAATGTCAACATTTAGGGCACAAAGGTATTTTCAAGGTAACACATAAGTTTTTGTTTCCAACAAAATCAATAAAAGGAAAAATATATATGAATGAAATTTAGTAGAAGATGATAGTCTGATACAATCCGAAAAAAATATTCCATTACACAAGATTGCTACATTCTATGAGCTATTTGTTTTAATTGTGATGCCCTTTTTTCGTTACTTTTAAATCCATTTTTTGGTTGTAGCCATATTTGTTTGCCCTATACGTATGATTTTAAAAAAAAAATGGTATTCCTTTTCGTTGGGAACTTGAAATAATGGAAACTGTGCCTAAAACCCCATAAAGTATGCACTGATTTGTTCATTTATCACTTTTAAGTTCATGCTCCAGTCTATCCAGCTGTAAATGGGTACTTGACTCTGCTCTTAAGTTAGAGAAGGCACGAGGAAGAAAACTGTTCACCCCAACCTCATAAAAAAGCTGTACATGGTATAGTAAAGTCTCGAACACTTCACTCGCCTACGGCTATATCTGTTATGGGACTATCTTTACCTGACTAGTAAAATAGTCTTGTGATAACAGTACACATTCAAAAAGTGTCATTACCTCGCGTAGGGCCTGTTTTAATCGGAAAAAGCGTAGAATAGAAGAACAACTTAACCAATGAGAGTAACGATGACCAAATAACACGAACAGGGGTCCTTCCATTTTTTTTAAAATAATGTTCAAAAGCTGTTAAATTGGACAAGGAAAAGAAAACTTGAATGTTGTTTCTTCTTCCCGCAGCCTAAAAATGCCTGTTCTAAGATTCATTAACTAAACGATTCACTACAAAATTCTAACAGCTCAAATTTCTCTTTTGGCAATAGTTATAAGAATGAAACCAATGTGAATAAACTGGGTATTATAAGAAGAGTAAGTCAGATGCCATATACACTAGCAAATGAGGAATGATTTATAAAGAGAAAACGGATTTCCAGAAACACTGTAGCACATACACAACTACTTACATCGATTAGCAAGTCGATTTTGATCTCTCAAATTTAAAAAAGAAAAAAAATCTTACTGTGTTTGTATGCCAGGTGCCACAACGCCGACAATACCGTAAAACGCTAAGCACACGCGCTATCACACTGATTTCACGCCGTGTATGTCATGAGATTAACCCTGTTTTGCCATGGGTTAATTCTTGAACTACCCCTAATGTAGCTGGTAATGAGAGTCCAGCGCTGGTCCACTAGCCGGTTGCTATGGATGTATCACTGACACATTGGTTTATTTAGTAGAAGACAGTCGATGGAATTAGACAAGAATAATTATAATAATCGGAACTAATGTGGCGTAATGCACAAGCGATGACACTAACATTTGTCAAAGACAACGGTTCTCAGCGTGTCTGGTATGTCGGATCAGCAATCGGGGGACAGTGCTTTTCATTCTGTATGATGTGCCCCAGACCGCCACTGTATTTACGCCATATTATATTTATTGTATTCGCTTCAGTATGTACGTACGATTATACTAAGGCATGCTTATCAACATCATACTACTTCTTCCTCTTTCACCTTTCAACTCCCAAAGGAGCAAATGCCTTCAACATACGTCTGCCAAGTCTTCCTGTCACGTGCCATCCGCTCAAGGTCTTTCCATATCTCCTTCACCCCCTTCATGTCTGTCTCCAGTTATCTTTTCCATGTGATCTATGGTCTTCCTCTGCCTCTATTATCCTGGGGATTCCATAACAGGGATTGTCTTGTAACGCTATCAGTAGATTTCCTCAGTGTGTGTCCTATCCATCTCCAACGTCTTCTTATCATCTCTTGCTCAATTGACACTTGTCTAGTTCTTGTCATTAGTTCCACAACAGTGATCTTGTCATTAGTTCCACATTAGTGATCTTGTCATCAGTTCCACATTAGTGATCTTGTCATCAGTTCCACATTAGTCATCTTATCATCAGTTCCACATTAGTGATCTTGTCATCAGTTCTACAATAGTGATCTTGTCATCAGTTCCACATTAGTCATCTTGTCATTAGTTCTACAATAGTGATCTTGTCATCAGTTCCACATTAGTCATCTTGTCATCAGTTCCACATTAGTCATCTTGTCATTAGTTCCACATTAGTCATCTTGTCATCAGTTCCACATTAGTGATCTTGTCATCAGTTCTACAATAGTGATCTTGTCATCAGTTCCACATTAGTCATCTTGTCATTAGTTCCACAGTAGTGATCTTGTCATCAGTTCCACATTAGTCATCTTGTCATTAGTTCTACAATAGTGATCTTGTCATCAGTTCCACATTAGTCATCTTGTCATCAGTTCCACATTAGTCATCTTGTCATTAGTTCCACAATAGTGATCTTGTCATCAGTTCCACATTAGTCATCTTGTCATCAGTTCCACATTAGTCATCTTGTCATCAGTTCCACATTAATCATCTTGTCATCAGTTCCACATTAGTCATCTTGTCATCAGTTCCACATTAGTCATGTTGTCATCAGTTCCACATTAGTCACCTTGTCTTCAGTTCCACATTCGTCATCTTGTCATCAGTTCTACAATAGTGATCTTGTCATCAGTTCCACATTAGTCATCTTGTCATTAGTTCTACAATAGTGATCTTGTCATCAGTTCCACATTAGTCATCTTGTCATCAGTTCCACATTAATCATCTTCTCATCAGTTCCACATTAGTCACCTTGCCGTACCACTTCAACGCGCTTCTTAAATCGTAACATTATTTAATACTAGCAAAAAAGGTTGTCCCATAGTAGTTACTGCCGTAGGGCAGTGAAGTGTTAGAGACTTCACTATACTAGGTCTAGCATCGAGAGGTGGGGTGACCAGTTCCCTTCCTCTCTGCCTTGTCCTTCCCTAGCTCAAGTGCAAAGTCAGTACCCATTTACAGCTGGGTAGAGTGAAGCGTATCGAACCCGGCACCTTTGCCGCGAGAGAACAGCGCTCTAACCACTCTGCCAGTCGGACGCTCTTTTTATTATTTAATACTAGCACCTTAAAAAATAGGTAATTGTAGTCCATAACAGATACTACCGTAGAGTACTAACGTGTTTGAGACTTCGCCTACATTAGGTCTTAGATTTATGAGGTGGGGGTGACTAGCTCCCTTCCTCGCTGCCTTTGCCTTATGTAATTTAAAAGACGAGTCTGATACCCATTTACAGCTGGGTGGACCGGAGCGTGATGCTACCTGGTTAAGACACTGGTAACTTTGCGTCGACAAGGAAGCCTTCTAACATACGACATTTTTTCCGGTAGTACGATTTTAAAGCCCAATGGGCTGATCACCCGTTGGCTTGTCACACCGATTACGGAAACAACGGCAGATGGATCTATTTGTTGTTGCCCTAAAGACGCCGCTAGGCGTGATGGGAAACTACAACAGAGAAAATCAATCTGCTGTTGCCCTTAAGACGCCACAAGGCGTGATGGCCTCTGACTGCTTGGTCGGTCTTTGGCTAAGGACGGAAGAAGAAGAAGAAGACGATTTTAAAACATTATAGGCCTACTGTAATTCCTTTCTTTCTTGGAAACTTGCAGAATCCGACTGGCAAAGTCTTTAGTGCGCTTTTTTCTCGCGGCACAGTTATCGGGTTTCGAGATCAAAACCCGGTAGCACCATGCTCCAGTTTTACTGAGATGTAAATGGGTACCTGATCCTGTTTTTTAGTTAGGACAGGCGAAGACAACACGAAAGGGAACTTGGCCATCCCACATCATAAAGCTGGACCTAGTATAGTGAAGTCTCTAACACTTCACTCCCCTACAACAGTATTTGCAATGGGACAACCTTGACCTTACCTCGGACCGACAGCTAGTCCACGGGCTACCAATTTGAGTAACACTGGTCTTGGAGATCTGTTGATATTTCGGGAACGTGTTGAAGCCTGACATATCTGTGTTGTCAGGGGCGTCAAATGACAAGAAGAATACTTTGTTTAATTCTCGCTGACAATCGTTGGTAACAGTAGTTTAAGTTACGCGTGATATCATTTCGCGCCATGATTTGTAAGTCCAAACAGTGTGTTTTTATCTATATATATATATATATATATATATATATATATATATATATATATATATATATATATATATATATATATATATATATATATATATATATATATATATATATCAGGGCCGTAGATACGGGAGGTGGGGGGATTGGAGTGGGGAGGGAATTATACTGTACCGGTACCAAAATACTGCATTAAAAAAATGTTTGTACTAAACCCCTTCCCCCTTTATGAAGTCCTATCTACGGCCCTGATACACACACACATATATATATATATATATATATATATATATATATATATATATATATATATATATATATATATATATATATATATATATATATGAAGAGTAAAGATAACATTAAAGGGGTAGATACTACAACGCTGACAAATTCTAATAGTTATGTTAGGATTACTGTGAGGCTGTCTGATCTTTATCGTTCACTAGGTATACTTTCATCAATTATTTCTATTGTCAGACTGGAGGCCGTTCGAAAATTACGTAACGCAAACAAAAGTAGGGGGGTGTGGGCTTGCCGAAAATTTCAAAAATTAAATGACTTAATTTGTGAACGGTCCCTTGAGTACACTATCGCTGTACAAGGTGGCTTTTCTTTTTTTTTAACATATATAATAAATCTTAGAGCTGTCTTTTGGATTATTATCGTTCTTTTCTCTGCTTTATCTATGTGATTTCAATTAGCCTTCGTGTTTACTTGTGGATTTGTATAGTACTCGCATCCGTTTGGTAGTATGCACACTACATAACATTCGAACGATGCAGACATTTTCCATCTCTTGTCAACTTGATTTTTTTTAAAATTAAAATTTTGCCTCGTTTTGACGAGGCACGTCCCGTTCAAACTAATTGGTTATATTAAGACGCATGTCCAAATATAAAAGCCCTTTAGATCTGAGAATATAATGACTAAGTATCTCTGTTATCTTGATAATTTCATCTGCATCATCTTTTCAAACACTTTAGGCAGTTTTTATATAAACAGTCACCATTATTGACCAATTAAAAAAAATAGTTTGGTCTTTTCGAGAGCTCTGTTCATACGGAGCGGTGGTATGACCTACCACGTGGAATGAAGTCCCTGGTTCCAGTGTGACCGTAAGAGAGTCGCGCCTCCCACCTCTCTCTTCTCATTTTGCATTCAAAAGTAACATTACGACTCAATGCACTGGTTCTCAAATTTGACTTTTCCGCTTTTTTAAACTTGAAAAGAATTTCCACTTTAAAAAAAAAAAATTTCTGCCTCGCTTTGGTGAGGCACGCAGCGTTCAACCTAGACACATGGTTCGTCGGTTATATTAGGACGTTTGTCCAAATATTAAAAAGCCTTAACTTTACATTTATGAACCACTTATTAGAACATACAAGCATGAACTACAAGAAATCACTAACGAAATAACATTCCTCCCAACCCCATGGGAACAACATCAAAATTTCAGCATTAAGACCTCCATAACTACCACCTGCCCCATGGGAGAGCTGAATACTCTCCAAAGGAAATCACCAGCATGTGACATGATTGAAGAACTATACCCCAGAGAAGCATGGATCCAAGTATATACTGATGGATCTGCAACCAGAGCAGTGAAGAGCGGAGGCGCATGAGTTTGTGTGGTCTATCCAGACAAAGAAAACGAATACACCTGTTCACCTACTGGAATATTCTGTTCAAACTATGCTGCTGAAGTACAGGCCATAAGCATTGCTGCAAGGATAATCAATAACATAAAAAGCCAATGTCAGCAGGTTTTATTCCTTACCGATGCAATGTCAGTTCTGCAAGCCCTCAACAGTGATAAACTGCCAGAGTTAAAGAAAAAGCCCTATGCGAAGTAAATATCAAAAGAAGGGTAGTGCTACAGTGGATACCATCACACTGTGGCATACCAGGAAACGAGAGAGCCGATACGTTAGCAAAAGAGGGAGCAACACGGGAACAAAAAGAACAAACAATCACCTTCCAGGAAAAGAAGACCCTTATGAAGGCCATTAGGAAAGTCGACCAACAAAGAGACTATCACTATCTTGATCGAGCAAAACAGGTGATCCTGTTCCGTATTAGAACAGGACATAACAGACTGAACAGTCACTTACACAGACTTGAGATTGGTCCCATCACCCCTATGCACGTGTGGACAGGCAGCACAGACAGCCGAACATATCCTGCAAGACTGCCACATACTTAGTCAATTGCGGACTGAACATTGGCCCACAGAGACGCACATCCACACAAAGCTGTTTGGGAGTCTTAACGAACTTTCAACCACAGCATCATACATCCAGAGAACCGGACTTCTTGTGTAGACATTACTAAACAACAGCGAACGACAAGAAGAAGAACCACGCTCACCTGTTACATATGTAACATCAATTGTTCGCTATATACTTATCTGTCCTTATAATTTTCTTGGTATATCCCTAACGACACTAAAGACACTCAACGTAACGCTGACTGAGGGAAGCAATCGTTAAAATAGCTAAAATAAAAAAACATATACCATGGTGCGTTCATGGTTTAATGGTAAGAAAGTTTGCCTTCCAAGCCAACGTCTTGCTATCGATGTAAGTGTGCTTTTTTATTGTGTTAATTATAGTTTCCAAATGGCTGTGTGTGTTAAAAGGTTTACTTGTTATGTGGAAGGAAGTGGAAAGGAAAAAACTGGTTGCAGGAGAAATGGTACTATTCTCAGGACATAAGACAAAAATTGCACGCCATAACTGTTTTATAGTAGTACAAGTATTAGTGCACGCCTCCTGCAGTCATAAATGACAATGGATATGATACGCCTTTGAGGTGATTACTCTCAGCTTTGTTTTGCCTTATGTCCATTTCGACTTGATCTTTTCTCTTCTGCTTGTTGTAAGAACCTCTCTTCAGCCAATCTAAGGGACGCCATACGAAGCATCTTCACTAGGTGTGATCAGCAGCTCGCGCCTTATTTTTTTTCTTGCACACATCGTAGAACCTCAGCTGTTCTTTTACCATCTGCTAGTTCTCCGTAGAAAATTTCTTTGTAAGTACTACCGTCTTCCGTGCGGCAAACATAACCAAACCAGCGCAATCCGCGCCAAAAAGCGTGAACAGGTTTTGAAGGCCAGTGCGTGAGAGCACCTCGATATTTGTCATTTCGACATCCAATGAAATATTAAAGATGTCTTGTCTGTCACTTTTTCTCGCTTACTTTCTATTCTTCTATTTTATTTTCTGAGTAAAGTGGCAATAAACCGGAACTAATCGATCTGTAATCAATACAAACTAACTGACATAACTGTTTGAATTACATAGGCATTTGTATAAATCTGAACAAATGCTTTTGTTTGCTGCAATGGATTTATAACCTTTTCAGCCGTCTTCCATAACGATATGTTTTGAAAGACCACTTTACACCCATTGCTTCATGAGGACTTTCCACTAATATAGCTGTTGTCCTTCAGCCTTTTCCTCTGTTCTTGCGTTCCGCAAACTGTTATGTATTTACATAAGTCGAAAATAATATAAATGTGTATTTTCATATGCTTTATTATTTTGATAGTCGTGCCTAATTTTTAAAACATAATAATACATTTTGGATGTAATTTTTCTGTGTTTTCATAGAAAGAACCATTTCCGACATTATAACACTTGAGATAACTGTTAAATATATACTAGTCTCAACTGTTTACTGTACAGAGATCATATTCATTATTTCACCAGCTTCAAGTTCTCTCTTTAGAATGATTTATATCGCAATTATAATTTGCAGGTATTTTTCTAATGTTAGAACTGGTTGCCATCCACAGCTCATGAAAAAAGCCATTCAATCTGACTTATGGAGCCATTAGTCTCGATATAAATCCACTGTTGTTTTTGTGCGATCAAGAATGAAGACGTAAAGATGAATAATCGAAGCTGGTATTGAGTGTATGGAAATTGTATCTTTTATAACTTCACCCGTTTCTCTCCATCTGTCTAGCAGTAACACCGTATATTTACATTCAAGCTAAACTTCGAACACATAATTTTGATTTAGAAATTTTTTTTTTCTTTTTAAGCATCATTTTAAAAATATATATATATATATATATACCATGTATTTATATATTCATGCTTTAGGTTTGCAATCGAATTCTCTATTTGTTTCAATATTTTAACTCAATAATTTCTCCTTTTTCGTTTTCTCCGCCGTCTACTTTTCCTTCATTCCTTTCTTCTTCCTCTTCTTCGACGCAAATGTAATTAATATTATTTTCTATGTGTCCTGTCGGGCTTCAAGCAAAAATTTCTTCAAGCATATTTTTGTGTTGTCTTATCATACTGCGCATAAAGTCTCTGTGATTTTATATCTTTTAGCTGTCTTCTATAAGACCTCTCTCTCTCTCTCCCTCTATCTATCCATCTCTCTCACTCTATCTATCTATCTATCTATCTATCTATCTATCTATCTATCTATCTATCTATCTATCTATCTATCTATCTATCTATCTATCTATCTATCGTCCAGCACACAGCAACATCCGGGTTAGTTTGGCCACTGTAAACTAATTAATTATTGGCAGAAACGTGTTTTCTTCTTACATGTCTTTGTTCTAGCTCTCCAATTTCCCTTGCTGATCTTTGATCTGTATGACAAACACAATTTAGGCTTCATTTACTGCGGTTCATTACACAGCCACCAACACTGTGTCTATCGATTCAGTACTTTGTTATTATTCACTAGGATCAAAAATGTTCGGGTCGCGTTTATTGATTTCACCAACAATACAAAACAGTAGAGTTAAATATTTCACTGTACATAAACTAGTATCAAAAGGCATTGATCTATTTGAACGTATTACACCACGTAAAATGTGAAATGTAAACAAAACAAGAAAAGCTTCCGATCCGGTAAACGACAGAACAACCTGTGACAAGAAACAATGCAGCCAAAGATGAAGAGGAAAATACCCTGTCTATAACAGACTTTACAGAAAGATAAGCAAGTAACCCGCCAAAACATTACAAGAATTCATTATGCCGTGCTCTGCCTGCTGCATGTCCTGATGAAGGCATTAATTCTCCTGTGGTCATTCCATTCTTTTCCATTTAATTTCAACTTCAGTGGATCAATGTGGTCAAATTTATCATGATTTATGTTCAATGGTCAAGCACCACGAAAAAAACTTTAAGATGTTTTGTAACCGAGCTGGTTACGGCATCAATTTGAAGATATGTGCCCGCGTCAGTTGAATGCGGCACTAGTAGTTATATTGATTGTTATTTAGTCAGAGTTAATCCTTCATATTTTGTTGTGGTTCAAGTGCTAACTGGCCTTCCGCCAGAGATGGTAATACTTGACCTTTTGTTATTTTTTTCAACCCAGGAATGTTCTTCCCTTTGAGTTTGGTGATAAGCAAAACAGTTTCAGCACAACAACGTATATCCGAAAGAAATTACTGTAAATTTCCACAAACAGCAAATGTAGAAAATTATATTAGAGTTTATTGATGTCATTAGACAAACACTGTAAATTTCACAAAATGATGGTTGTTTATCCAAAATGAAAAATATATAATCCAACTGAATAATATACACACTTGTCTACTAAAAAAAAAAA
The DNA here is from genome assembly GCA_024509875.1 of Oreohelix idahoensis. Lineage (NCBI taxonomy): Eukaryota > Metazoa > Mollusca > Gastropoda > Stylommatophora > Oreohelicidae > Oreohelix > Oreohelix idahoensis. The sequence continues at coordinate 360,897 of JAMPIV010001647.1, read as the reverse complement.
ACTTGTCTTGATATCCTCAAAGACGAAGTTCACCTAACGCTATCTGTAAAAATCCTCTAGTCTAAAATCATGGTATCCTTGGAATCATAAATCCTGAAATCTCTGCCTATCGCCCACAACTCTTCTATTTATACTATTTCTTCTTTTTTCCCGCCTTTTTTCACACGACCTGTCCTTTTTTTCACACGGTACAATAATTAACATTTGCACTCCTCTCCTCAGCTTTTCGACCTTTTTGCACACGACATTCTGTTATTTCGACTTTTTTTCACATGTGTGATCTTTTCCAACTTAACAATAGGATTAAAAAAAAAAAAAAAAAACCAGATCACACAAACATTCATTTCCCACTTTCGCGCTTATAAAACCCATTCATTATTATCTGGGACTGACTTACGTTTGCCCTGTCAGAGCAGTAACTGTCTACTGAACTTTGAATGAATACTGCGTTTTGTGTAAAAACGTCTTATTTGCTTTTAAGGTCTGTCATTCTTACATGTAGCATCTTCTAGCACATATAAATGCTTAGCGTGGAAGTAGGAGGGACAAAGCTAGCGTGAAAGGCCAAGCGGTCACAGTTTTAATGGGTGTGTGGCAGCGCATGGATGCAATTCTTATCATGTGTGACAGCGGTGGTCGCTGTATCAGTTCTATAATGGTGTGGCCGCCTGCGCTAACAGGTGGTTACCTCACATGGCCGTTGCATGCCCAGGTTCTTTGCTTCAGTAGCTAGCGATGACATGATGAATGATTACAAAAGTCACACACACAGCGAGCGATGACACAACGCCAAACAGAGCTTCCATATAACTAGTCAACGCCACAGTCAACTGAAAATACTATTTATTTACACTGTGGACCACTGCGGTTACTTAGACCTCTACAATCTTGGTCCGTCACTCTTCCTTCCTCAACTCTCGTTCAGCATTGTAACTACACATTATATCGTCTAACCAAAATGGTTGTTCTGGTGCTTTCAGTATCTACCTCTGTCCTTTCTTCCTAACAAATCCTTGTCTATTGTTATATGTCGTTCTGTGTTCAGGTTATATATGTAATACCGGACGCCTCCGGGGTTGTTCTTTTCCCTTCTATAGATGAATAGGACTACTGTATCTTCTTCTTTGATCCATAACCGCCAACCGTCAAAGCAGTCAGCGGCCATCACGCCTGGTGGCGTCTTGTAGGGCAGCAACAAATTGATTCCACTTTGCTCGGTCGGCAGCCATCCTTCGTACAGTGCCCCAACTGTGGTTCATTCTTTGCATCTCAGCTTCCACAGTTCTCCGCCAAGTTGTTTTTGGTCGGCCTCTCTTTCGCTTTCCCTCGGGGGTCCATAGCATAGCTGTTCTTGTGATGGTATCAGGGTCCCTTCTGAGGACATGGCCAACCCAACTCCAGCGTCTGCCAGCTATGATGGTGTGCATGTCTTCCTGGTTACTCCGAATAAGTAGTTCTTGGTTGCTGATAGTGTTTGGCCAAAAGATTCGGAGAATTTTCCTTAGGCAGACTGTGTGGAAGGAGGACAGTTTCGACATTTCCTTCTCTGTTACTCTCCAACATTCCGCACCATAGAGAAGCACAGAAAGTACACAGCTCTCATACAGTCTTAATTTGGTGTTAGTGCTGTACTGGGAAGACTTCCAAATGTTGTTGAGAACAGCAAAGGCTGTTCTCGCTTTATTCATTCTGTTGTTAATGTCCTTGCTTGTTCCGCCGTCAGGTGTTACTACGCATCCTAGGTAAGTAAATGTGTATGTCTGTTCTAACTTCTGGTTCCTTACTGTTATTGGCTCAGGATTGCCCACATTTAGTGTCATGACCTCTGTCTTCTTCAGATTGATGTTCAGGCCAACCTGCTGGCCATACTTATTCAGTCTATCGGTTTTGTCTTGAATGTGTTGATGTGAATGCGCGAGTAGTGTAATGTCATCTGCATATTCCAGGTCTTCCAGTGTAAAAAACGTTGTCCATCTAATTCCTCTTGGACTGCCCTCTGTTGTGTGGCGCATCACCCAATCTATGACTGTCAAAAATAATGTTGTTGACAAGGGGCATCCCTGTCGTACTCCTGTTTTCACTTCGAAAGTTACATTACTCAATCCAACACTGCACGTAAAGTTGAAATAGAACCTTTTTATGATGGAAACAATGCGGCTGGGAATTCCATAAGCCCTCAGAATTTTCCATAGGCTGTCCCTGTGTGTGCTGTCGAAAGCCTTTTCAAAATCAACAAAGTTAATGTACAGCTGTCTCTGCCATTCTAAGCACTGCTCTATAATGTTCCTGAGGGTAAATATATGATCTGCACACATCTTCTGTTCTTTCTGAAGCCCGCTTGTTCTTTCCTCAGTTTATGGTCAACTGCTTTTGAAATTCTCTGGATGATTATCCTGCCTAGTATTTTGCTGGGAACTGAGAGGAGGGTAATTCCTCTCCAGTTGTTGCAGTCGAAAGAGTAATGGGGAAATGCGGCAGTGGAACAATGAGGACTACTGTATAGATGTATTAAATTGCGCCCTACGTACCTTTTTCCCTTCTGAATAGAATCTAACTCACACCACTATTCTTCCTTCTAAGTCAAAAATTCTCATTGTCAAATATGTTGGGTTAAACACCACCCAATCTAGTCTCCTTCCCTGAGAAGTTTCATAACACATTTCACTTGACTATTGCCTTCAACATGGCTATACCTCTCGGGTAAATGTGCGACTTGCACTGACTAACTCACGCCTCTGACTGTAGATGAAAAGCGTGCCTTAAGTGGATTTCTGTTCACCTCTTTTCTCATGCCCATCCTTCTTCGCGCATCCCCTTTTTCTACTCTATCTAGACTTTCCTATATTAGATTCTCACTATTCGTTCCCTTTGCCCGTCAGTCGTTCCCTTGCTGCCACAGGTGTCAAATTTAGCTTTCACGTTGCAATGCTCGCCTTCTTCGTATTTCCCCGAACAGCTGACGGAATTTGTTTTATACTGTTCAAAAAAGAAACGCATAGATACTGAAGGCACACACATAGCCATAATTTTGACATTCAATAACTTTTTTAATTTAATGAGTTAATTGTTCATATTGCACACAAGAATACCTTAGGGTTCAACCAATCAATTGACAGTTGTTTTGCATCTGGGTCACGAGAGTTTTTTGGCGTACGGGCTTTCCCGTTAGTATGGTGTGTGGCCTCTTGCATCGATCAGCGACTGACATCTCCTGGGCATGGATGCGATCAGACGTCTGATGTGGGCCTGTGGGGTGGCTGCCCACTCTTCCTGGAGTGCCTGGAACAGATCACGACGATTGGCTGGAGCAACGTCTCGGCGACAAACACGTCTATGCAGCTCATCCCACAGGTGCTCAATCGGACTCATGTCTGGAGACAGGGATGGCCAAGGAAGGGGGAGAATATTGTTGGCAGTCAGGAACTGAGTGGTCAACCGTGCACAATGGGGTCTGGCGTTGTCCTGTTGAAACACAGACCTTTGGGCAGCCAAAAGTGGAAGGACATGGGGTCAAAGAATTTCATTGACGTATCGTTGCGCATTCAAGCCTCCTTCAATGTGCACCAATTGACTCCTTCCATTGTAACTGATCATTCCCCACACCATTGCACCTCCACCACTGTGCGGCGGAGCTTCATCAACGCAATTTTGCGCAAAACGTTCATTTCGCCTACGGTAGACCCTACGCAGTCAATCATGACGCTGCAACAAAAAAGAAAGATTCGTCACTAAACCAGACACGTCTCCATTGATTGTCAGCTGCGCAGGGACGGTTCTGGTTTGCCCAAAGAAGTCGATTTTGGCGACGGCGGCGCGTAAGGACAGGTCCTCGGTGAGGTCGTTGTGCCCAAAGTCCAGCGTCATGCAGTCTATTCCGGACAGTTTGATCAGACACATGACGTCCTGCAGGCAATGACTGGGCAGCTGAGTAAGCTGTTGTAAACCTGTCTCTGAGGTGACGAAGCCGAATAAAGCGATCCTCCGCTGCTGTTGTCACTCTGGGTCGTCCACTGCGATGCCGGTCTTCAACTGAGCAAGTGGTTTGGAACCGGTGCCAAAGTGGACTGATGGTACTCTGATACACGTTTAGATGCCTGGCAACCTGACTTTGACTTTAGCCTGCTTGCAGTCGGCCGATAGCAATGTTCCTTAAATTTATCGATAGAGACGCCATAAATGTCTGCTTGAAAATGAACTGAATTTTGTGTGTGTAGCGTTATCCTTTTATATGGTTTCAGTTGCGTAGTCAGTGAATAGTGTTCACCCCAAATTTGGTTGCTTTCACGTGCGCGCAACATGAGTTGTGGTCAAAAATTGCGTCATAAACACTATTGACCACTGCGTTGTAACGATTACAAAAACGAACGCAATTCAGGTCGACACGTGCATTTGACACTGTAAAGAACATTTGAGGCTGGTTTTTATATACCCTAGCACCAAATTTTACTTACAAACTCATAAAAACGCGCCCTCGGGTAGCTATGCGTTTCTTTTTTTTAACAGTATATTATTGATGGTTGCGTACGTTTCAGTAAGACTATTCGTATATAGGGAATTAACTCAGAGTTGCCTTGAAATGTACAGCAGCTAAGAACAACTGTGAGCCAAGTGTTCTAGATTACACAAGCTAATAACATAACCTCCCAACCTCACGAAAAATAAAAAACTGGAGCCTGCTTTAAAACCTGTAAAGGTGGAAAGGCAACTGGAGAACTAAGTTAAGCATTGTGGAGACACACTAACAGACCTACTGATAAAAAATGCAATAAGATCTGGCAGACAGATATACATAGGAAGATCGTTTCTAATTCGTTTCTAACGTTAGGCCGATATTTTCTTGACCGTTGGCACACTAGGGGTGATGTGGTCAGGATCACGTTGGCCGCCTTAACCTTCCCAGAGTTGCTCTGGTACCCATTTGGGGCTGGGTCGACCCAGGAGCCGTTTGCGGCCTAAAATAAATCCCACCTCATCTGGGGATCGAACCTTAGACCACTGAGCTACGAAGCTAGTGATATATAGGAGAATCATTAGCGTTAATGAGGGCTGTTACCACATACATACATACAATACTGTTTACTGTGAACGCATGTACTCACATAAATGTTCAGCTAGCAGCAACTCTGTCGTCTCCATCATTAGATGAGATTATTTAAGAGCTCCTGTTGAAAGTCGGTAAGAAACATTAAGTGCATCTTCTACGATAAGGTTCATTTGCATATCAACGTAATGTGATTATGTATACTGTTCAAAAAAAGAAACACATCGCTACTGAAGGCACACACATAGCCATAATTTTGACATTCAATAACTTTTTTTAATTTAATGAGTTAATTGTTCAAATTGCACACAAGAATACCTTAGGGTTCAACCAATTAATTGACAGTTGTTTTGCATCTGTGTCACGAGAGTTTTTTGGCGTACGGGCTTTCCCGTTAGTATGGTGTGTGGCCTCCTCTTGCATCGATCAGCGACTGGCATCTCCTGGGCATGGATGCGATCAGACGTCTGATGTGGGCTTGTGGGGTGGCTGCCCACTCTTCCTGGAGTGCCTGGAACAGATCATGACGATTGGCTGGAGCAACGTCTCGGCGACAAACACGTCTATGCAGCTCATCCCACAGGTGCTCAATCGGACTCATGTCTGGAGACAGGGATGGCCAGGGAAGGGTGAGAATGTTGTTGGCAGTCACGAATTGCGTGGTCAACCGTGCACAGTGGGGTCTGGCGTTGTCCTGTTGAAACACAGACCTTTGGGCAGCCAAAAGTGGAAGGACATGGGGTCAAAGAATTTCATTGACGTATCGTTGCGCATTCAAGCCTCCTTCAATGTGCACCAATTGATTCCTTCCATTGTAACTGATCATTCCCCACACCATTGCACCTCCACCACTGTGCGGCGGAGCTTCATCAACGTAATTTTGGACAAAACGTTCATTTCGCCTACGGTAAACCCTACGCCGTCAATTATGACGCTGCAACAAAAAGAAAGATTCGTCCCTAAACCAGACACGTCTCCATTGATTGTCAGCTGCCAAGGGACGATGCTGGTTGACCCAAAGAAGTCGATTTTGGCGATGGCGGCGCGTAAGGACAGGTCCTCGGTGAGGTTGTGCCCAAAGTCCAGCGTCATGCAGTCTATTCCGGACAGTTTGATCAGACACATGACGTCCTGCAGGCAGTGACTGGGCAGCTGAGGAAGCTGTTGTAAACCTGTCTCTGAGGTGACGAAGCCGAATAAAGCGATCCTCCGCTGCTGTTGTCACTCTGGATCGTACACTGCGATGCCGGTCTTCAACTGAGCCAGTGGCTTGGAACCGGTGCCAAAGTCGACTGATGGTACTCTGATGCACGTTTAGATGCCTTACAACCTGACTTTGACTTTCGCCTGCATGCAGTCGGCCAATAGCAATGTTCCTTAAATTTATCGATAGAGACGCCATAAATGTCTGCTTGAAAATGAACTGAATTTTTGTTGTGTAGCGTTATCCTTTTATAGGGTTTCAGTTGCGTAGTCAGTGAATAGTGTTCACCCCAAATTTGGTTGCTTTCACGTGCGCGCAACATGAGTTGTGGTCAAAAATTGCGTCATAAACACTATTGACCACTGCGTTGTAACGATTACAAAAACGAACGCAATTCAGGTCAACACGTGCATTTGACACTGTAAAGAACATTTGAGGCTGGTTTTTATATACCCTAGCACCAAATTTTACTTACAAACTCATAAAAACGCGCCCTCGGATAGCTATGCGTTTCTTTTTTTGAACAGTATATAAATATATATATATATATATATATATATATATATGTTCATGCAAAAGAACTTTTCTTACCCGCATTGGCTTGATCAGCCGTATGCGCACTCACTTAACCTCATAGAACGAACTATATTACGAGACATGTCGATGGTCCTCATCGAATACGATGGACCTATATATATATATAAACAACGATTGGTATGGATGATATATATATATATGTGTGTGTGTGTGTGTGTGTTTGTGTGTGCCAGTGGAACGGAAGATAAGAAGAAGACGCAGACGATGGACAGGGTGCACACTGAGGGAACCTGTTGATAACATTAAATGACAGTCCTTGTTCTGGAATCCCCAGGGCACGAGAGGTAAAGGGCAGCCGAAAAACTACCGAAAAAAACCACCTGGAGAAGAGAGCTAGTGACAGAAATAAAATGAATAATGAAGACAGAAAGGTCATGGACGAATGATACAGGACATGATGACGTGGTACGCATTTATTGTAGGCCTATACTCCTTGTGGAGCTGAAGGTAATGGTGATGATGGTGATGGTGACAACGACGACGACGATAATGATGATGGTGATTATGATGATGAGGATGATGATAATGATGATGGTGATTATGATGATGAGGATGATGATAATGATGATGAGGATGATGATAATGATGATGGTGATTATGAGGATGATGATAATGATGATGGTGATTATGATGATGAGGATGATGATAATGATGATGGTGATTATGATGATGAGGATGATGATAATGATGATGGGGATGATGATAATGATGATGAGGATGATGATAATGATGATGGTGATTATGATGATGAGGATGATGATAATGATGATGGTGATTATGATGATGAGGATGATGATAATGATGATGAGGATGATGATAATGATAATGATAATGATGATTATGATTATGATGATGAGGATGATGATAATGATGGTGGTGATTATGATGATGAGTATGATGATAATGATGATGAGGATGATGATAATGATGATACGCTTTCCGGGTCTATTCACTTTACTTCAAAATTCTCATGATTTTGTTCGTTGTTTTTGTTTAAGATACAAACAGCAAACTAAAACACCAAACCTAAGGGTCTTTTATGTTTGGACATGCGCCCTAATATAACCGACTAGGTTGAACTAAAACAAAATTTTTTAATAATTACCTTGACTTTTCTTCCTAAAAAGACTACTACCAGTGAAATAATTTCAATTAAACACAGTAACTGGGGCACAGTGTCTAGAAGCCGTAGCTGGCAACTCATTAAACACTCATCTGTTCACTTTAATACTAGCTCCAGACGTGTGAATTTACAATACAGGTTGATTTTTAAAGAATGGTCAAGAACATATCTAATTTGGTATGAACCCATAAACACAAATTCGCCTTTTCATTATGCTTAAAATTCAAATTACATCTGTTATATTTTAATGTAGGAAAAAATATATCAGAATTAGTAACACACTAACAAAGTAAACATAATGTCTAGATCATATCCCAAAGAAATACAAATTTCTTCAGCCATGCCTATGTTTTAAAGAAACAAATTAGACCGGGTTAAGTTATAAAATAAAGCTAATAATTTGTAAGGTATATATTTTGAAGTAACAATAACCATATTATTACATTCAGAGCACTTTCATTACTGGTTGTATATTAAAGTAAAAAATATGGCAGTAGACTGAATAATGCGATAAAATAATACATGTATCAGTATTTAGTTAGCTCTGAAAATTGTAGGAAATAACGTCAAAGTTTGATATCAGTGTATGCAAATCCTGGAAGAAATAAAGCGAAATGAACCTGTCGTATTACATAGCATTTAGAATTTCTTACCTGCACACACTTAACAAGTAACCGGTAGCCGAAGTATTATCAATAAGACTCCATTTCGTTGGCTTATCGATCTATCGATCTGTTAGGAATACACCTTGTCTGGGACTGGCCAAACATAGAGTCTTTGAAAAGAACTAGGGGACGGTTGTCCTGCCCTAGTGTCGATGTGTTTGATATTGTTCTTATCGTTTGTGTTCTTGTCGTCTTAACCAGTGTACGTTATTTAACGCATATGTACCAACACATCTGCGTACATGAGGATAGAATGAATCATTTGTCGTTGAATTAAAGAAATGATTTCCAGCTGGACCACTAGTCTGGCACCATAGAGTAGTATGTAGAACTACTGAAACTTGAATTTTAATTTGTATAGTGTTTATTTCTATTTGAAATGTCTGTTTGTCCTCCAGTGGTCTGTCTATTTGTCTATCTATTTGTCTATCTATTTATCTATCTATATATCTATATATCTATCTATCTACCTATCTATCTATCTATCTATCTATCTATCTATCTATCTATCTATCTATCTATCTATCTATCTATCTATCTATCTATCTATCTATCTATCTATCTATCTATCTATTATCCGTCTGTTAACCTATCTTATTTATCAGTTTTTCGATTAGTATATATGTCTGTAGTAAAGTATTTAGACACGATCAAGTCGCCTTATGTCACTAGCGTATCAGCTGTACATCGTGCAGTCGTGTGCAGTAATAAAAGTCATTACGGAGTAAAACCTTGAACACGTTTTAAGGTGCACCTAACACTTCACAGCAGCCAGTTGTAACCGCGTATACCGTGAGTCTTCAGAGACAGGCTATATTAACATATAAAATAAATTTTTATAGAAACAGAAGATTAAAAAAATCTTAACGCAGATGTTTAATTAAACCAGGTTAGCTTCGAAACGCCACGCATTATTTTAGGCTAAGCTTCGCTTCGAAACGCCAAGCATTAATTAGGGTAGCTTCGCTTACGCCAAGCATTGGTCACGTGATTTCCCACCAATGGTTAGGCTCAGTCTTTTTTTCCCCGGAATGAACGAGAGACGAAGCCATTTTTTTAGTCAGTAATGAATTTAGAGCGGTCGAGACAAGACGTAATTCTCTTTGCTCAGTGATATTCTAATAGAGGAGATTGACTTCATACAATTAATGCAACTGTGTAACTTCGAAATGTAGAATGTTAATATTTTGTGAATTCACGAGAAACGTAAGTAGTACCAAAAATTGCATACAATAACTGTTAGAGCCCACAGTCATAACTGAAACGGAGTTACGCTCGAAAACTGGGTAAAGAATTGTAAACCCAGGCATATATTTGAACCTTTTACCAAGGATGAAGGTCCTTAAGCTGAGAGAAAGTCAAACTAAGGAATACTAAGGAATAAGAGAAAGTTTGGCTCTTCATAGAAATGAAGAGATAAGAAAAACATCGTGAAATCTAGACCACATTAACAAATAAACGAAGGAACACTAGAAGGATAGAGGAGCCACGCCATGTTTTAGCAACTTGAAAAGATTACGAGATGCAATAAGGAATATTGCATCATTAAAATAGTGCATTGACTTTTTATGCTTGTTATTTAAATGTCAACATGCTATTATGCAAAATTGGTATGGTTACCATTTGACTTAACCCAGTTCATGCTGCGAAAATTGCAGAAACTCAAAGATTGCAATTAGAAATATGCATCGATGTTGGGAAAACATTTCAACTTGGTGCCCGTGATCAGTCCTCATTAAAAAAAGGTATTGAGCAGGAAAACACACATCTCAACTTGGTGCCGTATGACCAGTCCTCTACAAAGAGCAGAGAAAACTAGAAAATGTATCGACAACAAGAGTATAGGCAGGCCAGCCCATACAGCTATCGTTTTACACATGAAAATACCTGGACAATGCATAACAAATACGTTCCGCGCCACCCGCCAAATTTCAACAAGAGAAATGAATATTGTCTGCCAGGAAGTTATCCTAAAGTAGACGCACATCCCACTGCCCCAGATAAATATGTATATGGCTCGCATACTGGAAGCTATTATGCTGTAGACCTACAGAAACCTAATGCAGGTTTTATTGAAAAGGAAGAAATGTTATACAACTCTACAATGGGAGGTTGCTATACCTCTAAACACGTACACAGACGAAGCGAAAACCCTTCACATGAAGGAAACAGAAAATCCTACACCCCGGATGAAGATGATGACAGTTGTTCAACCCATCGTAAAGTAACATACGCGGCGGATAGGCGAAGTACAGTGTTTACAGTAGAAACAACATATATCAACGTAAAAGTCGTCCTCAGCTTGACAGAGATAGACGATTTATTGATTACCGGACATACGAAAAACCACATAGCACATGGCAGAAACGGAGGTATCCGATCCACGCTATTCCTCGTTCGAATCCCCAGCACACAAAATCCCATGCCCCCATGAGACAAACACCTCCATATTATCGCCACAGAGGAACAGAAAACAGACCTCGTATACTATCATCGATCAGGTATAATGACAGCACGTCAAGGCACACGACGGCAGCCGACAAACACTGGAACACATTGAATAAACGAGCTCAAAGAATGACTGTACGAAATTTCATAAATGAAGTTAAAACAAGAAAAATTTGGGAGTTTCGTAACATGACATCTAGGAACGGACAAGTTTGCCTCCTAACAACAGACGGATGGAGAGCACACATCGGTCCCATAACACCAGGAAAGACAGCCAAGACATACCAACAAGTAAATCTAGCACAATTAACTCCTTGGAATACTCAACCCATGCCAACAAAACAAGTACCAACAACAAATAAAACCAAGTTAATTTGTGCAAAAACAACGATGGTTTGTGTAGCAACACAAACAGACCTTCCTAAAGCAACTTATATTCACACTCAAACTTACTCCGGCAGTGATAAATCGTCAGCTGATACCTATCACACCCCCAGTTCAGAACCTGAAGAAACTATACCCAAACAGATTGTTGAACCATATACCGGCAATCTTTATGGGGACGAAACGGAACAAGACATGAGAGAAGACAGTGTCGGCCCCAGCACAATTCTGTCATACCCCAACGAACAAAATGACAGAGAAATAGTGGAACTATGCGAACAAGAAACAGACATTGATACAGCCAGTTCTATTGAAACCAGTGATGCAGATAGCACCTTATTGGTATCAGACTCCAATGTACATGATGACGACACAATGTCCTTTGTATCAGACTCAGATAGTGGTATCGAGTCAATATTCAGCATCCCACCAGTACAGGTTCACACCACAGTTGAATCGTTTTTTCCTGAGCCTCACGAATCGCCTCCTGTGGCTACATTTGTAGAACTGCCACAACCGCCAGTCATGTCACCTCCAGCCACACATTCCCAGGCTACATTGCCATCATCACTGATTTCCTCTGCGCCCCAACAATCAGTCAATGTCGTGTCACCTTTACCTACAGTACAACCATTGACGTTTTCTTCAGTCGCCCATCAACCTCTCAACGTCAACAGAACCATCTCCAGTACTGTACCCGCTGTCAACCCCATCAACAACGCTACCTCCAGTACTGTGCCCACTGTTAACAACGCCATACCCAATATTGCAACCACCACCAAACAGGACGATCCCAACTCGGCCCTCCTTATGGCACTGCTGGAATTGGAGAAACAAATCAACAAGCGGGCAGAGACTATGAGAAATACAGTTATAACTCCCTGGTACTGAGAAGCTTTGCTGAGACACGCCCCTCAAGTCTTCAATGTACATGCCATCCCATGTACGGTCAACGCATATGTGAAAAAACCTTTTTAACAATGTACTAACTCTCCCCATGTACTCTATTTTCAGTTTTTGACAGTTCAAATGACTTGCTTACAGACTAAGATGTCAAAGCCTCACTGAGAATGTTATTTTTTCCAGCCTTAGAATACTGATGCCCAGAAAGAAATCAAGACCAGCCCACGGAGGATTCTAGTTAGACATTTTTATTTGGATTATTGAAATAAAGATGACACAGATGATACAATGTTCTTTGTTTACAGACACCCTTATTAGTCAGACAGTTTTTAAAATTTAGAATGTTACAAAACCTTACCTATAACACATGTGTTACACTATTCTGTTGTAACATTGATCTCTACTTTTGAAACTGATCATATTCCACGCTTCATTCACCAGACTTCTTGTCCTTGCAGATCCAAAGTTCTGTACTTTCGCATCTTAGTGCATTTTCATGCAGACACTTTACACCAGTAGTTTTTTTCCTTACCCCATACTAATATTTCTTTGATCGATATTATGCTAAATTCCTTTATATCTCTCACCTTGATCAATCATACTGTTCCTACTATGACATCTCTTAACAGCACATAATTCATACCCAAAACTAGTATTGCATGTTATGCTATTTTTCTCCACAGGATTATTTATTTTCAAATGTACATTATTATTTTAAGACCCAGATGTATATTAGTACTGTCAAGAATTTTAAACATTCTCCTAAAGAGATTCCATATCCCAACCATGACTCTCTATAATAAGATTTCCTTTACCCCACTGTTACACATCTTTAACTTACTATTTTTCCATTCCACTATATGGAGACGACATTCTAGACTTATGATCTTTTAAATCCCAATCATATTCATTCCTTGGAATTACAGTCATGTTGTAATCAGGAGATCCTTGATGTACCCTTTCCTCGCCACTTATTGACAACAGATACTGCTACAATATTCATTCTGTTCTAACCTAAACTATTACTTGCAGCCCTATTGGTTAGGAATTACTATTAGAAATGTTGATAGTATATCTAGTGTTTGTTTAGTGAATTGATTTTTATCATTCTTTAGTACTTGTGATACAAACAAAAAAAGAAATGAAAAAGAAAAAATGGAAGAGACAAACGACATAAAAGAAAAAATGAAAAGAAGAGAAAACATTCTATAGGATTGCTATATGTTTATATGCCACCCTCACACATTTTGATGATGATAAGCCAATATTGTAAAACATTGACTGCCCTGAGGTTAGCAGCTGAAGAAGAAAAAGAGAAAATAATCCACCCTATACCAGTCATACACCCCACCAGCATGATCTCTGATACTCCAACAATTTTTTGTTGATATTGCCTATCACAAATACCCCAATGACATTTGCGCATGCTGATTTTCTGCAAATGAAGAATCCCTTGAGAGCATTAGTATATGCTAACCCCAGATTGAACAAATTGCACCTATTTGTTGATGATGCCTTTGCCCATGTTAAAGAAATAGCATTTGCACATGCTGACCTAGCAAATGAAATACCCCTTCACAGCATTTGTATATGCTGAACCCACATTGAATACCCCATTACCACATGATAACCACTAATGACACATGAGATGAAGAAGCAACTGGTTATGTATGATGAAGATGCCATTTTATATTAAGGTGAAACTTTATGTTGTCACAGCTGAGATTTTGTTGAAATGTTTATGCACAAAATCCCCCACATTAACATTGGAGGAACAATAATCTTAGTCTTTCGTGGATATGAGCAAAGACAAGTAGATAATGGAATATTTTATGAATACCATGGACATGGAACAAATCAGAGCAGATGATTGTTGCACATATGAGGACCATATTTGAAGTCATTATTGAAGGATAATCAGTAGACAAGGGACAAATAGATAATGTTATCCCATGGAACCACAGGTACTAAGGACACAAAATGGAGATTAAATAATGAAAAAAAATAATAATGACTGAATAATTACTACGCCCAGAGGTAAAGGAAATAGAGATGCATCCGCATTTTTGGAGAAGATATCTCTTTGATTTTTGCTCATTGCCTTTGTAAAATGAACATTGTTGTATAACAAATGACTATTCCCTATCACGAATTACAGAATGTTGTAAGATAGTTGAAATAAATTGACAATTTACTATACTCATAACATACCCAGAATTACAGGAGAGAAAATATAAATGATTGATGAAATTGGACGTACTGAGATTTGCTCACCCCGAAGATATTGGATAAGAAAATAATGTTATCCCAAGGACAGACATGTCACAGATATATCATGGAGATATTATGACATAGAAAAAAAAATACCTAGATTGGAAATGCAGCAAACTTTGTCAAGGACACCACGAAATAGACCCCCGCCCCACACTTAGATAACTGACGGACGAGATTTTTGAATCATAAGTACCATAAGTCACCCATCTGGCTGTAGTCAGCGGATGTTACAGGCACCACATAACTCTGACTAACCTTCGACCTGCGAAGGCAGAGTTGGTGTTAAAGTCCTGCAAATATGTACAAAAGTATTTTACCTCATATTGCGATAAAATTATGAAAGTTTTGTTGATGTTTACAAATGATTAGTCGATGTGTTGTTGATAAATATATTGTTAGATGTCATACATTGAAAGGCAATACTGATGAATTCCCAGTATAAACAAGAGGACCAGGAAAGATCCACACCTATAAAATATTGGAGCACCACATATATATGGAGAATATGGGATCTATTAAAAAAAAAAAAAAAAAATAAAGGAAATACAAAATGGTATACAAGGATAAACAAGTGATAACAGATACATATTGTCAAGGATACCAGGTTATTTCAAAAATAAATGAACAAGTACAAGTAATGAGATTTTTAATCATTTTATTTGGTACATTGTAATTGCTTATCAGAATAAATTGTTACATTAAGGTTTGAAAATAATTATGTACATGTCTGAAATTGTTTCCCATATGCAATAATAAATAACAAAAGAAAGCATGATGGATCACCACGGTTAAATTAACTGACTTATACAATTGGATCGTCATTTGCAAAGATGATGTGGATATTTTAAAAAAAAAAAAAAAAACAGGAATACTTTCTACTACAATATACATGGAGTGCTTACTCAATAAATAAGTTAGGACCAAAACTTATTAGAACACCAGAAGTGAAAATAAAATAAAATTTTGAACCACTCCGAGGACACAGAGATAGAATTAGGTTTTCCCCCACAATGTCCAATACAGTGTGTCAACTATATTGTTGAAATAACATGCATGTGGATTATGATAATGAAATAGGATATTATTGTTCATGTTCCCAATGTTGCCACTCCCCATATTTTTGAGTGATGACTAAATGAATATTTTTGTTAGTCAGGGTTGCCAATTTAAAAATGTGATGAAAAATGCTGGATAGTGAAAATTTTTTTTGGAGTTGATGTCCATCCCTAAGTTTTTATAGAGAAGTTGATCTCACATAGATATAGGAACCCAGTTTAGGAATTAGTTTAAATTTTTCCGAATTATTTTTGGACTTAGAAAATTTTTTGAACTTTAAATTTTTCTGAACATTTTTTTAGAACTTAAGAAATTTTTTGGATAAATTTTTAAGATTTGATAGTACTCAAATGTCTCCCTACGGGATACATTTGCAGGGCCCCGGGATCTGTATGTAACCGCGTATACCGTGAGTCTTCAGAGACAGGCTATATTAACATATAAAATAAATTTTTATAGAAACAGAAGATTAAAAAAATCTTAACGCAGATGTTTAATTAAACCAGGTTAGCTTCGAAACGCCAAGCATTATTTTAGGCTAAGCTTCGCTTCGAAACGCCAAGCATTAATTAGGGTAGCTTCGCTTACGCCAAGCATTGGTCACGTGATTTCCCACCAATGGTTAGGCTCAGTCTTTTTTTCCCCGGAATGAACGAGAGACGAAGCCATTTTTTTAGTCAGTAATGAATTTAGAGCGGTCGAGACAAGACGTAATTCTCTTTGCTCAGTGATATTCTAATAGAGGAGATTGACTTCATACAATTAATGCAACTGTGTAATTTCGAAATGTAGAATGTTAATATTTTGTGAATTCACGAGAAACGTAAGTAGTACCAAAAATTGCATACAATAACTGTTAGAGCCCACAGTCATAACTGAAACGGAGCTACGCTCGAAAACTGGGTAAAGAATTGTAAACCCAGGCATATATTTGAACCTTTTACCAAGGATGAAGGTCCTTAAGCTGAGAGAAAGTCAAACTAAGGAATACTAAGGAATAAGAGAAAGTTTGGCTCTTCATAGAAATGAAGAGATAAGAAAAACATCGTGAAATCTAGACCACATTAACAAATAAACGAAGGAACACTAGAAGGATAGAGGAGCCACGCCATGTTTTAGCAACTTGAAAAGATTACGAGATGCAATAAGGAATATTGCATCATTAAAATAGTGCATTGACTTTTTATGCTTGTTATTTAAATGTCAACATGCTATTATGCAAAATTGGTATGGTTACCATTTGACTTAACCCAGTTCTTGTTGGAAATTGAATAAACATTTGTTTCATTGAACACAAGTGCTGTTGACGAATCATATGTTTGCAGTTAGCCATCATACAAATTATTAAAAGATCATGCCAAAGCTAATCGTTGCAGGTGCAACACAAATAATAACCATATGCTCTAAAAATAAAACATCATAGAGGATTGTCCCCGAACCTGGTTAAGTCCTGTAAGACTGTAGAGAGAAATCATCACCTCTAGCAGGCTAGCTAGTCATCAAAATCTAATACTCTCTGCAATTTAAACAGCAACCCCCACTACCCTACCCGGCCACACAGTGACACACGAGCAAATACCTAGCTACTTAAAAATTGTGTGTTATTGGCAACTCTTTCTTTTCTTCTTGTTTATGAATCTCCCTTTTTTGCATCTTTTTCTTTCGAAAATAGCTTTGTCTATTTTTCATTTGTCTGCGCACCTGTTTTTCTCCTTTTTGTGCATGTGTCTGTTCGTGTTGGTGTGTGTGTTTGTGGGCGGGCGTGCGTGTACATGAGCATTGTTTCAATTTCTTTGTTTCGTTTTCTGTTTCAGATGGATAATTGCTTCTTCTTTAAATTTTACCATTCGACAGAAAATTCATTCGGAATATGCTTTAGGGCTGCCCCTTCGACTTTTCCTGTAATCGCTCTCTCTCTCTCTCTCTCTCTCTCTCTCTCTCTCTCTCTCTCTCTCTCTCTCTCTCTCTCTCTCTCTCTCTGCCTATCTCTCTTTATCCCTGTCTCTCGTGTGTCTGTGCCGTTACGTGTTTTTTTACCTCTCTCTCTCTCTCTCTCACACACTCTCTCTCTCTCTCACTCTCTCTCTCTTTGTTCCTTGTTTTTCAATGTCTCATTCTCGTGTGCTGTTGTGAACGCTTGGCATACACTACCATTTATACGTGTTAAAAACCACATAGAATGAGAATAATACGTTAAAAGCAGTTAAGGCATTTTTGCACAAAACAACAGTATCATGAAAAGTTCACGGCTTTGAGAGAGGCATTGTAAAGCTGTCCCAGAAGCAAAAAAATAGTAAATGCATGTTATTGAATGGAAAATGTTGTGAAAGAGAGAGCTTCTATTTTGGGTTTTTTCCGTTGTTAGAGGGAGAGACGTGTGGGAAAAGTCGAAAAGCTGAGGAAACGTGTGCAAAGGTAGATATTAGTACCGTGTGAAAAAGACAGCATCGTGTGAAAATTGGCGGGAAAAAAGAGTGGGCTGTATAAATAGGAGAGAAGTGCGAGAAAGGGCATAATTCCAGGATTTATAATTCCAATGATTCCATGATATTAGACTAGAGGATTTTACAGATAGTGATAGGTAAACTGCGTCTTCGAGATTATCAAGACCAGTTTATATTTTTTTCTGTTGGATACATTTTCATGTTGGATATATTTTTTTCATTTTGGATACTCACTATTTTGTGTAAACGTAAGAAACACGTACTTTACCATTGTGTCAATAACATTACTGTTCTAATCACGTTAATAAACTATATTTTATTTTTCTACATTGCCGAGTTATCTTTGGAACATTACAGTTGGATCTATTAGACAAACCATTATACGACGTATTGCTTTTCACTAAACCTAAAAGGGTACGAACGAACTCTGGGAAGAAAAAATAAACTAATGTCAAGAATTTCCATCTCAGGCGACAGGCCTGTAACCACTTGAACCAGAACGTACAAAAATATTTACCTGTGCACAACACCATTGACTGGCCAACTGACGGACACACACATTCTCACTTTGATGTTGTAATCAGCTCAACCTGGTCACACTGTTTCTGTCTCTGTGAATCAGATTCAGAAAGTGGATCATGGATCAGTGGATGATCTAGTCTATGATCCGCAGTGGTGTTCTGGTTTTAGAGTTTTTGGTTTCTTATAGTCTAGCCATACGGGGAGTATGTGATATATGTTCGTGACAAAGTCTGGGGTCTTAGCTACCCCCGTCAGTTCATGTTCCTTTCCAGTAAGATATCATTCATATTTAAAATAGTTAATACACCTTATTTGTTATTAGTATTAATTTTTGTTATGTCCATCCATAATAACATTACATATGAAAGTTCCATTGGAATAACATTTCTGATCCAGGTATAACTGATTCCTACAGACTACACCAGACTACGTTGAGTTTGTTTTCAAAAGCAGTTTTTTTTAAATAAAGTTTTGCCTCGTTTTGGCTAGGCGCGTCCCGTTCAACCTAGTCGGTTATATTAGGACGCATATCCAAACACAAAAGACCCTTAGGTCTGAGGTTTTTTTTCAACAGCTGTAGATAACCTTTTATAGCAAGTCCGATATTGTCCTAATTTTTCTTGTTTTTTAATCTTTAATTTGTTATGATACATGTAATCTAAATAACAAGCAACGCGCCAAGAACTGACGGTAAAGAATTATGATGTGCGATTTCTGTCTCATGTCCTGAAGATGCCACCATTTCTCTTGTATTCGGTTTCTTCCTATCCATTTCATCTTCCACTGAGCAAGAAAGCCCGTCAACACACTGACATTTGGAAACTATAATTTACCAAAACATTCTTATAAAAATTAAAGCTACATGACTGAAATGAAGAAAGTACCACAGCAAGAAATCGAATCCAGATCATTTGCTTGGAAGGCACCAATTCTAACCATTCAACGACCCATGGGTTTTGACATACGTGTTTGTTAATTTTTTTTTTTTTACCCGTAACTGTGTTAATGTAATCGCACTGCCTAACAGAAGCGAGCAGAGCAATATTAATGTATTCTTAGAGTCACAATATAGGATTCGTCCGCAAATGACGTCACACAGTGAGGGAGAGAGGGCTCTAAAATTTTGTGACGAAGTGTGACGATAGGGGAAACGGGATTTGATCAAATGTGAAATCACACAAAAATACGAGCGAGGCTCGCTTCTTTCTAAAATGAGTACTCGTATTTACCTTTAATTACCTTTATTTGTTTATTTACTTATTTATTTACTATCCACAGGACTCAGGTTTCCTTCATTATTTATTTTCATAAATGATATCGGGACAAAACAGATTTTGTAACCTCCATCTCCATACTCTACTTGTATCCGCAATAGTTAACAACTCCATCGTGGACGACTTATATTATTATAACATCCGTTGAATATAAATAAATATCAAGTAATTGTTTTAACCTTTGAATGTACTTATAATTTTTTTTTAATTATACATTTCTTTTTTTAGCATAATGAAATACAGACCTTTCCAGTAAGTAATGCAAAAAATTACAAAAGTTGCGTGACATCATATGTGGAGGACCCCTTAATGATAATCAATATATTTGTTTAAAGAACTGACCACAGCTTCCTTCAAACGCATGCAAGTATATATGATCTTGTTCGAAGAATACGAAAAATATTTGTTACACTAAGTTCAAGTTTTGTAAATATTTGCACTTGCTCCGTTTAAGGGAGGTAGCTGTGTGTCCCTCGCTCCGATTTATATGTTTTACTGATGGTCTCCCTTATTCATCGCATAGCATTTATACTGTTCAAAAAAAGAAACGCATAGCTACTGAAGGCACACACATAGCCATAATTTTGACATTCAATAACTTTTTTAATTTAATAAGTTAATTGTTCAAATTGCACACAAGAATACCTTAGGGTTCAACCAATCAATTGACAGTTGTTTTGCATCTGGGTCACGAGAGTTTTTTGGCGTACGGGCTTTCCCGTTAGTATGGTGTGTGGCTTCCTCTTGCATCGATCAGCGACTGGCATCTCCTGGGCATGGATGCGATCAGACGTCTGATGTGGGCCTGTGGGATGGCTGCCCACTCTTCCTGGAGTGCCTGGAACAGATCACGACGATTGGCTGGAGCAACGTCTCGGCGACAAACACGTCTATGCAGCTCATCCCGCAGGTGCTCAATCGGACTCATGTCTGGAGACAGGGATGGCCAGGGAAGGGCGAGAATGTTGTTGGCAGTCAGGAACTGCGTGGTCAACCGTGCACAATGGGGTCTGGCGTTGTCCTGTTGAAACACAGACCTTTTGGCAGCCAAAAGTGGAAGGACATGGAGTCGAAGAGTTTCATTGACGTATCGTTGCGCATTCAAGCCTCCTTCAATGTGCACCAATTGACTCCTTCCGTTGTAACTGATCATTCCCCACACCATTGCACCTCCACCACCGTGCGGCGGAGCTTCATCAACGCAATTTTGCGCAAAACGTTTATTTCGCCTACGGTAGACCCTACGCCGTCTATCATGACGCTGCAACAAAAAGAAAGATTCGTCACTAAACCAGACACGTCTCCATTGATTGTCAGCTGCCCAGGGACGATGCTGGTTGGCCCAAAGAAGTCGATTTTGGCGATGGCGGCGCGTAAGGACAGGTCCTCGGTGAGGTCGTTGTGCCCAAAGTCCAGCGTCATGCAGTCTATTCCGGACAGTTTGATCAGACACATGACGTCCTGCAGGCAATGACTGGGCAGTTGAGGAAGCTGTTGTAAACCTGTCTCTGAGGTGACGAAGCCGAATAAAGCGATCCTCCACTGCTGTTGTCACTCTGGGTCGTCCACTGCGATGCCAGTCTTCAACTGAGCCAGTGGCTTGGAACCGGTGCCAAAGTCGACTGATGGTACTCTGATGTACGTTTAAATGCCTGGCAACCTGACTTTGACTTTCGCCTGCATGCAGTCGGCCATTAGCAATGTTCCTTAAATTTATCGATAGAGACGCCATAAATGTCTGCTTGAAAATGAACTGAATATTTTTTGTGTAGCGTTATCCTTTTATAGGGTTTCAGTTGCGTAGTCAGTGAATAGTGTTCACCCGAAATTTTGTTGCTTTCACGTGCGCGCAACATGAGCTGTGGTCAAAAATTGCGTCATAAACACTATTGACCACTGCGTTGTAACGATTACAAAAACGAACGCAATTCAGGTCAACACGTGCATTTGACACTGTAAAGAACATTTGAGGCTGGTTTTTAAATACCCTGGCACCAAATTTTACTTACAAACTCATAAAAACGCGCCCTCGGATAGCTATGCGTTTCTTTTTTTGAACAGTATAGTTAGAATGATGGCGGATGATTATAGATACATATTTGGTACTTGTTCATCTTTTATTTGTTATGAAAGAAATAAACATATATTACAATGGTTATTAATCTTTAATTTGTTATGATGCATATATTCTAATAGTTGTTTATCTTTAATAATTATATTACAAGGCAGTCCTTGTTCTGGAATCCACAGGGAAAGAGAGGCAGAGATAGACCAAAAACGCATGGAGAAGAGAACTGGATACAGAGATGAAAATGATGAGGAAAACATGGAAAGAACTTGAGCGGATGGCATGTGTTTGTTGAAGGCCTATGCTCTTCGGGGAGCTAAAGGGTATTGATTGATTGAGTAATTATATATTTTAATATTCTATTTGCTGTTAATATTTAATGTGTTGTACAAAATATTATGACAGTCGTTATTTTCAGTTTGTTCTGAAATTATATATATATATATATATATATATATATATATATATATATATATATATATATATATATATATATATATATATATATATATATTTATATATATATATATATATATATATATATGTCGTGAAACATTCTAAATCCACATAGCTAAATTAAAAAGTAAATGTAAAGCCTAACGAATTAATTCAATACAAGGAAAGAAGAATGGTAAAAGAAGAACAGTGCGGTCACAATAGCGTATGCCTGTATTATGGAACGTCATGCTAGTTAAACAAGAAAAAACCCTTTTTCTACTTCGTCTGCATAATTGTAACGCTTTCACGTTTACTAGAAAAGCCTACTGCATCAACTACACGCGTTTCAAAAAAATAAAACCGGTACTGTGTTTCTTAGAAAACCTTGAGATAGACACACTGCGTAATGACCTAGATTACATTAATGTCATTTTATGCACTACGAAAAGACAGACGGCCTTAGAGAGAGAGAGATGTACGGAGGAACGCATGCAATACTACCACAGTCTCGCGATTAATAGTAACGCCAATCCCACGCGTAAGGCATGAAGCACTAACTTTTTTTCAAATAAACAGTGAAAAAAAAAACACTACCAATACACGGTTAGGTTTTGAAAACATGTTTAATGCTTATTAGGAAACATGACACAATACTGATTTATGTCTAAAATCCTGACTTTATACTGACAGAACAGTCGAAAAGGCAGAACAGGTGGCGGTTCTAAATCGATAAAAAAAAATTTAAAAAAAACAAATACACGACTATCCTAGAATACATATATTGAACGGAGCCCCTTAGCCCCATTAAATTTATATAATTGGGTGCCTTAGGACTTGCTGACAAAGAATATGTTAAGTGTTATGCACATAGTCTAGTAATTAACAAATTATAGCCAAAATATTATAGGGGTGTTGTCTGACAGCACCAGATCATATTTGCTCATGTTTTGATACTGCTTTATGGGAATGAGGCCACTACGTTAAATTATATGTAAGGCGAAACATGATTAGTCCACTGCAAATACTATTTTTGGTTGTTAAGGGAAACGTAGGAAGGGTAAATTTTTTCAAAAGCTTTTGTAAACATGGTCTCATTGGCTAGACCAGTTGATATAGTCAAATAGGAGCGTCGGTTCAGTACCACTTTTTGAAATTAAACTGTGTAAAAGCAAGTGCGTTGAGATCCAGCTCATATTTTTCTAATAAAAGCCTGGGACAGAGGCAGATCGGAATTGTGCCATAACTCATCGCCAGTCAACGTATTTGTTTAATATTTCCTTGAATTGTGGTAAGCTAGACATATTTGATCTCTTTTAGATGAAACTTGAATGTGAATTGATAATTTATGTATGTATTGTGTGTGGTTCAGTAGCAAACATGAGGCAAAGCCTAGATATTGCTCCACCAGGAACAAAACTTGTCGGAGAGGAGTATAACTGCATAGGCATATATGGGATTGCCAAATAGTACTATGACACCTATCTTATTGTATAGAAGGAATTACAGCTGAAATTGCAGAGGCGTTGTAACTATTAGGGAGAGGAAAACTGGTGAATGTTGTTACATGAGAAGCTAACAGTTGGCCTACAGCGCTGAACACGGTGTTTGTTATGTATTGTGCTTCAGTGTGGAAATAGATTACAAATTAGTTCTGAAGTAGGAGGTACAACCTTCTTGTTTCAGGGACCGTGGTACTAACGTATTAAAGCAGCACCTGGTCTGAGTTTTGCTGAATCCAGAGGCTGATAGCATACTCCTTGGTCAAGATAACGACCAGTGTTGTTTCTCAAGAAAACTGTGAAGCAAGCGAGCATAGGAGACTGTTTCCTGCCACCCACACAGAAGTTAAGATTACGTTGGCCAGAGCAGCTCAATCTTGTGTATACCCCTCCCCCCCTCCCTTCTAAAAGTGACTTTACCTTAAATCAAGAGGGACATTTATTTGTTTCAAATAAAAAGAAACTGTGAACCTTTCCAATATTATTTCCACCAGAAACAAACACTTGAAGTCATGATGACAAACAACAACATAGCTTGAATAGCCAGTATTACCTCATAGTACTACAGCACAACTTACACACATATTGCAATAATAATATATGTCAATACAAAGATCCTATCTATAAATTGTGTACATACAACTTGTGATTACATTTGATTGTGATTCCTGGTTCACTTTGTAGTTGAATCAGGATATCTATTATTGACAGGAATTAATACATATTTTAAAAAGTTACCCTTGACTTATTGAGATAGTCTTATAGAGTGTTATATGTATGTGAGTGTCACAGTGTTGTAAAGTATTGTGGATTAAATTAAATTGTTTATCTGTCTGTTGGTTGTTGTGAACATACACTTCATCATTATCATAACCCTAGACATTCAACGTAGTCATCACAATATTCCAGAATAAGTCTGACTGAGGTATAAATGTGGTAGCAAAGTAAGGTCATCTGTAATACACCACACTTATTAGATACAGATACCTTCACAGCTGATCTCAGTCAGTACACTAAGTCTCCTATAGATATTTATATCATCCCATTTTACCACTATATATATATATATATATATATATATATATATATATATATATATATATATATATATATATATATATATATATATATATATATATATATACTGAAGCACATTAAAAATGCATCTCTATTATATATACTGATGCCGAGCAGCTGGAAAAACAAATGTGGGAATGGATTTTCCCCGTGTTTGTCAAGAGGTAGAGAGCAAATGGCTGTTGGAATGGAAAGTGCATGATTCAACCCACGGGTCTGTGTACAGACTACATGAAAATAATGAAAGTTACACATGCAACACGATTCCTAACAGCTATGACCCTGAAAATGTGTACGCGTTGTGGCAGTATAAAAGGTGAAAAAAAAAGGTAAAGGAACCCATTACACGCCCATTGAGGCATATTGGGAATGTGGTGTTAGGCCCATATTATCGTGACCATCGGCACACTAGGGGTGATGTGGTCGGCATCACGCCGGCCGCCTTAACCTTCCCAGAGTTTTTCTGGTACCCATTTGGGGCTTGGTCGACCCAGGAGCCGTTTATGGCCTAAAAATATTCCCACCTCATCTGGGGATCGAACCATAGACCCCTGCGCTAGGAAGCCAGTGCACTAACCACTATGCTACCGCGGCTCCTGTTGTGGCAGTATACTCGGTATGAAAAGGCCGTTGAGACAAAACACCCAGTACATGTGCTTGAAATGCCACGACTATCTGAAAACGACCGCCAACGAGCCGTTGGTATGTTGGAGACCGGAATGAGCTCGCGGGCCATTGCCAGAAGGATGAATTGCCACCACAGCACTATTGTACGTCTCAGTGAACGTTACGGAACCACTGGCAGTGCCCGGGATAGACTTCGGAGTGGCCAACCTCGAGTTACTACCCCTGCGCAAGATCGTCATATTGTTCTGAGTCACCTAAGGAATCGTTCTCGCCCGGCAAGTCAAACAGCAAGAGCAATAGTGGGTAGACGTGGGCAAGTCTCTCGAATGACAGTCATACGACGACTCAGAGATACGGGCCTTACTGCAAGACGACCTTATGTTGGGCCAAACTTGACTCACAGACATCGTCAGCAGCGCCTGCAATGGGCAGAGCAACATGCCAGATGGACTAGACTGCAGTGGAATGCTGTCCTATTCACAGACGAGAGCAGATTCAACATATCCTTTGCTGAAGGACGTATGCGGATTTGGCGACGGTGTGGAGAGCGCTTTGCAGATTGCTGTGTTCGTCAGCACAACCGATTTGGAGGTGGCAGTATTCACATTTGGGGAGGATTCAGTTTTCACCATCGCTTGCCTCTTTACGTCTTCCATGGAAATGTTAATGCTGTGACATATCGAGATGAGGTTCAAGATGCATTGGTTACTCCTGCGTTCACAAATTATCCAGACTTGCAGCTTCTCTAGCATGATAACGCACGTGCGCACACCGCATGCATTACACAGCAATATCTACAGCAGCAGAACATTGTGACGATTGATTGGCCTGCCCTATCACCAGACATGTCCCCTATAGAACATCTGTGGGACGAGCTTGGACGCATAGTTTTACAGGCAAGGTTCTCCAGCTAATCTGCAACAGCTCGAAACTGCTCTTACACGTGAATGGGACTTGATTTCCCCGGAATTTCCTTCAGAGACTTGTGCGTTCCATGCGGAGCCGCTGTCAAGCTTGTTTGCAAGCACACGGTGGACATACCAGATACTGAGGATAGTGTGAATGAATTTTTTTATTGGTTGCATTTTTGGTTTTCTCCCTTGCCTGCACAGAATGCAATGAATTTCATAACAATCAAATGTACAAATTAATGACCAGCATGGATTCATAGGAAAATGAATAAAGATTCCAAATATGTAAACTTGTAAACACTTATATTTACATTTCACACTCTGTTCCTGAGATATTTGAATCTTTAATTAGTTTTAGTACGTATATTCTACTCTAAAATCATCATCAGCATTTTCCGTTGCTCTCCTCATGGAGCATGCAGCCACGACGCAGCTGGTCCCCTCGCCTGCATAACGTATTCACATGCTCTTCCAGCTGTGGTTTCTGTAGCACTATGTTTTACATGATAAGATTACCAGCCTAGTCCACAACCTTATATTAGTCACTGTTACCGATGTCTTTTTCTTTTCTGAATTGACAATGATGTTGTCAGGGCTGTCGGGCTTACCACATGTGGCCGACGTATTTCTTGATAATGCGAATATGATGTGGGCCGTTACTTTGGCTTATTGTGATGACAATGGATAAGGATGACAATGGAGCTCGGTAACAATGTTTAATGGGTAAAAACAATATGACCAAACTGGCGAGAAATAGATGCTGGACTCATAGTGAACAGTTGGCGACAAAACAAGATTTATTGTAGATATACTTTGACATCAGTAATGTAGACGATCATCATCATTATATTCATGGCAGAAAAAGTACATAGTCAATAATAATCAACGTGGACGTTGACTGACAGCACTAACCCCTACCACATGAAGGTTAACGGATTGGTCGTACATGGTTCTGACGAAGTGACCATGTTAATATTCTTTACGTAGTTATCTATATTCCTTTACGCTTCAATCAGCTCCTAGCGTTAGTGGGACGCACTAGCAGCTTGACATATCTGGTCAAGTTGAAGCTCCGCCATAACGTTTACAGGGGACTAAGTATCGGAGGCGAGATACTTAAAACGAGCCGTTTCTGGCTAAATATTTTAAATAAAACGATTCTTGGTATTCTCATCAAGAATATCATCTTCATCTTTCAGACGATTATAATTTCTTTATAACCGTGTCTTTCCTAGATTAAGGACAAGCACAAGAAAAATTAACGTCTATACAAGACGGAGGATATCTGGATCTGCCTCAAGTACGTTGCACGTATAGCAACAAATCACCGCGACATACCGCGCCATACCCGTTTAATAATGGTGCACGGTCGTACGCAAATAATATAACATACAATTATCCTAGATGCGCTCAAATGTGCGTCTTCAAAATACTAGACGTGCATGTGAGGATCTCAAACATTTATTCTATGAATATAAAATAACTTAACAGTCACCAAGCAATTAGAAGAAAGAAGACCCT
Source organism: Oreohelix idahoensis (assembly GCA_024509875.1). NCBI lineage: Eukaryota > Metazoa > Mollusca > Gastropoda > Stylommatophora > Oreohelicidae > Oreohelix > Oreohelix idahoensis. The sequence goes on along the minus strand of JAMPIV010001647.1, from coordinate 332,821 downwards.
TGAGAAGTGGATATATAGAAGAATGGGGCACGTCTCACTGAAAGAGAAGAAAACAAATAAAGAGGTCATAGAAAACCATGAAATTAAAAGAGAATTAATGAAGGTCATCACAATTAGATAGCTAAAATATTTTGGTTCTTTAAAAAGACATAACACCGGACACTGAAGACCATAATAGAAGGCAGAGTTGAAGGCAAACGTGCAAGAGGAAGACCGCGCTATAAGTGGGAAGATAACATCATTAGATGGACAGGAAATAGTCTATCAGAGTGCGCCATCAAGACAAGAGACAGGAAAGAGTCTATCAGAGTGCACCATCAAGACAAGAGACAGGAATTGTTGAAGATAAATTGCAGCCGACCTTCTATGTGAAGATGTCACCTGGTGATAAGAATGTGTTGTTTATAAGCAGGTCTAAGAAACGTTCAACCACACTTATTTTTAGCTGCCTTAAAATGATATGCTTTTGACTAGAACTCACAGGGATCGTGAAGAGCTGGGAGACCACGACGATCATGGAAAGTAACGGTGTAAGAGGAATCCAAGCATGCGTTGGAGATGTCATGGGCAAAGCTGAATAGGAGGGTCCAAAATGAAAATCAGTGGCGAACGAACGAACTTGATTTTAAACGGGTTGAGATTTGAGCAGGCAGGCCCGTCAGATATCATGCTCTATGTCTTTCATCATGTATCCTGATACTCGCTCATACGGCCAAACCGTGAGCATTTATTCTGCATTTTAGCATATATTATGAATATTAAACATACCGTATATCAATATATTCTCGCACATTTTAGCCCATTATGAAAAAAAAAAATTTCTTCCATAGCAGAAAAAAACCATCTTGAAGCATTAACATCTTTGCATTCTAAACAAATGACAGCGTTACATACTTCTAAAATTCAGTGGCACACTGTTACATTCTCACCTACATTTTATCATATAATCGAGATATACAGAAATAATGAAAAGTATTCGCATAGACCAAAGTTCTCCACATGGAACAAGGATAAGAGACAAATAAAGGTTAGAAATAATGTGATGTGTACAGGGACAAGGCTACAGCTATGGTGGTAGATAACCGGTGTTAGGTGTTTGAAAAGGGCTTTGTTGAAGGCCACAGTTAGACCCCTATGTTGCATGTTAAGCGGAAAATTGAACATCTAGGGTGAGAAACAGTTGTAGTCCTATGTTGCAAATTGAACGAAAAGATGAACATCTGGACCGAGAAACAGTTATGGCCTTATATTGCATGTTAAACGAAAATATGAACATCGGGGTCGAGAAACATTTGAAGACCTAACCGTGTATGTTGAACGAAAAGATAACATCGGGGTCGAGAAACAGCTGCAGCCATATGTTGTATGTTGAACGAAAAGATCAGTGTGGTGAGAAACACAGTTGAACCCTATCTATGATCAGTGTTGAACAAAAACGAATGTGCAAGAAGCAGAAATTGAATGTTATTAATAGCATAACTTTTCATTAATACATTCCCATTTCTTCGAAAAAATGAAGTCAGATAGTGGAGAGAGATAGTGCGTCACACTATCACAAAAGCAGTTGGTTACAACATAGCGGTTTTTCTAAAGTTGAACAAACATGTAGTCCAAATTCTGGTATAGTTCGCACAAGTACAGTTATCTTTCATTAATAAGAGAAGGGAAAATATAAGTCACAGAATACAGTTTAAAAAAAGAACATGGGAAATTCTCACATTCAGCAGACTAAATAACACGGTCTGTGTATACTGATTACGCTAAAAGCAAAGAATATAATTGCTACAAACTAGATTTGCTGGTTTCTCACTGAATGTAATTAAACGTTAATGTTATTAGTCTGTTTACACCCACTGTTACGAGTGTACTGGTTCGGTCTATATCATCGCCACACAGGCTAATTCAATATATGTGTGCTGCTGTCCTGTCACTGTGTCTGGAATGTTGACCTGGGTGTGTGTTGATATGATCGCACACCACAGTACGTACATAAGAGTACATTCAGGAGTCAAAAAGGGTTGCAAACGACTAGAACAGTTCGATACTGTTTATTCCGTACAACACAGACACGATGACATAAATGACACACATTCGACAGCAAAACACGAATCATATAATTTCCACATTGCATTAAATATATATAATACGGCCTGTCCACATCCTGGCCTAAACAGTACTTCAATACTCAATAAAGCCTGCACCACACGGCAGCTATAATAATGTTCATATGGCCTAAACAGTACTTCAATACTCAATAAAGCCTGCATCACACGGCAGCTCTAATAATCTTCATATGGCCTAAACAGTACTCCAATACTCACTAAAGCCTGCATCACACGGCAGCTATAATAATCTTCATATGGCCTAAACAAATCTTCAATACTCAATAAAGCCTGCACCACACGGCAGCTATAATAATCTTCATATGGCCTAAACAGTACTTCATTACTCCATAAAGCCTGCAACACACGGCAGCTATAATAATCTTCATATGGCCTAAACAGTACTTCATTACTCAATAAAGCCTGCAACACACGGCAGCTATAATAATCTTCATATGGCCTAAACAGTACTGCATTACTCAATAAAGCCTGCAACACACGGCAGCTATAATAATCTTCATATGGCCTAAACAGTCTTCACTGCAGTTTATCAAATAGGCTGTACACACAGCGAAATATATAAGTCGACATTTTCTCAAATCCTACGTAGGCATACATTATCCAAAAACACTGGGACTCGACCTACACGGTCCACGCCCAAAACACAACTCCCCAAATCACACACTAGTCCCGCCAAAAAACCCGTCACGAGATTCGGTTGTCTTGAACACCGTTCTCGATAACACATGCAGACTAGCGAGCTATTCACATAACTCAAAACAGTACAGAATAAATACATTAAACAGCGTTCACACGCTTATCTGTACTCTGTCACCCGAAAAATAGGAAAAGATAATTCTATCCTAAAGTCAAACAAGTATCCGCTTAATCAAGCGTTGCAACTCGAAATTTAATATGTTCAAAACACCATTCTAAAGATTACTTCCCCTTCCATAAATTCCACTTGCAACAGTTACCACCCGCTCCGGGAAAAAAAAAATGATTCTATCATTTTTTTTGAAAAAATTAACTCCCAAAAACGAAAAATTTAGAAGACAATTAAGCTCTAATGTATGCCTACAAAAATATCTTATTTTAAATCAAATTTAGATATTTACAAGAAATATCAGCATTAAAGTGTAAAGTAGCAATTAAAGCATACAGCATAACCAGCTAAGTATAAAAAGTAATTAGCTAAATATACAAATATGATCAGTTCCAAAATTAAGTTACGTATATTTAGTACAAACCAAACCGAAAACAACCAATCGAAAGAGAAAACACAAGATCAATCAAAAGAAGAATGATCTGTAAAAAAGGAAAGTAAGAACTCAACAATACCATATACTCATAACTAAGTTGGACAATTACATGTAAAATAAATACAACTGTCAAAAGTAGATATGTTATATCAAGTCATATAACCACTCCAACAATACAAAGAATAGAGGTATAAGTGTTGAAAGAAGACAAAGTATACAAATAGAATCAAGTAAAACGAAGATGAGGTACGAAAGTATAAACAAGATATGAAATCCATACCGAAAAGACAACAGAAAAGAAGGAATGAAATGAAGAATAGTTACCAAAGACAGATAGAAAGCAAAGGCACGAACGCAAAGAAAGTCAATAACAGTATATACTAATAACTGTTTTGATCAGATAACCTATTCAAAAAAAATATATAAACATGATCGAAAGGCACAACACAAAATATCAAAGTATATCTATACTAATACCATCAAAAAATAATTTATAACTAAACAAAAGCTAATAAGTAATTTAACTAAGTTATAAGAGTTATACAAAACTAACATAAATAAATTATAGGCATCGAACAAACAAGTAATAGCATTACTATAACTAATACGACCAACGCACAATCAAGCGCTAAAAATAAAAAATACATCATAATAAAAAACAACTTTTTACAAGAACTAATCAAACTACATATCAATGATATCACGAAGTCAAATGCTGGGCACACACAACAAAAAAATTACAATGCCAAAAAAAAAACAAATCATTTTTTTCAACAGTACCGTACAAACATATTTTTTTTTCTCGATAAGTTACATAAAAACAGTATTTAATTTTTAAGTAGTTCAGTAATACTTTAAGTAAAGCCTAATAATGAAATCAATATTTTAACAAAATGAGTGAAATATAAAACAAAAATCCTATCTCGAAGGAACCTTTAAATCAACACATGTAAATTTAATTTATCCTTTAAGTTCTTTCTGCTGACAATTACGTTCAGCTCCGTACAATGCTATTTAGGTATAACTCTATCTCTTACTCAAATCGATAAGATATACATTATAAATAAATCTACACTTTGTTGTTACTATGAAATATAAAAAAGGTTCTATAAAAATATCTACAAAAAATAAGTTTTTTTTTTTTTAAAAAATAATCTGCTAAGAAAATAATCTACATGTCTGACTGGCAAGAAAATCAAGTTCTGGAAAAATCGAAGTTTCACAAAAAGTTAACAAATCCAAATACAAGATCATGTATGATACATGCAAGCTATTTTCCAAAATTACATTTCACAACATACCAGATAATACACATCTTCTCTGTATGTTCTATATATTAATTAATCATGACATCAAAACATGAGAAAAATATAAATTAAGTGAATAACGAACACTCAGGATTATCTAAAAGTAACCACTACATCAACACAATAAATGAGTTTGTGCAATCTCATCATGTACAAAACTATCCTAAACAACACAGTTGCAAAAATTCTAAGTTGAACAGAGTAGTATAAAGGATAATAATTACATACTACACATTATCAACACAATAATATATAAATAGCATAAAAATGTATTAATACATCATCAAAATACCGACATAAAAATAACAACAATAAAAAAAAATTATGGCAATCAAAAGATGCATAGAAATAATCATTACAACAAAATTATATGTTATTTCAAAACAACAACATGTCATGTACTAATATAGAATACAAAAAAATATATCTATCTTCACATTAAAAAAAAAAAAATCAGACGCGAAGTCTCCCACTCTCTTGTAAACATGCTTGACCTTCAGAAAGCAACACCTCAGATTTTAGTTTGACGCTGACAGGTTTCGGTTGACTACTCGAGCGGAAAGTTGACTCACATTTCTGACCGTCAATATGTCACAGAAGCCTTGACCCTTATCGCAACGTAGCTTCTGTCAACAAATACAAATGAAAATTTCCATTTTACTCAATAGTGAAATTTAATGAAAAAAAAAAAAAAAACGTAGAAATCACATTTACAATTACCCAGTACCGGCTTGTGTAAAAACCCGGTCTCTTCACGATGTCACTAGCTCTCTCTATCACATGTAGATATCATAGAATTCTTGGGGACAACATGACCGACCTTGAATGTCGCCGCTGTCTTACGCTGAAACAAAGTCTCACATTCACAACAACAAGTAGAGCAAGCAATAGTATTCAAGCATCCACTGTTATTTTTTACTCTGTTTACTTTGATTATAAATGACTCTGGGCTCATATTGAACTAAATTAGCACAAGTGCGCTTATTATTTGTTCTATGATCACAATACTTATTATTACCGTTGCCTTGTTTACAAATAATGACTTTAGTCTTTTGTTTAGGAACATTACTCTGGTGATGTAAAGCAACATTTGAAAAGCTATTATCTCTATCATACTTTCCAACATTCTTACAATCAAAACTTTGAGATTTGTTAAATTGTCTACAGTATCTACGAGAGGGAAAATTATTATTTTCTGATCTCCCTTGGTACTGTTTACTCTTGGGGTTATCTCTCTTTCTAGAACTGTTTTTCTTTTCCCTTATGGGAATATATTTACCAATAGTTTCAAACTGACTGTGCTGAGTTTGACAACTGCCAGAAACAATAGTATCTCTATTGTTCCGCATATGGGTTTCATCTTTGGAACAAGTAGTAATAGTCTCAACACCCGCTATTAATTTCTGAGTATTTCCAGTAGTAGAGAAATATTTGTTCTTATGAATCTTGACCTGAAATTTATCACCTATCTTTTCCTGACCAACAGAACTGGCTGTTACACAAGAATCTTTGTTGGTCTGACGCCAAGAATTATTACTGGAACTACCAGTAATATTAGAACTTTTAAAGTTGTATTTACCACGATAAGATCTATCTTTACCATGAATGAAATCTCTCTGAGCAAAAAGTGTATGGGGTTGACTTTTCGCAACTTTCTGTCTATCATTGTGAACATTGACAGAAGAGCACCTTTTGTTTTTCAAAACCATATCTAGTAAGCCAAATATTCTTTCCCTTGCTTCCGCAATTTCATTATCTTTAAGTGAAATCGTTTCACTTAACCTTTTATTTAACTCCTTAACAGCCAAAACTTTGTCGCTTTCTTCTGCTAGCAAATTTTCAATTTTAGCGACCTTCTCTTTCTCAGCCGTCAACTCCACTAAAGTCTCTTTCTCGTACTGTTCTTTATTTGCCCTCAACTGAGTCAACTCTATCTGAAGTGTTTCAGTCTGGACATCATCATTGTTTTTCATAATCTCATTACTCTTCTTGGGGGGTACAATATTCATCTCCCCAATTTGATCACTGAGCATCGCATTATCATTCATCACCTCATGAAGCATTTCTATGTAAGTCTTCTCACAGACATTTCTCTCAACCTTCAATTTCTCATACATCTCTTTCTGTTCTTGAAGTTCCCGCGTGAGATTACCTATCTGAGTTTCCAAGTCTTGGACTTTGCTTAAAGTTGAATTTAATGTAGCTTGTGCACTAGAAAGTTCTGAGTTTGATTCAAGTATCTCACTTTTAAGCCTATACACAGTTGCCTGTAGTTCGTTCTCTTTAGCAACACCTTCTAGGAAATTCTCTCTTTGCTGTAGAGCACTTTGTTTGTTTACTTTTGCTTGTTTCTCAATTCTCAATTCCCTTTCCTGCTCATCAGAAGTATGGTTATGGATTATTTTGAACATGCTTTGCACTATATGTCCGTGTTCAAGCTCAATATACTGTTGCAAAAACACACGAAGGTGCCGTAGCAAATTCACCAAATCCTTGGCCATTACCAAATTGCAAACAAACTTAAAGTTATGTTTCGCAAATAACTCAAGGGATGTTGACACATTAATCAAAAAATCATCCATTATCCATTCTCCAAGTCGTGCACCTCTCAATCCCTTACCATCTCTACCTACCACCAATGCAGACTCCAACATAGGCCTTATATCTGTAGGGTACATATCACGATCCATGGTGATTCACTTACTTAATCAACTATATATAGTAATCACTTATAGTTATGACAAATTACTGTCGCAAAAGGTTTGACAATTACCCTTCCAGCTCACAAAGTTAACTATTTGTCAAGAAATGAGCTTATTCATCAATTCTGTATCACCAATTCCTTTTTATAGCACCTTTATCAAGTCACATCATTATCAGGAAAATCGACATATGTCAACAGCCATTAACACCTATGCATCAAATCTTAATCATATGTCAAATTAGACATAAACAACAATAATAACAAAATGAGCAATTAGGGAGGCCTAGCGACATATATGAAGTGACACAATTTACACAAGACACAATCACTTATCTTGTCAATGATCCCGCTTCTTTTCCGCCACGATACTGGATATCACATAGACTGCTAAAACCTCCACTGCGGGAAAGCACTGGAACTTGATTCGCTTGTCTTCAGGTAATTTCGTCAATATGATATGTGCTTAACAATGCACACGTTGACAGGAACCATAATACAGCACACACTGCCCCTCTTGACTCTTCTGTAGTCTGAAATGTACACGGCAACTCCGTGTATCATAACATCTTGAACTTGTGATGGTGATAACTGGCACAGGTAACTCGAATATTGCAGAAATCTGTGACAACCCGTACAAATGCTGGTACAAATACTGTCCAAGTCTAATTGAACTTCCTTGACCACTGCAGACGTTGTTGTAGTCTATAGGCACGAAATAGGACGTCAATTGCTACTGGTGTAAAGTTGCATACTACCAAATAAAGCGTGCGTTGTTTCTCAAATGCGCCACCCACGCAGATAATATTTAGGTCACAGTTCTGAAGTACACCAGATTCAAGCCACGCCTACATAAGGCTAATTATAACACAGTCAAGTGTTCTACACTCTTGTCACGTGAAAGTCATATGTATTATTTCCAACTTGTAGTGACTGATCCTCTAGATATGTTATGGTCTGGTGGACAAAATTTGCTTCATATTATCCTCTTGCTTCAAGTACATATCACTGTAGAGGTAACAATTTCTTAATCGTATACGCCACCCAGGCACATCTTAAATCATATCCAATGATACAAAACTACGCCACTTAGGCTATCGACGCGAATAGTCGTAGATGTCAGATCCTGTTAACTGAAAACCACCAACTGATACCGACTAGGTGGTTTCAGTCTGAAATGTTATTACTGTTAATGTTATTACTGGCCATAAATGTACTCGCATTCGCTAGCAAATACACGAGTCAATATAACATAATTTCCCGGGCATTAAATATATATAATACGGCCTGTCCACATCCTGGCCTAAACAGTACTTCAATACTCAATAAAGCCTGCACCACACGGCAGCTATAATAATGTTCATATGGCCTAAACAGTACTTCAATACTCAATAAAGCCTGCATCACACGGCAGCTCTAATAATCTTCATATGGCCTAAACAGTACTCCAATACTCACTAAAGCCTGCATCACACGGCAGCTATAATAATCTTCATATGGCCTAAACAAATCTTCAATACTCAATAAAGCCTGCACCACACGGCAGCTATAATAATCTTCATATGGCCTAAACAGTACTTCATTACTCCATAAAGCCTGCAACACACGGCAGCTATAATAATCTTCATATGGCCTAAACAGTACTTCAATACTCAATAAAGCCTGCAACACACGGCAGCTATAATAATCTTCATATGGCCTAAACAGTACTGCATTACTCAATAAAGCCTGCAACACACGGCAGCTATAATAATCTTCATATGGCCTAAACAGTCTTCACTGCAGTTTATCAAATAGGCTGTACACACAGCGAAATATATAAGTCGACATTTTCTCAAATCCTACGTAGGCATACATTATCCAAAAACACTGGGACTCGACCTACACGGTCCACGCCCAAAACACAACTCCCCAAATCACACACTAGTCCCGCCAAAAAAACCCGTCACGAGATTCGGTTGTCTTGAACACCGTTCTCGATAACACATGCAGACTAGCGAGCTATTCACATAACTCAAAACAGTACAGAATAAATACATTAAACAGCGTTCACACGCTTATCTGTACTCTGTCACCCGAAAAATAGGAAAAGATAATTCTATCCTAAAGTCAAACAAGTATCCGCTTAATCAAGCGTTGCAACTCGAAATTTAATATGTTCAAAACACCATTCTAAAGATTACTTCCCTACAGTATTACCCCGTTTAGCGCTTAAGGATGAGAGCTCAACGAAATAACATTCAACGGGATTATTATCATCACCATTTTCCGTTGCGTTCCTTACGGAGAATGAAGCCACCACTGCAGGAAACTTGTACCAAGCTTTGACATGGTCTTGCAGCCGTGGTTTATGTGGTAATTTGTTTTAAATGATGAATCTGCCAGCCTCATGTACGATCTCCTATTAGTGGCCTTGTACGACATGCCTGAGAGTGCAGTATTCATTCTTTCTTTGTCTCTTCAGAGACCCCCTGGAACTATTCGGAGCAGTTTCAAGTAATTATTTATATCACTGTAATATGGCAACAATAGAGATGCGAGCCTAATAGATTATATATATATATATATATATATATATATATATATATATATATATATATATATATATATATATATATATATATATATATATATATATATATATATATATACAGTCAAAACACAGTAGCGTCACACTGCACTTTACCCAGCTGTAAATGGTACGTGACTCTGCTCTTGTGTTAGGAAAGACAAGACCAGCGAGGAAGGGAACTGACCACCCACCCCATAAAGTTGGACCTAGTAAGGCAAAATCTCTAACACTTAACTACCCAGCGGCAGTATCTGCTATAAGAATAGCTTTACCTTTTATGTTATATGGTATATGGAGTTTGGCTTATACGAAAAATTTCATTGTAATAATTACCATTAGTTGTACCATGTAGAATACTGAACTGTATAAGAGATAACATAAATTTTAAGATTGACGAGTGAAAGACAGTGTATCTTTATCTGTCGACAAGAGGCACTGGGTGAGCGGGAAACTTCGGATATGGGTAGTTATGTGAATGGCACGACACTTCTTTAGCCAATCTATCTCTTCGTCACTTACAATTATGATAAAGAGTTTATAAACTATGCATTGTAAAAGCATAACGTGGGTGAGAGGCGATTAAAAACGTTTGGTGGAATGTGAGTAATGTTGCAGAGATTGCTCTTTATCTGCTGACTCACTATCACACCCGCTACGCGCTTGCAATTAGCACAGGAAATTGCTGATCGCACGTGCGATGCACTCTAACTGGCTATGTACACGTATTTAGACCTGCGCTCTAATATAACCGACGGATCTTGTGTCTAGGTCGAACGGGCGCGCCTCACCATAACAAGGCAAAACTCCTAATTATAAAAAAAGTACACGTATTCAAATGTTGATGTTCGCTCACGGAAGGTTGTTGAAACTTCCTAATTTCGCTAAACGTTTTGGATTCCAAGACTTTCATTTTAAAACGTTGTTTTGATATGACGTATAATCTAGAACAAGGGGGAATATTTAATGGCATCAATAACAATAGTTATTTCAAATAATAAATAACTGCAATAGTGATAGTAGTTGTAGTGGTGGTTGTAGTAGACGTTGTACAAACAGAAGCCACACTTATAGTAATAGAATTATTACTAGTATTATCTATAGTAGCTGTAGCAGTAAAAGTAGGTGTTGCTGCTGCAGTTAGAAAAATTTTAACAATTATAATAATAATCAGCAAATTATAGTAGATGTTGCTATGATAGTTGTAGTAGCAACTACAATAATATTCGTTTTTTCTGCAGTAGTTTTACTGCTGATGGTGTTGGAACAATCGTTTAGCTGCAGTAGCAGTTGCAGTAATATTGTTGTGTTGTTATTTTTGGTTGTAGCAATTGCAGTATTAAACTTAATGCTTCTGCTGACCACAAGGTTTTAAAATTTGGCGCCCTAATATAACAGACTATTAGATTATGATTAAGTTATTTCATATATCTTTTTCTTTATCTTCATTTTTTTCTTCTACCTTCTCTGTCACCTACGCCTGTAGGAATTTAGTCCTCCGATATTCAAACCTGTCTTTCTTATAATTTAGCAAGCAGTTTATGGCTGTTAGCATTTAATTGCATTCTCTTTGATGCAGGCTAGCGAGCAGACCTGGTCCCGCTCACCTGTAATTATCTTGGCAGCGATCATAAACATCGCCGTAATGAGATCAGTTGGTGATGGAAAGGGGAGACAATTTGTCTATTACCTTTGCCTGGAGTCGTTCGTTGTAAGTTAATTTACAAGATGCGAACCGCCATATCAAAGACTCTCGCTATAATTCATTTACGACCACTTCTGCAGATGGCGAGAGTGATGCGATAATATATGTAGGTCCTATTTCATCTAGATCTTAATATAGACCTGGCTTCGGCATTGGTGCGATAAAAGTTGTTTGATTCGCAGAATGAGATAGAATTTATATAGATTTTCTAAAGGTGCCAACATCTGGCAAGAGTCTGCTAGTTACAACTTTCCCTTTGATTCTTTGTCAGTTTCAGATATTTATACCGCAGCAGTTTAGACTTCATTCATTCAGTACTGCCACAGCTTTAGAGATACAACTAGCGCGAGTTCTAGAATCACCGTAATAGTAGAGTCTTAGTTTCTCGTGGAGAAAATCTTAGAAGTTTGTGTGAAGGTAAATATATATATATGACTGGTATTGTCGAGTGATAGAATTGTTAGTTCGAATTATATCTTCACTAGATTGTGTGCAGAGTGATTTACTAGTTTAATCGTCCTTATAAATTCTCTAAGTTACTGTGTTACAGTGGATAGCACAATAATTATATTTCTAGCTAAAACTCATTCAGCTATAAATAAATTTAATTAAATTGCTAGTAACCAGTCAGAGAATATTTAACTAAGTAAATGCACTGATTCATCATGAGTGTTGACGAGATATGTATTTATTTCTAGTTCATGATGATTGATTTTTTTAATGACTAGAATTTATTTCACGGGAGTTTTAAACGATAAGACAAGCTCTAAGTTTGCAGTTTATAATTTAAGTTAAAGGACCGAAGTGAACATATTCTATTTACGCGTAGGATTGTGTATACTATATTAGGGATGAGTATTTATGTTTTTCTCTTTCTTTTATACAGTACCTGGGTCAAGCCCAAAACCTACCAGCGGTTTCTGTTAATGTAAAGCAGAGAAAAACTAGACGAAAAGAAAAAATTTTCTCTGAAAATGTATATTGTAACTGGCATTGAGTTCCAGAGTTCTTTTCCAATAATTACAGTTTTACAGTCGGCCCGTGGTGGCGACTAAATCAAACATTTAACATAATCAAACCTGTGACATTAAATTGTATAACAACCACTGTGGTGAGAAGAAGATAAATCCTGAACAGAGTTATTTACCTGCAACTCGAGGTAACGATCGATTATTTCAATCTACTGTACCCTTGTGAACATTAGACATCTTAATTATTTTACTACCTGGACAAAAATTGAATTGAAGTGACATTTATCAGCATCCTACGTACCATAGTGAAGCGAGCGCTTCCCAAGATTTGAATTTATTAGAATTGGAGAAGCTGGGGCTTGTTTCGCTTAAACACACCATTGGATGGGCTGTATGTTCCTTAAACAATTGTTCCAGATGTGGTGAGAGTGCCTGTTAGGTAAGAACACATGTCTTGTGATCACCAACAAACAACCTTCCTCTAAAACCACCCCTCATCATCCCCCTGTATCCTATACACATTAACTCTAACAACCATCCGTTCTCCTAAACACCCCCTCCTACCACAATCCAAAACACACAAAAACCTCTCCTACTTCACTGTTCATATCGTGAGACTACTACACAACACATAATATGTTGTTCTCCGAACAACCTACATAAAGCACAACCTCAACCCCTACACATGCGACACGCCCTACACCCACCGACACCCCCACCCAAATTAACAACCATGACCCCTCTGCCACCACCTAACACACGACAGGTAATACCGTAGATGTCACCTTCCTCGCCAAACATCCCCTTACCCCCGTATAATTCCAAACACAACATACCTCCATAACCCTCTACCACAAACACCTACCTAAACCGCCCCACCCTGCCCCCAACCCAGTTGAGTCACTCTCATCAAACCGACCACCCAGGTGCATACCCCACTGTTTCGATCTCCACCTTCGAATCCCCCGTGCACCCGTCCCCTCTAATCCGCGACACCCCTGAACCCCTTGCCTCACAAATCACCTTTAAAAACCTCAGATCAACTCCGCACCAATAAACCCCCTCACACACATCTCTATACCCTCACACAAAAACCCAACACACTCCAACTCGATAGACACACTGTATATACAGATCCCCAGTAGCCCAAAATAACCGCCCGACCCCGACTCACACCCATGAAATCCAAGTATTCCAACAGCAGACAACACCACGTGCCCAAACCACGACACTCACTCCGCCCCCTGCACAAACTCCCATAAACAGTACATCCAGACTATAGTTCAACAATGCCAGCGCAATTACAACTAAAACAGTACAACGGTCAAGCTTCACTAACTCGTGTATTGACCAAAGAATCGCACTACCCAAAACCCTATCCAGCTTCACCAAATCAGAACAGATTTAACCGTGATCAACTGAAAAAGAATGAGGAGCTGATGTCATTTTAATTCCTCCGTCTAACAAAAATTCACCCACAATGATATCCAACCATATAGGCAACTCCAAAGCGCTCCATCTCTACGGGTCACACCCTTAGCTCACATCCTCTACATACCGCATAGACAATAAGTCACACGTGCGTACTCGGAATCCAACACGCCGAATACCATACGCTCACACAATTGGCACCACTCCCACTCTATCCATCCCATTATACACTCAAAACCATACATCATTACGCTCGTAGGGGAACAACCGTCTACAACCCCGCCTCCCCCCATGGCCCAAACTGATCCGCCTAAAGCAACCCTTAAACGCCCTGACAACAAATGTGACAGGGCTCAAGGTTGCACTATAGATAGCGATAATAACTATTACTGACAAGATCCCCAGCTATCTGTCTAAATGGCACAAAATCATATCCTTACTCTATTGTTGAATCAACAGGCTCAGCCCACCGCAGTCACCTCCAACGTATCAACAAAACTACCACCTAGCCTTTCCAAAACCACCTCCACTTTTCCGTTGCCCACCGTCTAACAAAGCCAGTATCTCCCATACGCTTGTCTACTTAGCAGGTCATAATATGGATATCGCCCACATATATAAGGTTGGAATAAACTCGCTTAGATTGTAAGAACGCACAGTTGAGACCAATCGGTGTCTAATTCCCCGTACTTTTCATCACCTAGACTCTTAAACAGCTCGACCAACTACCTCCGTAGTAACCGCCACGCTCTTTACCTAAAAAAACCCGGCCACGCTACAGCATGACCTGAGCCCATATCCCCGTCATACAGAAGGGGGACCCTTCGAATATATACACAACCCCCAAGAACACCTAAATTAGTCCCTACAGACCCCAATGGGTGTTCTGCATCCCGCCTCCATAACGATCTTGAACTTTTGAGAATAGGAACCTACCACCTAGCCCCCACAGACGGACAACATCAATCCTTCCCTCAAAGTAGGTACTGGTCTAGGACTTAATACCTTCCTTATTTTGAACCAAAAGATTAGTAGGAAGTGCAGATGTAGAACGTGAGTGTGTTCATTATCTTTAAAAAATATTATGTCCATTGGACTAACGATCTGTTTATGGGCTGGCTGACCAGGGGGTATTTTAAAAAATGTATCGCTTCTTGACCACAGCTGATTGACTGTTCAAGTGGGGGATAGAGTAATTGAGTACAGTAGTAGTTAATGTCACTTTGGTTATTTTAAAGTTAGTTTGAGAGTCTTATTGTTTTTCGGTATGTCAATGTATAGATTTTGTGAAAGAAATCCACCACTGGTTCAGAGTTGTGATTGCAGGTAAAGGAACAAAAAAAACTTGGGTTTTTGAAGCAGGTGTCTTGAAAACTAAAGTTGATAAGGAAATGCAGTTGTACATTATATCTTTTTCCCTGTCACAGTTAAAGCATTGCAATGGGTAAGTAGCACCGATAGGTGACTTCAGGCAGAGTGAAAGAGATCCTATGTAGTGGATTTTCTAAAGGAATTAATGGAAAAAAAAAGTTTCTTTCTCTTTAAATTTTTGCAATCCCCACAATAGCTCCCTCTTGTGTCACCTGTGACAGCAAGTAACTAATGGAGTCATAGCTAATTCAAGCAAAATTTCGTGATCTGAACTCTTTCTAATTACCCTTTATTTGCCGCACGGCGCGGCACCGTCCGGCCGCCCCACCCCACCAGCATTTAGAGTCCCTGGTAGAAAGAGCGCATTGGTCTAGAAATCGCAGCTCGGATTCAAGAGTAGGTAGGGACATCTAGATTTTAGGAGGAATAGCGCTGCAGTTCCCCAGTTCCTAAGGGAGTATGAACAGTAGCATGCCTACTACGTGTCGTCCTGATGTATTTCTCCTGCTGCAGGGTCAGTTAACACGATCGACCTCCGCTCCCCGTGTCCTTTCTCACTTTTCCCCCCCACCTCCTGTTCTTTCTACCTGGTTGTCTTCCCCTCGAGTATAACAGCTCTATATAAGTACATGTAAAGGTTTAAACTATGGCCTAAGATACCCCCCATGAATCGGCCCGACAAGCCTCTTGGATAAGGCAGCCCCCCCCATCGCTCAAATGAGAGGATAGCCTATGTAAATAGAGAAGATCGAGTAAAGATTGGTTATACGGAAGAAGCAAATTTTCATTGTTTTTGTCACTACCGAACTTGACAGATATGATGCGGAGAAAAAAGAAGAAGAAGCCCTAGCTATGAGGAAAGAAAAGCAGAAACTAGGCATCTGGATCTAGAAAAAAAAGCGAAAAAGCAGCGCGAAGCTTAAGAACAGGACGAAAATTGAGGCAGAAGATAATGGGAAGCTCGCAGGGCGCAGCCATGAGGAAAGGGAGAAGGAACCAGTTCAGACTCGTGGTGCTGCCTCTACCTCCACCAATGGAGAGTCTTCTCCTCATTCTTCCTTAACTGATCCTGCTAACACTCAATCTCCTCAACTCACCACTATGTCTTTCACTCTAGAATCTATCCCTTGGCCTAATGAGAAGATTGACACGTGGCTAGAAAAATTTGAGAAAATGGCCATTTTGTACGGTCTAGAGAGGTCGCGTTGGTGTATGAAACTTTCCCAGGCCCTAAAAGGTTCTGCTTATGATGTTTACTCTAAACTGGAAAGCAGCCAACAAGACAACTACGACGTGTTGAAGAAAGCTTTACTTGAGCGCTTTGAAATGAATGCGCGAATATTTTTGCAACTGTTTCGCAACAGCAGAAAAGAGAATTCGGAAACTTTTCAGCAGTTCTCTTCTCGTTTGAAGGGATACTTGTCAAAGTGTCTGGAGCTTTCACAGCTCGCCTCTACCTATGAAGATCTTGAGGAGTTCGTTATATGCGAACAGATAAAGAACACTTTGTCTGGTGACACCCGGAGATTTCTAGCTGAGCAAGGGGCAGAAAAGCTTGAAGACATTTTGGAAAAGTCTAAGCGATATCATAATGCGCTGGCCGAACTGCCGGCTACAAAACGTAAACCGACAGAAGAGCCTTTTCGAAAGAATAATCTAGACCAATCTTCTCACGCTTCTCATCAAAATAACCACAGAAAAACTGGACCCCAGAATCCCCCTCCTGAAAAGTCTAAGTTCTACAAAAACAAGTACCCCACCAATAACAAACAGACTGATCAACCCAACCGTCCTACATGGCAGCGCGGTCAGACAGGACAAGGTGACAAAGGGAAAACCCCTGAGCACGGGACATATGATGAGAGCGAGCACACCGAGCCTAAACGCATCGGATGCTTGCTAACAGTCTCGCAAGGTAGAATTAATGTCAGTGATTCTCAACCTGAAGAGGGGAGACCCTCAACGCGAGGTACTGTTATTTTGAACGGTTCTTCAACGTTTTGTTTATTTGACACGGGACTTTCTTATGATTGCATTTTCGCCAGGCACCTGGTCAAACCCGGTCAAGAGACAGGAGAAACCGTCCAACTTTGTGGAGTTTCTAAGAGTGATGCACCTACAGCGCTTCCCATCGCATTGGTTGAGATCCACTCTGATTTTGTCAGAGGTGTGATCAAAGCGGCTGTTATGGATGACCCGATCTACCCAGTCATACTTGGCGGTAGATATGTGTTTATTGGGAAACCGGAAGAGCCAATTGTGGCAGCAGTAACTACAAGAGGGCAAACCAAGAAGGAACGGGAGCCTGCGCCAAATTTGTTACCTAAGGAACTTAAAGAGGCGCAACAAAAGGACCCTACATTGGCACCCTGCTTTAGGAAACTGCCCATGGCTAAGGACCCTAGACAGCACGGGGACAATTTTTTCTAAGGATGGCGTACTTTATCGCAGAACGGGCAATCCTGAACAAGGTTACAATCAGCTCCTAGTACCAAAACAGTACAGAAGCCAAATCTTAGAAATGGGGCACTCTCTTCCCTTTAACGAACATATGGGACAGAACTCCACAAATCAGCGTATATCTACTCATTATTGGTGGCCAGGAATTAATACTGATATTATCAGGTATGTGAAATCATGTGCCAAGTGCCAACGTGTGCCACCCAAGCAACGGACACCCCCAGTTTCCATGGGTGAAATGCCAATAATGGGAACACCATTTGAACGGGTAGTGATTGACATTTTAGGACCCTTAGAAAGGACTAAAAGAAGGAACAGGTTTGTCCTGACCTTAGTCGACACATGCACTATGTGGGCCGAAGCTATACCACTTACATGCGCGGATGCCAAGCATGTCGCAGAAGCCCTAGTGCAGATTGTTACTCGGTTGGGATTCCCTCAACAAGTGTTGACGGATAACGGATCTCCATACCGAAACCTGTTAATGGATGAGATCGGTAAGATCTTGAGGAACCAGCACATCTACATAAAGCGTTATAATCCGGCCGGAAGTGGGTTAGTAGAACGTGTCAACGGAAGCCTCAACATGATGTTAAGTAAACTGGGACAAGTGAAACCTGAAGATTGGGATCTTTGTATTCCTGCAGCTTTATTTGGCTACAGGGAATCCCCACACACATCCACAGCATTTCCCCCAGCGACTCTTTTATTCGGCAGACTTATTAAGGGCCGCTTGAAGCCTTACTTCAGTCGCTGACAGACCAGAAGGCGGATGAGACAGTCGTCTCAGCCAGTAGACATGCATCGGAATTGAAGGAAAGGCTACAGCTAGGATGGGATCTAGGAACGACCAACTTTAAGCGAGCACGCAAACCGATACAGGAAAGCCGCGAGAGAAAGAGAATTGCAAGTTGGAACAGTTTTGTTGTTACTCCCCACCGGGAACAAAAAACTACGGATCGGATGGCAAGGGCCGTTTACCGTCCTGAAAAAGATCTCAAAGGCTACCTGCCAGATCACTATTAAAGGAAAGGAGAAGGTCTTCCATGTAAACCTGTTAAAGAAATACTTGGAAAGACCAGGGCCGTCCTCCGAACATCTCCTGGCGATCGCCAAAATTGACGAAGATGACGATAGTGGCAGGGAATTTCCACTGCACACACACGAAATCTTTCAACAACGTCAAACTCGGCGAAACTCTTTCAAGCGCAGACGGAATGCATTCCAAAGAAAGAGAAAACGTGGAGCAGATTTGAGGAATAGGATTAGAACAGAGACGGAGGGGGGAAGATGAGAGTGAAGATAGCAGTCACCCAGACGCCACTGATATAGGAAATCTCTTTCCATAAAGTGGACATGGAATAGTTCCATATCTTAAGCGGGGACGTCTGTGGTAGATTATGATTACCGTAAAATCTCGCGTATAATACGCACTCGTGTATAATACGCATGCTTGATTTAGCCAAAAAGTTTCTGGTAAAATGGAAATTCGTGTATAATACGCACCCTAATTTTTCAAGATTTTATTTTATGAAACATTTGTTAAAAAACTGAAAGTATAATAACAAACAGAAATAGGTACGCAACACCTACATTTTAGGTACTTTGGACTGAAAGACCATGTCGCTTCATAAAACCAACTACCCATCCATAAGATGCTTTAAATGTTGTTGTGCCTGCACGAAATTTTGTACGTTTTAGAGCTTTAAGTTGTATTTCAATGCATGAAACACCGATGCCTTGTTGCCTTCTATCCACTACCCACTCCAATAATGTTTTTTCTAGGTCTGGAAGATCTGGTGGTGACCCACGATTCGCCTTTTTCTTACTAGGCAACACTTGCAGCACCTCTCTGTTTTTTCGCCATAATCAAATGTTACACTCGTTAATGGAAAAATGTCGACTTGCTGCCCGATTGCCGTTAGATTCTGCATATTTCACGACTAAGAGCTTTTTTGCTGCAGTATAATATTTTCTCGAATTCATTTTTATGGCTCAAAATAATAAAATGACAAACTTCACAACCAAGCTTTATATCAAAACGGATTGAAGACCAAGAGTGCGAAATGTGTTTTGCGACAATGTCTGACACATAAGAAAACACAGGGCACATTCAATTTCGCGCAATTTTCACTGTTAAATTGTGACAAAAACTTGACAGACTTTCCAATGTAGGTTACTTTCGCAATCGAAAATGACGTATTTTTTAGTACTCGCGTATAATACGCACCCGAATTTTAGGTGGCAAAAATGAGTAAAAATTGTGCGTATTATACGCGAGATTTTACGGTAAGTGATTTCATATATCTTTTTCTTTATCTTCATTTTTTTCTTCTACCTTCTCTGTTATCTACGCCTGTAGGAATTTAACCCTCCGATATTCAAACCTCTGTCTTTCTTATAATTTAGCAAGCAGTTTATGGCTGTTAGCATTTAATTGCATTCTCTTTGATGCAGGCTAGCGAGCAGACCTGGTCCCGCTCACCTGTAATTATCTCGGCAGCGATCATAAAAATCGCCGTAATGAGATCAGTCGGTGATGGAAAGGGGAGACAATTTGTCTATTACCTTTGCCTGGAGTCGTTCGTTGTAAGTTAATTTACAAGATGCGAACCGCCATATCAAAGACTCTCGCTATAATTCATTTACGACCACTTCTGCAGATGGCGAGAGTGAGGCGATAATATATGTAGGTCCTATTTTATCTAGATCTTAAGATAGACCTGGCTTCGGCATTGGTGTGATAAAAGTTGTTTGATTCGCAGAATGAGATAGAATTTATGTAGATTTTCTAAAGGTGCCAACATCTGGCAAGAGTCTGCTAGTTACAACTTTCCCTTTGATTCTTTGTCAGTTTCAGATATTTATACCGCAGCAGTTTAGACTTCATTCATTCAGTACTGCCACAGCTTTAGAGATAACACTAGCGCGAGTTCTAGAATCACCGTAATAGTAGAGTCTTAGTTTCTCGTGGAGAAAATCTTAGAAGTTTGTGTGAAGGTAAATATATGACTAGTATTGTCGAGTGATAGAATTGTTAGTTCGAATTATATCTTCACTAGATTGTGTGCAGAGTGATTTACTAGTTTAATCGTCCTTATAAATTCTCTAAGTTACTGGTTACAGTGGATAGCACAATAATTATATTTCTAGCTAAAACTCATTCAGCTATAAATAAATTTAATTAAATTGCTAGTAACCAGTCAGAGAATATTTAACTAACTAAGTAAATGCACTGATTCATCATGAGTGTTGACGAGATATGTATTTGTTTCTAATTCATGATGATTGATTTTTTTAATGACTAGAATTTATTTCACGGGAGTTTTAAACGATAAGACAAGCTCTAAGTTTGCAGTTTATAATTTAAGTTAAAGGACCGAAGTGAACATATTCTATTTACGCGTAGGATTGTGTATACTATATTAGGGTTGAGTATTTATGTTTTTCTCTTCCTTTAATACAGTACCTGGGTCAAGCCCAAAACCTACCAGCGGTTTCTGTTTATGTAAAGCAGAGAAAAACTAGACGAAAAGAACAATTTTTCTCTGAAAATGTATATTGTAACTGGCATTGAGTTCCAGAGTTCTTTTCCAATAATTACAGTTTTACAGTCGGCCCGTGGTGGCGACTAAATCAAACATTTAACATAATCAAACCTGTGACATTAAATTGTATAACAACCACTGTGGTGAGAAGAAGATAAATCCTGAACAGAGTTATTTACCTGCAACTCGAGGTAACGATCGATTATTTCAATCTACTGTACCCTTGTGAACATTAGACATCTTAATTATTTTACTACCTGAACACAAATTGAATTGAAGTGACATTTATCCGCATCCTACGTACCATAGTGAAGCGAGCGCTTCCCAAGATTTGAATTTATTAGCATTGGAGAAGCTGGGGCTTGTTTCGATTAAACACACCATTGGATGGGCTGTATGTTCCTTAAACAATTGTTGCAGATGTGGTGAGAGTGCCTATTAGGTAAGAACACATGTCTTGTGATCACAAGTGTATCAGAGCGAGAAAATGCAGAGATGATTAATTCTTTGATTCTATAATCCATATATCCATTGATTGTTTTTTCTTCTTAAAGATTACATATGCTATCTATTTCAGAGTAGATTACAGGAAAAACCTCTGTTATTTACGGTAGAGAGAAATCCTAGACCATAGTGTATAAATCTGTGACTCTTTGGGGTGAATAACTTCTCTTATAACGGGATCTTGGTTCAACAGAGGGGGAAAGGATTACACCTATGGGTCAACTCTGTTATTGATTCCTTAACCTATGTTTATTTGTGTATTGATTTGATAGTCAAAATTTATTTACTGTGTTTTGAAGATTTCTTGTGATAAATAAAATTTACATAAACTTATTCAAGTGTTTCGGTCAGCTCGTCCAAAAATATCTTTATTCTTCTTCTTCTTCTTCTTCCTCGTTCGCCTTCAGACTTCCACATTTATGACTCTAATAAAGGCAGTAGTCAACCCAAGGCTCCCAACATCTCCAAACAGTTTTTCGTTGACAGAAGTGGGTTGTTGCCATATGCTACTCCGTTCATTACTGTAGGTTGGGCAGTATTGCAGCAGGTGTTCGACTGTCATTGGGCTGGTACCGCAGGTGCAGAGATCTGTTGCACCAATTTTGTATTTGTGGTACAGATGGTATCTCAATCTATTGTGACCAGTGCGTAGCCGAAAAATGATGACCTGTTCTTTTCTGGATAGTTGATGATATGCATCATTTTTCAAATGTCCCGGGTGCTCTCTTTCCCATTTGGACTTGAATGTAGCCTTTATAGTGGTCTTTGCCGTTGCGTAAGTTGTCTCTATATAATTTTGTTGTAAGGCACCTCCTTCCTTAGCAAGTCTATCTGCCTCCTCATTTCCTGGTATGTTGCAATGGGCTGGTATCCACTGGATAGTGCACTTCTTGAGATTCGATTACTTCTTGATTCTATAATCCATCTATCCATTGATTGTTTTTTCTTCTTAAGATTACATATGCTTTCTATTTCAGTTTGGTGATCTACAGGAAAAACCTCTGTTATTTATTGAGAGGGCATCTGAAAAGATTACTATCTGTTTTTCTGCCTGTGCTTTGTATTCAATAAGAGTTTCAGCTGCCTGTTTCAGGGCTTCTGCTTCAGCACAGAAGTTATTGCAGTATTTTCCAGTGGAATCTTGAGGAGTACTTTCTTGGCCTTAGGCCCTAGCTCTTTAAGCATGTCATTTGTTACCCTGTCTTTTCCAGGTGACTTTCTTTGCTTAAGGGATACGATGGCTGCCTCTAGCTCTCTCATGGTGAGGTTTGTTGTCATATGCTCTTCTGGAACAGTTGGTATATTTTGGTAAATTTCTTGCTCTTTGGAAATTTCCTGATATTCCATTGTTATAGTTTTCACGTTTGTATGTCAAACTGTCGTCACTTATGTGAGTGTGTCGGTGAGTGGTTGATATAGTACATCTATATAACTGAGTATCTGTCTGACAAATACTTTCTGTTGTAGAGATAGGCTGAGCGAGAGGATCTCCTCGAGTCTCAGGGACAGAATTACCTAGTTTCCACCATCTCACTCGTGAAAATCTATTTCTATTATTATCTCTCACTGAGTCACCTCAGGTTCTAGCCAGTTCAGAAGGGACCAATCTGTGTCTTAATTCCCCTATCACAAATCTACGACAAATGTGGGCTCGTTTTCCGGGAATTGAACTCAAATCCTGAGCAAATAAGACAGTAAATTTCTCGTCTAACGGGATTTTGAACTTAGAATAGGAAGACGAGACGACAAATATCAGCTCGTCTGTAGGATTAATATTCCTTATTTTGAAAAGAGTAGAGTGCGATGTCTCGTGAGTTTTATTATCTTTAAAAAATATTATTCCCTAGACTAACGATCTGTTTATTGGCTTGCTGACCACACTAAAATATCTTTTGATTTTTCCACAGCATTGTTAGAGTATATAGTATTGTCATTGGATTTACATGTTGATTTTTGTCAGAGTATGTTATGTATTGATTTTGTAAAACTTAACCACTGGTAGAGTTTGTGATTGCGTAACAATCACAGGGTTTTGAAGCAGGTGTTTGAACTAAGTTAAGGAGTGCGTTCGGACTATATTTTTTTTCGTCCAGTTAATTGCCTCCTTTACCCGATCTGACTTCAGGGGTGAACTTGTAGTGGATTTAAAATTAAGGAAAAAAAAATTTTTCTCCTTAAATTTTTGCAATAATTGTTTTGTTTCCACTGTAGCAACTTATTTTTGTTAGTGATTAATCTTAACTACCATTTATTTGGCATAGTCGCTTGCATTTAGAGCCTTTAGAGCCATTAATAGCAGCGATAGTTAGACATCTAATTAGGAGGAGGTTTCCCAGTTAAATAGAATATGTATTTTGTTTGTATTTCTCGTAAGTAGTAAGGAACCAGTGTATCTTTTCCTTTTTCTTACTTCTTTCTCGTGTAAGTCTCAGTCAGCTATTTACTATGGCCGAGAGGGCAAATCTTAGGCAGATGCTCAGAGAGGAAGCAAGAGAAGACGGATTGGACGGAGAGGAAGCGAAATCTTTTGTCAGAGACGAACTTGACAGATATGATGCGGAGAAGAAAGAAGAAGAAGCTAGGAGGAAAGAAGCAGAAGCTAGGGAGAAGGAAAAAGCAGCCGAAGCTTAAGAACAGACGAAAATTGAGGCAGAAATGGAAGCTCGCAGGGCGCAGCATGAGGAAAGGGAGAAGGAACGACAGTATGAGGAAAGAGAGAAGGAGAGACAGCATGAGAAGGAGAGGGAGGAGAGACAGCACGAGTTGGCGCTTAAAGCTCTAGAGGTTCAGACTCGTGGTGCTGCCTCTACCTCCAGCAATGGAGAGTCTTCTCCTCATTCTTCCTTAACTGATCCTGCTAACACTCAATCTCCTCAACTCACCACTATGTCTTTCACTCTAGAATCTATCCCTTGGCCTAATGAGAAGATTGACACGTGGCTAGAAAAATTTGAGAAAATGGCCATTTTGTACGGTCTAGAGAGGTCGCGTTGGTGTATGAAACTTTCCCAGGCCCTAAAAGGTTCTGCTTATGATGTTTACTCTAAACTGGAAAGCAGCCAACAAGACAACTACGACGTGTTGAAGAAAGCTTTACTTGAGCGCTTTGAAATGAATGCGCGAATATTTTTGCAACTGTTTCGCAACAGCAGAAAGGAGAATTCGGAAACTTTTCAGCAGTTCTCTTCTCGTTTGAAGGGATACTTGTCAAAGTGTCTGGAGCTTTCACAGCTCGCCTCTACCTATGAAGATCTTGAGGAGTTCGTTATATGCGAACAGATAAAGAACACTTTGTCTGGTGACACCCGGAGATTTCTAGCTGAGCAAGGGGCAGAAAAGCTTGAAGACATTTTGGAAAAGTCTAAGCGATATCATAATGCGCTGGCCGAACTGCCGGCTACAAAACGTAAACCGACAGAAGAGCCTTTTCGAAAGAATAATCTAGACCAATCTTCTCACGCTTCTCACCAAAATAACCAGAGAAAAACTGGACCCCAGAATCCCCCTCATGAAAAGTCTAAGTTCTACAAAAACAAGTACCCCACCAATAACAAACAGACTGATCAACCCAACCGTCCTACATGGCAGCGCGGTCAGACAGGACAAGGTGACAAAGGGAAAACCCCTGAGCACGGGACATATGATGAGAGCGAGCACACCGAGCCTAAACGCATCGGATGCTTGCTAACAGTCTCGCAAGGTAGAATTAATGTCAGTGATTCTCAATAACTGAGATGGTTTGGCCATGTCTGCAGAATGGGAGAAGATCGGCTACCACGACAAGCATGGGAAACAAAGAGCCAGGGATCCAGACCTCCAGGACGACCCAGAGTCCGCTGGGAGGACAACATTAGACAATCTTTGAAGGACCGAGGACTAGAATGGAACAGGCCAGGAAGAAGACAGCTGATAGAATGGTCTGGCGCTCTCTCTTCCAAACCTCTACACCTCACGGTAGAAGGGGAACGACTAAGTAAGTAAGTAAGATTCTCAACCTGAAGAGGGGAGATCCTCAACGCGAGGTACTGTTATTTTGAACGGTTCTTCAACGTTTTGTTTATTTGACACGGGACTTTCTTATGATTGCATTTTCGCCAGGCACCTGGTCAAACCCGGTCAAGAGACAGGAGAAACCGTCCAACTTTGTGGAGTTTCTAAGAGTGATGCACCTACAGCGCTTCCCATCGCATTGGTTGAGATCCACTCTGATTTTGTCAGAGGTGTGATCAAAGCGGCTGTTATGGATGACCCGATCTACCCAGTCATACTTGGCGGTAGATATGTGTTTATTGGGAAACCGGAAGAGCCAATTGTGGCAGCAGTAACTACAAGAGGGCAAACCAAGAAGGAACGGGAGCCTGCGCCAAATTTGTTACCTAAGGAACTTAAAGAGGCGCAACAAAAGGACCCTACATTGGCACCCTGCTTTAGGAAACTGCCCATGGCTAAGGACCCTAGACAGCACGGGGACAATTTTTCTAAGGATGGCGTACTTTATCGCAGAACGGGCAATCCTGAACAAGGTTACAATCAGCTCCTAGTACCGAAACAGTACAGAAGCCAAATCTTAGAAATGGGGCACTCTCTTCCCTTTAACGGACATATGGGACAGAACTCCACAAATCAGCGTATATCTACTCATTATTGGTGGCCAGGAATTAATACTGATATTATCAGGTATGTGAAATCATGTGCCAAGTGCCAACGTGTGCCACCCAAGCAACGGACACCCCCAGTTTCCATGGGTGAAATGCCAATAATGGGAACACCATTTGAACGGGTAGTGATCGACATTTTAGGACCCTTAGAAAGGACTAAAAGAAGGAACAGGTTTGTCCTGACCTTAGTCGACACATGCACTATGTGGGCCGAAGCTATACCACTTACATGCGCGGATGCCAAGCATGTCGCAGAAGCCCTAGTGCAGATTGTTACTCGGTTGGGATTCCCTCAACAAGTGTTGACGGATAACGGATCTCCATACCGAAACCTGTTAATGGATGAGATCGGTAAGATCTTGAGGAACCAGCACATCTACATAAAGCGTTATAATCCGGCCGGAAGTGGGTTAGTAGAACGTGTCAACGGAAGCCTCAACATGATGTTAAGTAAACTGGGACAAGTGAAACCTGAAGATTGGGATCTTTGTATTCCTGCAGCTTTATTTGGCTACAGGGAATCCCCACACACATCCACAGGATTTCCCCCAGCGACTCTTTTATTCGGCAGACTTATTAAGGGGCCGCTTGAAGCCTTACTTCAGTCGCTGACAGACCAGAAGGCGGATGAGACAGTCGTCTCAACCAGTAGATATGTATCGGAATTGAAGGAAAGGCTACAGCTAGGATGGGATCTAGGAACGACCAACTTTAAGCGAGCACGCGCAAAGCACGCAAACCGATACAGGAAAGCCGCGAGAGAAAGAGAATTGCAAGCAGGAACACAGTTTTGTTGTTACTCCCCATCGGGAACAAAAAACTACGGATCGGATGGCAAGGGCCGTTTACCGTCCTGAAAAAGATCTCAAAGGCTACCTGCCAGATCTCTATTAAAGGAAAGGAGAAGGTCTTCCATGTAAACCTGTTAAAGAAATACTTGGAAAGACCAGGGCCGCCCTCCGAACATCTGGCGATCGCCAAAATTGACGAAGATGACGATAGTGGCAAGGAATTTCCACTGCACACACACGAAATCTTTCAACAACGTCAAACTCGGCGAAACTCTTTCAAGCGCAGACGGAATGCATTCCAAAGAAAGAGAAAACGTGGAGCAGATTTGAGGAATAGGATTAGAACAGAGACGGAGGGGGAAGATGAGAGTGAAGATAACAGTCACCCAGACGCCACTGATATAGGAAATCTCTTTCCATAAAGTGGACATGGAATAGTTCCATATCTTAAGCGGGGACGTCTGTGGTAGATTACGATTAAGTGATTTCATATATCTTTTTCTTTATCTTCATTTTTTTTCTTCTACCTTCTCTGTCACCTACGCCTGTAGGAATTTAACTCTCCGATATTCAAACCTCCGTCTTTCTTATAATTTAGCAAGCAGTTTATGGCTGGTAGCATTTAATTGCATTCTCTTTGATGCAGGCTAGCGAGCAGACCTGGTCCCGCTCACCTGTAATTATCTCGCAGCGATCATAAAAATCGCCGTAATGAGATCAGTCAGTGATGGAAAGGAGAGACAATATGTCTATTACCTTTGCCTGGAGTAATTCGTTGTAAGTTAATTTACAAGATGCGAACCGCCATATCAAAGACTCTCGCTATAATTCATTTACGACCACTTCTGCAGATGGCGAGAGTGAGGCGATAATATATGTAGATCCTATTTCATCTAGATCTTAATATGGACCTGGCTTCGGCATTGGTGTGATAAAAGTTGTTTGATTCGCAGAATGAGATAGAATTTATGTAGATTTTCTAAAGGTGCCAACATCTGGCAAGAGTCTGCTAGTTACAACTTTCCCTTTGATTCTTTGTCAGTTTCAGATATTTATACCGCAGCAGTTTAGACTTCATACATTCAGTACTGCCACAGCTTTAGAGATACAACTAGCGCGTGTTCTAGAATCACCGTAATAGTAGAGTCTTAGTTTCTCGTGGAGAAAATCTTAGAAGTTTGTGTGAAGGTAAATATATATATGACTAGTATTGTCGAGTGATAGAATTGTTAGTTCGAATTATATCTTCACTAGATTGTGTGCAGAGTGATTTACTAGTTTAATCGTCCTTATAAATTCTCTAAGTTACTGTGTTACAGTGGATAGCAGAATAATTATATTTCTAGTTAAAACTCATTCAGCTATAAATAAATTTAATTAAATTGCCAGTAACCAGTCAGAGAACATTTTAACTAAGTAAATGCACTGATTCATCATGAGTGTTGACGAGATATGTATTTATTTCTAATTCATGATGATTGATTTTTTTTAATGACTAGAATTTATTTCACGGGAGTTTTAAACGATAAGACAAGCTCTAAGTTTGCAGTTTATAATTTAAGTTAAAGGACCGAAGTGAACATATTCTATTTACGCGTAGGATTGTGTATACTATATTAGGGTTGAGTATTTATGTTTTTCTCTTCCTTTTATACAGTATCTGGGTCAAGCCCAAAACCTACCAGCGGTTTCTGTTTATGTAAAGCAGAGAATAACTAGACGAACAGAACAATTTTTCTCTGAAAATGTATATTGTAACTGGCATTGAGTTCCAGAGTTCTTTTCCAATAATTACAGTTTTACAGTCGGCCCGTGGTGGCGACTAAATCAAACATTTAACATAATCAAACCTGTGACATTAAATTGTATAACAACCACTGTGGTGAGAAGAAGATAAATCCTGAACAGAGTTATTTACCTGCAACTCGAGGTAACGATCGATTATTTCAATCTACTGTACCCTTGTGAACATTAGACATCTTAATTATTTTACTACCTGGACAAAAATTGAATTGAAGTGACATTTATCAGCATCCTACGTACCATAGTGAAGCGAGCGCTTCCCAAGATTTGAATTTATTAGCATTGGAGAAGCTGGGGCTTGTTTCGCCTAAACACACCATTGGATGGGCTGTATGTTCCTTAAACAATTGTTCCAGATGTGGTGAGAGTGCCTATTAGGTAAGAACGCATGTCTTGTGATCACAAGTGTGTCAGAGCGAGAAAATGCAGGGATGATTAATTCTTTGATTCTATAATCCATATATCCATTGATTGTTTTTTCTTCTTAAAGATTACATATGCTATCTATTTCAGAGTAGATTACAGGAAAAAACCTCTGTTATTTACGGTAGAGAGAAATCCTAGACCATAGTGTATAAATCTGTGACTCTTTGGGGCGAATAACTTCTCTTGTAACGGGATCTTGGTTCAACAGAGGGGGAAAGGATTACACCTATGGGTCAACTCTGTTATTGATTCCTTATCCTGTATTGTGTATTGATTTGATAGTCAAAATTTATTTACTGTGTTGTGAAGATTTCTTGTGATAAATAAAATTTACATAAACTTATTCAAGTGTGTCGGTCAGCTCGTCCAAAAATATCTATATTCCATTGTTATAGTTTTCACGTTTGTATGTCAAACTGTCGTCACTTATGTGAGTGTGTCGGTGAGTGGTTGATATAGTACATCTATATAACTGAGTATCTGTCTGACAAATACTTTCTGTTGTAGAGATAGGCTGAGCGAGAGGATCTCCTCGAGTCTCAGGGACAGAATTACCTAGTTTCCACCATCTCACTCGTGAAAATCTATTTCTATTATTATCTCTCACTGAGTCACCTCAGGTTCTAGTCTATTCAGAAGGGACCAATCTGTGTCTTAATTCCCCTATCACAAATCTACGACAACGGGCCTTTTCTCCAGTTTGAACGGCAGACGCCTCGCAAAAACAAGGCAAAACCCACAACAGAGTGGACTAATTACACCTTCTTGTCGTTGTTTCTTGTCATGCAGTTAAAAAAAATGAACTTCATATAACTACAATAGCAGAAGTGATTGTGATAAAATTAACTGCCTGTGATACAGTTCATAACTGCGAGTAGTGCCTCCTACTTTGAACACAAGTTCCATTTATAAACAGCCATATCCACGCAAAAGACGAGCACTAACAGCTCATGTTGATCGTTATTTTTTTTAATTCTTTACGGAGTAGGGATCAACTTTTGCAGATGGCCCTTTTGAGGAATCCTACAATACTTCTTCTTCTTCTTAGTACACTCTCAGACGTCAACTTAATATGTTCAAAGAAAGCAGTGGTCAGCTTGTGGCTATTTCTACCTCCATATAGCTTTTCCAGGATAAGTACTTGTGATGGCCACAAGTGCTTTCTCTGTTCCTCATATGTTGGGCATCTTTGAAGCAGATGTTCAGCAGTCATTTTATTGGTGCCACAGTTACACTGATCGGTAGTTCCTATCTTTAGTTTGTTAAACAGATGGTATCGCAGTCTGTTGTGGCACGTGCGGAGTATGACGATTATAGCCTACAATACAACACATAATCTTTGAGAGGCAGTCTCTGTAGCAATTTGTTTTACATGCCAGCCGGTTGCTATTGTTTTATTATTTAAGTCATATTTGAATACAAGTTTTGCCGGAGATTAAATTTATCTTAAACTTAACCGACCTCATATTTGTCGTATTCATACTTTAGTCCCATTTCTTTGAAAAGGGAGCGGATATGGAGGAATGAAGTTTGTCTCAGTTCCATAAAAGGCAGTATTCAGACCAGGATCGTTTTTCCAAAGTTGAATAAACATATACTGTAGTCGAAATTCTTCGTAAAGTTAACGCTAGGGCAGTGATTTCCAATAACACCGGAAGGGAAAAGGAGGGGGGGGGGGGGGGAAATGTACATATAGGCCACAGAATGAAGCAAAAGAAGATGTGTGTCGTACAGATAGGTTTGAGAGTTATTTTTAGCCCGTCTGAGTAGAGTGCATGTTGATAAGTACGTGAGAAATAAAGGTGTGAGAGATAGATTTCACGGGTGATAGTTTAAGGAGAAGATAGGTCTATGGAATGAGTAAGTTTCTCTATTCCATCCTATCTATACGACTTTTTTTTTTTTTTAGTTAATGAGAAAAAAAGATATCACGTTCAATCTCTGATGGCTTATAATTAGGATATATATTGTTTTCAATTCCAAATAATATGAACAACCGCCGATATGAGAAAGTGGCATCACATTTGTCAAATCAATGTAAATAGGGACCATCACAATTGTGCTTATACGTTAATTAAATAGGAAAAAAAAATCTGAACAAGAATGGAGGGGTGTAAAGGCCTGGTGGTTCCAGTTATATAACTGACTTTAACATATAATTAATTGACTTTCATCTGTTAAAAGTCATATGCATTGTAAGAACAGCATCAGACCTTCACATTCCCAGCCACTATATACAGTATTAACATTTGTTTGTGTTAAATATTGTTTGACTATATTATGCAGTTCCCTAGGTCTGTCTATTCTCAACACCTCTTCTATATTTATAGGTAAGTTGGATGCTTGCAAATAATCTAATATTGGTATTCTCATTTGTTCATACCTCTTACATTTTAATAAGAAATGCTCTATACAGTATTATTGTCTTGAAGACATCCTGCACAGTAAGGTTCTTTTATTCTGAAATAGCCTTTTCCCAGCTGTAGTCTGAGAAGTTTCTTATTACTGGGAATTTTCAATTCCCTAGATATCTGACATTTTCTTGTTGGAGCCTTGAACATCTTATATGCATGTCTTCCTTTCAGATTTTTATCCCACTCTGCTTTCCATTCATCTGTTATTAAATCTTTAATTAAGCTCTTAATCTCTGATTTACTCATCCCTACATTTATTAGATTTTTATCAGATCTACCTTTCTTGGCTTCTTTATCTGCCTTTTCATTTCCTTCTATGCCAACATGTGAAGGTATCCAAGCAATTAAGACTGAACATCCTCTGGAATATAAGTATGTAGGAGCCAGAAATATCTCCTCTGCTATATCAGGTCTACTACATTCTCGTAAATTTCTAAGTGCTTTAATTGTTGAAAGAGAGTCTGTTAAAACTGTTAATTTTTTGGGAGGGTTATTAGAGAATATTTCTAGTGCTTTTAGTATTGCCACCATCTCTGCAGTGAAAATGGATGTATTTTCCGTGATGCTATATTCTTTTGCCATTTTCCATATTGGAATATATATTCCTATCCCCAATTTGCCATCCTCTCCCTTGGATCCATCTGTGTACACAGTAATGCTGTCTTTTGATATTTGTTGTATATTAAATTTATTGGCGGTGTTTTTAATATTTTCTATATTGCTATATTTGCTTTCTTAAGTATTTCTGCTAGGTGATAGTCCGTGTCTGGTTTCTTGATCTCCCAGGGCGGAATCACTGGCTTGTATTCACAACTGTTATTAATTGATGTAATTAATGTACCCAGATGGACAATTTCCTCCATACACTTCCATCCTGTAGGGTATCTAGTGGTATTCATTGGCTTGGCCTGAGTTGTTAGTTGGCATCTGGTAAAAGCTGTATGAACTCTGTTCATGTAATTTAGTCTTAACTCCTTTCTCCGTAATTCTAAGGGTATAATTCCTAAAGCCACCTCTATAGCTCCCATTGATGTTGATCTAATTGCACCTGCTATTGTGCATAAAGCCTGATGCTGAATTCTGTCTAATTTAATCGTGTTACTGTGTGCAGCAGAGTCATATATTATACTTCCATAATCTATTTTTCCTCTAATAAAAGATTTATAAAAAGTGAGCATTGTCTTAGTGCTAGCACCCCATCCATTACCTTTCAAATATCTTAATAAGTTAGTCAATCCTCTTGTCATGATTTGAATCTGAATACCCAAAACGATCATATTTTCCGCGCTCAAAATCTAGAGTAAAAGGTCCAAATATAAGAACCAATCAGAACACTCCTTTTCTAGTGTCTATAAAGAAACTTTTTGGATTACGCAGAAATGGTCTAATCTGTGTTTTTGGGAAGGAGTTATTTTATTTCTTTAATAATAGCGATAAATAAAAATAAATACCTAGTTATTATAACATTTGATGTATTACTTTATAAATAGGTACAAATCGGGCCTCCTAAAAATAAGTCAATTAAGAGAAAAATTTATTTTAGTAATATTGTTACATCAGGGTAACACCCGATTTAATTACTTAAAAATTCCCTAGAGTGAAATGCCAAGGAAATAGCTAATGAATATACATATAGAAAGATAGACATAAATTGGCCCTTTTATTATCACTTTAAATAATTAAAATCGGTCCATTAATAACTGTAATATAAATTAAATAAGATTATTCACTTTGTACAGGCAAGCTGTAGAAACCAGCGTTGCCACTCAAGTTCTAGAGATAAACCCAGATGTTCTTCTTTAAAAAACCCAGAAATACCCAGATTATTTTATGCCCCAAATACACGGGATAGACGATGCTTACGTAATCTTTTATGTGCATCTTTAGCACAAATAAGCTGTGTGCTACCAATTGTTATGTATTTCTTCATTTTTATTATTTTTTTTGTTAATTACCAAAAAATTCACAATTAAATAAAAATGATTTTAATAATACCCCAATATATGAACTCTTGAAAATGAGATATTTTAACAGTAAAATACTTACATTAGTTACATTAACAAAATGTTCCTCAAATTAAATATAAAATGTTAGTTGTAACTTGCTACTGTTGAAAAATGTCACTTGTCAGAGACTCGGCATCCATGTCGAGAACTTCTCCTTCGCCAAGATCATATGCATGAATTGACAACGTGGAATCTTGATTGTGAAGTTCCAAAATCTTTGCATATCTCTGCCGACAACGTCCTTCACGCACATCTTCAAGCACGCTTTTACTAGGATTAAACTTAAGACAAACTCCATCTTTGGCAACTGCTTGCTTGGCTAGTATTCGATTGGAAACTGTTTCACACAAAAGCTTGTTGGTTTGTTTAGTTTTAACTAAGTTAACCTTCGAAAACACTCTTTCGACGCATGCTTAGGAGTGAGGTAGTGTCATAAGCGTGCACATGAGGTCAGCCAAAACATCAAATTTCTTCTGGTTATTAGCATCTGTTACTTGTTGCAGTCCCAGCCAGAATGCGGGCGGATCCTCATCCACTAGATGTCCAAGATCTTTTCGGTACGATGCCAGTTCTCGCCATTGATCAGACAGACGATCAAATCTCTCTTCTGAAACAACTGTTGGGAACTGTGCTGCTAAGATGGTAGGTGGTTGCTGGCAGAATTTGCACAAAGTGCAAATGAATGACAAACACAGCCGAGAACAAAGACATGTGGAATCTCTTTCTTCAGATGTGCCTGTAAACCACTTGCAGTCCCCATCATAGTGGCACAGTTGTCTGCAGCAAAACCAATTACGTTACTAAGCGGGATTTCATGCGTGCTCAACAACTTCTTAACAGCTGTAAACATGCCAAGACCAGTACCATCCTCCACCTCAATGAGGTCTAACAGTGAATCAACTACTTTTTTTGTTTTTGTGTCACAGAATCGCACAACGACTACCAAAATCTGGTTCGTAGAAATATCAGTACTCTCATCAACGAGTATAGAAAATTTATGATTTCTGCAAATGTTTATAACTTCAAGCCGCTCAAAATGAGCAATGCCGTACTGCATCACATAGGCAGCCTTGGTGCGCTTCAGTGACATTTTTTGAGCAATTGTGCTGTCTGGAAATATCTGCTTGCAACATTCAATCAAATGATCAGCTTACGAAAACGGAGTATTATGTTCTGCCATGAAAGCCGACAACAGTATCTCCGCTTTAGCAATTTTGTCTTGGAGACAGGGCTCTTTTGGTTTGATGAAAAACTTGTAATGGCTACTTTTTCCCCAACACAAAGTAAATGCCAGTGTGAGCTGATGTAAACGAGTCAAAAAACAACGTCATTGACGTGGTTAAAAACAAGAATTAAATTTAAGTGGAATAAAAAATAGATAGCACATAATTTTTTACATTTAATTATAATATACATATAATGTATAATGCTCAGTGCACAGAATATTCATACATTGTAAATGCCAATTGTCAAATATACCCAGATTAATGCAGATTTTGAAAAAAATTACCCAGATACCCAGACGGAAGCCCAAAAACCCAGATCTAGTAAGAAATACCCAGCTGTGGCATCACTGGTAGAAACGTTTAAAGTAAGATTCTTTAATTAAAATATTTTGAGCTGTGCTCTGATTGGCCAGTCGCATCGCTATGAATAGACGGGAGACATAGGAAGTTTTGCCACAATTTAAAAAAAAATTGTACCAAGCGGTTTGAACCTAGAGCACAGTACATGCAGATTCTTTTGCCGATCTGACCTGAAAGCGGCTTTAAGAGTGCCTTTGAGGGCTGGTTCAGCCTATGTATTGTGTGCCTGATGGTAAGATATATATATATATATATATATATATATATATATATATATATATCTATATATATATATATATATATATATATATATATATATTATGCGTTCGGTGATGTGTAGGAAGTGAAACCACAGGACTGTTGCTGCCATATTGGCCCAGTTGTAAAAGTGTGTAGTTTTAATACGGTACAACAGGCCAGAAAATGGAAACAGTATAAGATATTTGCTAATTATGGCACAAGTGAGCATTGTTAGTCTGTTAGTGTGTTTGATTGAGTATTTTCTTCTGCAGTTACACATTGATCATGTACGTAAGATAGGAGTACAGGAATTGTTGGCATGAAGTAATCAAGTTGTCATTTATGATTTTGTACTTAACCACAACATTGTATGGAGGCCAATCATGGGCTAAGGACTCTATCATAGAATAAGCATGGAAAAAGAATATTCACATGAAAATGGCTGTAGGAAAAGAAAGTATAGGTCCAGTGCAACCTGTTAGCACAATATCTGAAAGGGTAAGTTGTGGTGTTGAGTGTGAATGTGTGAACTGAAGCAGATACCTACAGGGAATGTGGTCATTCCTTTATTCCAGGTTCTGTCTCACTAGTGCTAAGTAAGCACCTGTCATTGTTAAGGAAGACTGTGGGTGACTAAAGTTCTACAGAAACCCAGAGCTACGCGCAGCTTCCAAGCCTTGAGCTGCCGAGTGTGTGGTCAGGGCAGGTGGACATAAGATCATCATTTACAAGGATCTCAGATAATTGAACTGTGGGTTCACTGCACAGCTCTATCCAGATAGTCACAAAAAGTTTCACTTATAAAAACTACACCTTTATGAAGAAAACAAGGACTAAAATGAATAATGTGACTCTTACAAGCCAGGGAAAGTGAATAAACTATTAGGAGAGACTTAAAGTGAAATTAGTAGTACTTTAACCTTTTTTATTCATAATGGAAGAGTCTTTCCAGTTTATTTATTTTGATATGTAAATAGCTTTACAGTACTTTTGAGTATTCCTGACCATAAAAGATTGTATGCATCAGGACAAATAAATTGTAAATAACTTTCATTCAGACTTGCTTGATACCTTTATTAAAGTTTAAGTTCTCTTTTGAAATTTATTACTATAATACATTATTAAAATTACCCCTAGAAAACACCAGACGTGCAATTATAAAGGTTAAGACATTTAATATATTGCGATAGATGTTTCAATTAATGAACGCTTTATACACGATCGATTATGACGTGTATAGCGTTGTTTAGGACACAGTCGGTAACTAAGAAACGCTACCCTTTTCACATTGACCGTCAAGCTGTTAAGACGCGTATGACTCTCCTTCCAATGTTGGGCATGGTATTGCCATACAGATATATTTTATGTAAGTACGGACATGGGTCAGTCCATTGCTATTACGAAGATTTGAAATGATTAAAGGTCAGTACGAAGTGAAAATTAAGGAAGGATGAATTACAGTCCATAGTATTTGATTTTGCCAGACTCATAGACTCACTGTCGGCCGTTGGAAAACCCCAACCGCGCGTGCATACAGCTATGACAATCTGCATACAGTAATTTGATTATTGGACAAGGACTGATAGGATATCTACATATCTATGCCATATATTTTCAAGTTATAATATGTACCTTTGTGATCAACATGCATGAATCGTTTTGACGTGTAAACTGTATTAAATGTTGGTGGACTCAATGGAACCGACTTGTCACATCAATCGTATTCCAAGTCATTCAATTATTGTTCAGAATCTTCCACCCCTGCATTCGCGTAATCTTACATAGAAGGCACGATACACGATCACTCAAGAATATCAAGAAGATAAAACAATGGCCAGACATTTATAACTGTTTTATTAATATCACATGGAACATTATTCAGAGCTAACCAAACCACGCCTTGCAACAGACCACTTCCACTTGCAACAGTGGTGTCCGGTGTCTGGGGATCGACAAAAAAAAAATTTCTGAATGACTTTCGAATGAAATGTTTACGATCAAGTTACGATCACATGATGTGCTGAATTATGACCTATGACGCAGTACTCAGTCTAATGCCTAACAACGCGACGTCACTGAAATTCGTGTAGGTGAAACTATCGGAGAAAAACTGAAGTCGTTCTTTTAAGCCTAACCAAGGGAAAAATAAGTCATTTGAAGCAGACACAAGAAATGGACTACAGGAGCAGGCAGTCAAGGGCATTAGCCTAGCTGTTGACGACCTATAGCACTGACCGAAGCAACGGGAAAGATAAGTCTAGCTGTTTAAATTGTCGTCATTGCAAAACCGTAATACTGAGTCCATTTCGCTTTGATTAGGCATGTCTATGTATTTTCATGTATATATGTTAAATTTGTTTTCCATCGTATGTATTTGTTGTTAATTCGTGGGCCGGGTGGAGATGGAACTGAAATCTCTGGGAATGTCGCGAACAGCTGACCACCTAGATTTCAGTCGTTCTTAGGGAACTTAAACGATCGCACTTTTGGAAGCCCATTGAGGTTGCCATTGGACAGTCTGTCCAAATTTGCTACCGTTTGACAATTTGCGTTAGCTGTACTGTCCCGTAGATAATTGGTGTATTTTATTCGTATTTAGTTAATAATTTTGTTCAGTTCTGTACCATGTTCGTTACTATTTCGTCCATTCTCCTCTGACTATCATTTATTTTATGATTATTAAATTTTCGTCCGTTATGAGTCCTGTGACGTCATCATTTTTCGCAGTCATTTTTATTTTTTGTGTACCTTGAATATTCAGTTGACCTCAGGTCAGACCTTGACCCTTCATTTGGTCTGTGACATTTCCGCTTATTTTATTTAGTTCATAAATTCATTTTTAATTGTGAAAATGTCTTGTTTGCGTCTTGACATTGTTTGTACCCTTTAGTTGCATCATTGCTTGTCTGTCCTCATGATATATATTTATATTACATTAATAATATGCTATTATATGCAATAATACACTTGTAATCTAATTTAATTAATTTTTCTGAAATTTAAGGGTAATATGGGACATTGCATAATTATGCAGTGATAGTCCAAGAAAGTAGCACTACAATTTATCATAGATGCCTAGGGCATAATAATATAATATATATATTGACAAAATAAATAATCTTATAGCTACCTTTGAGGTAATAGACCCATTGTATATTATTTAATATACTTTTCTGGTACTAAGAGAGTGACTTAGTACATTGAATAATATAATTACTAGGAATTATACCCAACATTATTGGACATTGAAATTAATTGTGTGATATAATTACATTATATTTAACAGATATCATAACTATTTATGATATAGTATTATTTAGATACAATATTGTTACAAAATATTGTCTATTAGTTGAACTTAGACATTAAGTTCAATACTATTGTGATTATCTATATTGAATATTCCTAAGTTGAGTAAGTATAATAATTACTCTGAAGCTACTATTGACTATTTTAATCAGTAATTATCAATAATTACTACAGATAAAAGTCAAAATGCTTACTATAGACCATTTCGTTAAATTGGCCGTGATTATGGCTACAAATCTCAAGAACTTCGTCAGTTTGCTGAATCAGAACTCGAAAAATATGAAAGAAAGGAAGAAGAGAAAAAGGCTGCATTAAAGAAAGAGGAAGAGGAACAAAAGGCAGCATTAAAGAAAGAGGAAGAGGAACAAAAGGCAGCATTAAAGAAAGAGGAAGCAGAACTTGAGATGAAGCAAATTGCCAAGGAAAATAGGTTGAGAGAGATTGCTCAACGTGAAAGAGAAGAGCAAAGAGCAATCTCCAGGCAGGAAGAAGAGAATAAATTGAAACGAGAGGAAATTATTTTACAACAAGAAATGGAATTGGCGCGTATTAAATTGGAGACAGCAAGATTACAAGCACAAAATGCTGATGCAAACCAGAATAATAACGCACAAAATGGATCATCATCCAGCCAGCCTAAACACTTCTACAACTTTAAACTACCCATTTTCAACTTGAACGTCGACGACCTTTCATCGTTCCTGGCACGTTTTGAACAGACTTGCAAAACAAACCATTTGCCTGAAGAGTCATGGGTACTCAAGTTAAATGAATTCTTGGTTGGAGAACCACTGACAGCTTCTCAAAATGCTGACCCATCAATAGCTAATAACTACGGTGCTATTAAGTCCTTGCTTCTACGAAGATTTCACCTGGACGAGGAACACTGTAGGTTGAAATTTAAGGGAATTTTACCTGAATCTCCAAGGGATTTTGCAGGATTCATTGCGAATATACGCAATACATTTAACAGATGGGTTGAACTGGCAGAAGTCAACAAATCATACGACAAATTAGTTG
The DNA here is from genome assembly GCA_024509875.1 of Oreohelix idahoensis. Lineage (NCBI taxonomy): Eukaryota > Metazoa > Mollusca > Gastropoda > Stylommatophora > Oreohelicidae > Oreohelix > Oreohelix idahoensis. The sequence goes on along the minus strand of JAMPIV010001647.1, from coordinate 292,637 downwards.
ATTTACTACTACGAGATAAGGTATTATCTTCAGTTAGCCAGCCATTTTTTGCATATTTGCAGGAGCGTAAACCCGGTACTATGGATGAGTTAGAAAAAAATTTCTTTAAACTACTGTTCGGCACACCCGAATGCAACCATTTCTAACTCCTCATTAAGAGAACCTCTACCTGTGGCGTCTAATATGGCCTACAATCACAATAACAAACAAAGACATCACAGTGTAGACAGAAGCAGGTTCCAAAGAAATCACAATGTTAACTTTCAGAAGGGACATAATAATGATTTCAACAATAAAAATGAGTTCAACAGAGGTAGATCACGAGATAGAAATTATTCACCTCAAACAAACTACCACAATGGTCAACATAACACTCATTATAATCGATCACATACTCCCAATGATAATAGTAACTGGAAGGGTAATAATCATGGCTCGAGACATCGAGATAATAGTTACTATAGAGGACGACGAGATAATTCTAACAATTATACTCGGAATCGATCTCATTCTCGGGGATCATCTCATTACAACCATAATACAGGGGCGGCAGTTACAAATAATACTACCCCTATAGCTCAGGTTCCACTTGACAATAATACAACACAGTCTTCTGCTGCATGTTTTGCTATTAATTATAATGTGGCAAATAGTTGCCAGCAATGCAATCTTATTTTTCAGAAGGCGAAAGAAACAGTGCTTAACTGCGGACATATTATACCACAGGTAGGTCTTGCAGTCAACGATGGAACAGGCCTACTAATTTTTAACAGGGGATTAGTTAATGGATCCGTCGTCTCAGTATTGAGGGATTCGGGATCCACAACGATTGGTGTACGACAGTCGCTGGTACATCCCAGCTGTGCAACGGGGGAATATGTTCGTTGCATGACGTTTGGTGGAACAATAGAGTTTTACCCCACAGCTATTATTCATGTCAACACTCCTTTCTTCACAGGAAACGTAAAAGTATGTATGCTAAAAAAGCCTATAGCTGATTTGATGGTTGGTCGTATACACGGCAGTAAAGATTGTACTCCAGATGAGATTATAGAATGGGAGAAACATAACCTATGCACTGGAAACGCCGTGACAACTAGAGCACAGACTCAACTCATGGAGAAAGTTGATGATAATAAAATGGATGCAGACAACCAAGAGGAATTTGTAGTCAATTCACCTATTGACAGGGAAACATTTGCAACCAAACAAAAAGAGGATAAATCTTTAAAAAAATTTTTTACGTTGGTTGATAAAGTTGACAATCTATCCTCAGGTAATAATAACAAACATTGTTTTGTTATTAAAAATGGCATATTGATTAGATGTTTTTCATGACAAATCACAAATGAAACAACAAGTTATGGTCCCATATACTTTTAGACGGTACATTCTTCAACATGCACATGACTCACATTGTGCTGGACATATGGGATATACTCGAACACGATCTCGAGTACTGTCTTCATTCTTTTGGCCAGGGGTGTCAAGAGATATTTCGCAGTATGTACGTTCCTGTACTACATGCCAAGAAGTGAAAGCACGTGGAGCTTTTCACACGGCGCCTATTCAGGCTTGCGATATCTCAGTGAGACCTTTTGACAAGATGGCAATAGACATTATTGGTCCATTGCTACCATCGGCCAGAGGACATAGATTCGTCCTTACGTGCATTGATTTGTGCACACGATGGCCGGAAGCTATCCCATTAAAGACCACCACTACCACAGATGTAGCTGATGCACTACATCTCATCTTTTCTAGAATAGGGTTTCCTAGAAAACTTTTATCAGACCATGGGTCACAGTTTATATCTGACACCATGAAGGAAGTCATGAAAACTTGGGACATTGATAGGAATTTAAGTAGTATTTATCATCCGATGAGTAATGGTGCGGTTGAAAGACTTAACCGTACACTTAAACAACTACTACATAAGGTTACTGCTAAGCACCCTCATGACTGGGACAGAGCACTCCCAGCTGTTCTATTTGCTTATCGGGAGGTACCGCATGAACAAACTGGCTTCTCTCCCTTTGAATTAGTTTTTGGTGCTCCCCCAAGAGGTCCTATGGGACTAATAAAAGACTTATTAATTGACGACGAGATGACTCAGGACACTCAGTCATCTTACGAGTACGTGATTAATCTTCGGAAGAACATTATTGAGTCTTGCCAGTTGGCAACAGCTTCTTCTGAGGCTGCAAAAGCTAAGGCTCGATCTCTACAAAATATGTCTCGACGATTACGCCAATTATTCCCAGGCGACGAGGCTTATGTGTTACTTCCTCACAATAACAATAAATTATTGATATCTTGGAATGGTCCTTACAAAGTCATTGATAAAATTTCCGACGTTGATTACGTCTTAGATATCAAGGGACACAAAAAGATATTTCATATTAACATGCTCAAGCAATTTCATACACGTCCTGAACACTTACAGTCAATTTTTCATGAACTAGATGACAACACAGTATCCACTTGTCATTATACTAACTTATCTGTCATCCAGGAAGAAGAATCTTCTTTTCCTGAGGTACAGTTACCGTTACCTGTACCAGTAGTTCAACCTACTGAATCTTGGCGGGATGTAACCATCTCTTCAACGGTTACACCGCAACAGCGTCTACAGATTGCTAATCTATTACAATCTTATCCAGATGTGTTGACCGACGTTCCGGGTCGCACATCGGCTATCAGTCATGACATTACTCTCAATGATGATACACCTATTCGTGTACATCCCTATTCTGTTCCTTTACATTTCCTTGCTAAAACTACTAAGGAACTTGAACAGATGTTGTCTCTGGGAATCATTGAGACTAGTAATTCGCCATTCTCTTCTCCATTAGTGATTGTCCGGAAGAAGGACAATAACATTAGACTATGCGTTGATTATAGAAAATTAAATGCTAAGACTATAGTTGACAGCGAACCACATCCACTTATCGACGACTTACTGCCACGTCTATCTAACGCAACTATATTTAGTAAGATAGACTTAACTAAAGGTTATTGGCAGATACCACTGACCGAAAAGGCTAAGTACTACACCGCATTTTCCACGCCACAAGGTCTATACCAGTGGAACGTGATGCCTTTTGGGCTTGTTAATGCGCCAGCTACCTTCATTCGCCTGATGCGACAAATTTTATCAGGTAGACCAGACGTTATTACATATATTGACGACATATGCTTGTTTAGTTCGTCGTTTGAGGAACATGTTTTGGGACTTAGATATGTTTTTGACACTCTAAGGAATTATCATCTAACTGCTAAACCTACAAAGGTGCAAATCGCGTGTAATGAGATAACCTTTTTGGGACATATCATTGGATCGGGATATATCCGAACGTTACCTAGTACAGTCTCCAAAATTCTAAACATAGCAGTTCCTCAGACGAAGAAACAGGTCAGGAGTTTGTTAGGACTTGTTCAATATTACAGTAGATTCATACCAAACTTGTCATCCATCACGGCTGTATTGTCTTCATTGTTAAAAAAAGATATGCCGGTGAAGGTGACATGGACTGGTACATGCAATGAAACTTTCAACAAAATTATAAATTTGTTCTCACATGAACCAATTTTAAGACTTCCCGATGCTTCCAAAAGATTTTTCTTACGAACAGATGCTAGTAACTACGGCATTGGTGCATGCCTGCTCCAGAACCATGACGGCATTCTACACCCCACCTTATATATATCAAGAAAGCTGAAGCCGGCTGAAACAAAGTATTCCACAGTCGACAAGGAACTTTTGTCTGTGATCTGGGCAATAACGAAGCTGGAGAAATTCTTACTCGGTGCCCCCTTTACCATACAGACGGACCAACGTGCGGTCGCATCCTTGCGTCGATCCAACCACAAAAGCCAAAAACTTGCCAGATATTCAATCATCCTACAGCCATTCGAGTTCTCCATTGAACACATACCTGGCACTGAAAATTGTGTGGCAGATGCGTTGTCACGTAATCCTATTGACGACGAATAATCAACATTGACACTCTTAAACTACATCAATCAGAACTACATTGGATTGAACGAAGTATCAACTATAAAGGAACTAACCTTGCCTTCAATTCAAACTTTATAAACACTATATGCATCACAGAATTGAACGACAAGACAATCAAGGTATATATACTTACATTCGAACTTCGTATAATATCCATACACGATATACGAATATCATTGAACAATCATGGAATAATATCTGACGACAAGTCGAACTTATTATCCTATGGACTCTTAATTCTTCGATGCAGTTATAAATGACATTTCTTTCCGACGTGGACATTTGAACACTTTTGCCTAAAAGAATTCATCAGGATCAAGACTACGGATGGATCATCATATCCTATACTAATTAATTAGTTAACTTAACTTCTTAATTGAATTATTATCAATAAAATGAAAGGTGAGAAAAAAATTAAATGAAAAAAAAAAAAAAAAGAGAACGAAATACTAAAAAGAAGAAATTATGAAAAGAGAAAATAAATCTCACACAAGTATTAGATTAATAATTTTTTTTTTTTAATGTACCTATACAGTATTTAGTTAGTTAAGTTAGTTAGTTATTATTCACTAACACTTAACACACACAATTAAGTTAAAACTTATATTCGAATTTCTTTCTATTTCTTCTTACTTAGTTTGTCTTTTCTTCTCTCATAACATCGCGTGAAATTAGAATCTTAATAATTTAACTCTTAGTTTAATTAATTAATTTAATTTTAATTAGTCAAATTAATTCCTATATGACATACTAATACGACAGACCTTACTTTAATTTAATTTTACCATTCACTATTAACATTGGACATTTATTTAGTTGATATAATAACATGTATAATATTGATATATAATGTGATTTATGATTAGATGACTATGACAAATAGTTAGTTGACACGACCGCAACACGGTTCTACTCAGAACATCGTCGGCCATATGTCACAATTGTGTTAAATTTTTTTGAAAAATTGTTAAGTCGGATAGATATTGAAAAAAAAATCTATCGATTTTTTTTTTCCCCGGTGTACAGGGAATTGTTACGGTATATGATATTAACGCCGTCTGCTAAAGGTTACCAGACGTGCAATTATAAAGGTTAAGACATTTAATATATTGCGATAGATGTTTCAATTAATGAACGCTTTATACACGATCGATTATGACGTGTATAGCGTTGTTTAGGACACAGTCGGTAACTAAGAAACGCTACCCTTTTCACATTGACCGTCAAGCTGTTAAGACGCGTATGACTCTCCTTCCAATGTTGGGCATGGTATTGCCATACAGATATATTTTATGTAAGTACGGACATGGGTCAGTCCATTGCTATTACGAAGATTTGAAATGATTAAAGGTCAGTACGAAGTGAAAATTAAGGAAGGATGAATTACAGTCCATAGTATTTGATTTTACCAGACTCATAGACTCACTGTCGGCCGTTGGAAACCCCAACCGCGCGTGCATACAGCTATGACAATCTGCATACAGTAATTTGATTATTGGACAAGGACTGATAGGATATCTACATATCTATGCCATATATTTTCAAGTTATAATATGTACCTTTGTGATCAACATGCATGAATCGTCTTGACGTGTAATCTGTATTAAATGTTGGTGGACTCAATGGAACCGACTTGTCACATCAATCGTATTCCAAGTCATTCAATTATTGTTCAGAATCTTCCACCCCTGCATTCGCGTAATCTTACATAGAAGGCACGATACACGATCACTCAAGAATATCAAGAAGATAAAACAATGGCCAGACATTTATAACTGTTTTATTATTATCACATGGAACATTATTCAGAGCTAACCAAACCACGCCTTGCAACAGACCACTTCCACTTGCAACAACTACCTTTACTGATGATCATTCCCAATGTTTTATTTGTATTCAGCTGAAAACCCTATTTTGTCATCCATTTACATACTTTATTTATTTGCTTCTGTAGATCCTTATATAATTTTGGCAGATGTCTCCCAGTCCTCCATATAGCAACATCATCTGCAAACTGTGACAATTTATTTGTTATATCATTAAATTCCTCACCTAAATCATTTACCATTATTGTAAAAATTGAAGGAGACGTTACTGATCCTTCAGGTATTCCATTTTGTTGTTCATACAGTTCTGATCTATCATTGTTTACCTGAACAGTGAAATATCTATCTTGCAGAAAATTCTCTAGTTATATATTTTACCGGTTACTCCTATCTTCTTCATTTTAAAGAGAGCATCCTCTCTCCAGCATTCATCATAAACCCTAGCTATATCTAAAAATACTGCCACAGTTTTTTTCTTTCTTTTGAAATCCTGATTTTACTTCATGTTCCAATTTAATTATCTGATCCATAGTGCATCTGTTCTTCCTAAATCCTGACTGAGTTTGATTATATAAATTATTCTTTTCCAAATAAAACTTTAATCTTTTATTTACTCTGGTTTCTAATATTTTACCTAAATGGGAAGTTAAAGAAATTGGCCTGTATGAACTGGCATCATGGGCATCTTTTTCTGGTTTTAGTATTGGAATAATTACTGCTGTTTTCCATGTTTTGGGAATTTTTCCTGTATTCCAAATTTTGTTAAAAAGGGATGTTATAATTTCTATGGTACTTTTTGGTATGTGTTTCAAGATTTCATAGCTCAAGATGTCATGCCCTGCTGATGTATTTGTTTTGTCCTTTATTGTATTTTCAACTTCTTCCATTGTAATATCTGCATTTAAATATGATAAATTTTCAGTATTATAAGGTACTGAGTTTTTTAAGAAGTGTTGCTCTTCTGTTGACTTCAGCCTGTCCTAGATTTCCCTTAGAACTAACTCTATGGTAGTACCTGGCCAGCACCTCTGCTTTCTGCCAGTCAGTCTCTGCCCTTTCAGGTCTTTTTATATTAGGTATTATCATATGTTTAGTTCTGCCTTTAATGGCTTTTAACTTATTCCACACATCTGTTGTAGAGTTTGTTGTAGGGTTCAGTGTTTGGCAGAAATTTCTCCAATGATTTTCTTTTGCCTTAAGTATTATTCTGTTTGATTCATTTCTTATGTTCTTATAAATATCTAAATTATCTTCAGATCCCTGCTTTCTATATTCTTGTAGAGCTTGTTTTCTTTGTTTTTGAATTTCTGTACATCTAACTGACCACCATGGTACTGGGTTTTTGTTCCAATGTTCATTCTTTTTTGTTTCCTTAATGCGGTGTGGAATTATGTGTTCTGGCATATATGCATTTGGTATATGTTTAACAGCTATAGGTAATATTTCTTTTGTGAGATTATCTGCAAATACATCTATATTTTCATTTTCTATTTTATTCTTTTTTATCTCTTCTATTTCTACCTGAAAAGCTACCCAATTAGCTTTATCATAGTAAAATTTCAGTTTTTCTACCAGTTTGTTAGGTTTGTAATTATCTTTTAGTGTTATTTCAATGGGTAAATGATCTGAATTTGTATCCTCAATAACTTCCCATTTTGCATTAGCAAGATTTGGTGTTACAATGCTTATATCAATAGCTGTGTCTTGCTGATTTGCACAAGGGTTAATTCTTGTTACTGATTCATCATTCAGTATTATTAGTTCATTGTTTTCAATGAAGTCCAACAGTAGTTTTCCTGATTTGTCTATTACATTGCCTCCCCAAGCTGTATGATGAGCATTGAAATCTCCCACTATGATAGTTCTGTTGTTTATTCTTTTATTCACGTCCGAGATATCTCTTTCATTTATGTTTCCACTTGAACAGTAAAGGTTAACTATTTTTATTTCTTCTAACTCAGTAGATACTGTTATAGTTATTCCTTCAAAATTTTCTGTTCTAAATGATTCCCAGTCAGTTATTACATATGTTTTATTAATTAGAAATGCCACACCTCCTCCTTTTTGAGTTTCTGTCCTATCATTTTGAAAGACTTTATATTCAGGGATGGTAAAACGTTGACTCGGATTAAGATTAGTCTCTTGAATGGCAAATATTACTTTAGATTGTTTATACATGCCTATTAATGCTGGTATATTTTTTTGGCACTTCTGCAATTTCGCTGTATTATTCTAATGTTCTGTATGTCCATTATTTAATTGTTAAGTTTGTTATAAATAGTGTTGTACGCTTTTACTCTGAGAAGTTTATAATATATTTATTTATTTGTTAACAACAAAGTCTCCTAGATTTTTGGTTTCTCTGTTAAAGTGAGTTTGTAGTTTACTTTGAAGATTCAGCATAAAGGCTTTCACAATGTTTGATACAGAATGAATAGGTTTTTGACAATCTGTCATTTTTTCATTCCACATTTCTTCTAGTTGTTTTTTATCTGTTCGCTTTTGCTCACTCATTATGAGTTGTCTTTCTGACTCAATCCTTTTCAGTAATCTTCATTCTCTTCTTTGAGTTCTGCTAATTTAGCCACATCTTTAGCTACTTCATGCTGTATGTTTCTAATGGTTTGTAAGATTTCTTCTGCCTTTCTCACTGTATCTTCTGTTATCGATAATTTGATTATTTCACTTTCTTCTGGTAGATAGCTATCTTTTGTCAGTATTTTTTGGACTTTATGTTTCTTTTGGGTTATTTCAGCATTTCTGGTTCTGACTGTGATTTCTCTTGGTGACCGAGTTGTAGATGTAGTGACTGATGATTGATGTTGTTGTAGTGCTACTTTGAATGGTGTTAGTATTGACTGATTTTATTAGAGCTAGTTTTGTTTGTTGGTAATGTGGACATCCAAGGAAACGTGCACTGTGGTTTCCTAGACAACTTGCACATTTTCTGTTTATATTTCTTGTTCTGTAATCTCTATCATCTTCTACTAATTTGCAGTGATCATAGGTGTGGTCCCCTGCACAATATCGACATCTAGACTTACTTCTACATGTTCTTTTGGTGTGGCCAAATTTCTGGCAGTTTGAACATTGAATGACTGGTGGTATGTAAGCTTCTGTTTTGATTTTAGTACTGCCACTGAAGAAATGTGATGGGATTTCTCGCCCTTCTAATGTAACTATTATTACAGTTGAAGTTCCTAATTGTTGCGATATCCTTTCCAGTTTAAGAATCCTATATTTAGGATTTTCTGTTTGTAGTCTAGTTCTTATTTCTTCCTCTGGAACTGTTACAGGTATTCCTTTAATTACACATTTCCTGGTTTCTTTGACTAATTCTAGCCTAGCTTTAATGCTGTGTGCCAATTCTACTTGAACAGGACTTACTTCAATTTGTTTTATTAAAGCTTTTGACTTTTCAGTCATGTTCATTGTATTATGCCAAAATTTGTTCTTTTTATGTGTGTTATTGATCCTTTATCTATAACTGTTTCTAGTACATTGATGATCTTACTGTCTGGTAATGCTCTAATACTTACCACATTGCCACTGATTTGAAAAATCCTTAACCTTGGGAGGTTTTGTTCAACTTTATGAGTAGGCCTATTGATTTGTTGGTCTTTCATATGGTTCTCAACACCCTTATTCTTTGAATCAATGTTCAGATTATTGGTTTTCTCTATCATTTTACTCTGACATCTTCCTTTTTTCTTAATTGTTTCCTTTGAAGCTTGTATCTTCTGTCTTTTCTTTTCTCTATTCGTATTCCTGATTTCCCCGTGATCATCATTCTGTGAGTCAGCTTGTACTATTTCAGCCATGATTTTCTGGAGATACTACCTGTTTTCAATCTTGTATGAGCCGGCATGTCTTTTGGAATAATTGTTCTTATTTAACTTTAAATATACAGTATAATATTTAGTAGTTTTGTAAGTAACGAAAATTTCAAATTAAAAAATGGCGCCTTTGACTTTCAAAACATGGAAAGTCGTGGATGCAAAAGTAATTATAAAATTAAAACTAAGTGTTAACCAGTCTTAATTATTCAATATTGTTAAGAACGACAAAAATACTAATAAGTCTTAAAGAATTTTAACAAACAAATTAACTTCCCTGCAGTAAGCTTTTGACCAATGGATTTAGAATAACGAGTAAAACAATAATGGAACCGCCATCTTAGATCACCGGAAGTTATCTATACGACTATAATTTAGTACAAGACAACCTTGCCCTCCTCATTCATATAAATATAAGTTTAACTACACACACAGCTATGTGACAACAAGACACACAAAAGTGAAAAACTTCGGTTAATTGGGTTTGTAAAGTTCCTGTAACAAAGGAAAATATTCACTCTCTCTGTCATACAGTGGCCACTCAATCACGCTTACCTACTCTTGGTGATATCCCTTGGAATTACAATATTTACTGACTATATATAAAATGTCAGGTTTTTTATTTCCCAAATTGGCCCCAGTCCATCCTCTAACAGGTAACGACTAGCGAAGTGAACGCCGAATCTGAAGTATGGTTTTTCCTGAATGAATAATTGTCACCGCCAATAATTGGTGTAAAAACCGTGATCTTGGGGTTCACAGTTAAAAGAGGAAAATACTTCCAGTATTGGGAAACATCTGGTTGCTAAAAAAATGTTACAATTGATAAACGATGGTGTCACGAACGGTTTATAGAATGAATGTCAGTACTCATGCTCCGGTGGGAACTAGATATGTTTATGTAAGTTGTGAGTTGAAGTGAGTGAATGTTAAGTTTGGCTGCGAGCATGAATGCATTAGTAGCAGTAAGCGCTAATGTCGAGTTCACGGGCATGACTGAGTTGTTGTGAACGAAGTCGTGGTGAAGACTGGTCAGATGTGAAAAGGGTCATGGGTAAAAAGTCATTCGAGACAGAGATTAGAGCGAGGAGAGATTACGTGGAGAGTGAAGGCGAAATGGTTGAAGAAAAACAGGAAATATATTAAGATATTGTGAAATTCGTTCCATGAGATGCTGTTCTAATTATGCACATCATATGTTGTGCTTTTCTTATGTGATGATTTATGGCCAAAGCGGCAGTCTGCCTGTGTTATTGTGTTATACTCAAGTTTGTGACATAAAGTCGTCGGATATCGTATCTACGTGTTGGAGTTTAGTGAATTAACAATTAGCTGTGAAAAACGAGCCATGTTTGTCGCTCCATGTGTATGTAATGCATATTTGTCAATGTGTACACACAGCAAGCACTTGACAATTTTGGGGGCTCGTCCGGGATTGTGGAAATCAAGTTGCTGTTCAATAGGTGGATTGAACTATCAGGTATTGTGAGGGATTTTGATGGTCTAACCGACCTTATGCTACAGGACAAGGTTCTATCGTCTTGCAATCCAGAGTTAGTGGCATTTCTACAAGAGCGAAAGCCAAAAGATATAAATATTATGTCAGAGCTAGGACAGCAGTATGTCAATGCGCACCCAGGGAAGCCGATTCACAAGCAGATAGCTGCTGACACCTTTCCAGCTTGTGTGGCTCAAGACAAAACTGAAAAGAAGCCATACATACATCCTCGGGCCCGCAGCTTAGACAGATATGTTGATAAAGATGGTGGAAATAGAAGATGGAATGGGGACAGAAGATATTCTCCTAAGAGACAGTACCCTTCTTTTGGGTCAGGCTACAGTAGAAGGGGTTGTTATAAGTGTGGCTCAAGGCGTCATCTATCTTATCAGTGTGGGAGGGACCCAGAGAGGTGTCCCTTCAACCCACAAAGAAGTCCATATGCCAGCCCAAAGAAAAATTATAATAGCAGTCCAAAGAGAAGCCCTTACAAGCGCCAAGAGACGGATTCCAACTGCCCCAATTGTAATGAGAGAAGAAACAGTCGAAAGGAGAGCCCAAAGGAAAACACTGAGCATGCAAATTCAGCTACTGTACTTGATACATTTAATAGCGAGGAGTGTGAGGGGTGCAGACCATTGTTCGAGCCTGATGGCAAGCCTATTTTAATATGTGGACACACTTTGCCTTGCCTTTCATCAGTTGATGGGAATGGAACTTTAACTTTACATAAGGGTTTTGTGGAGAATAAACCTGTATCTGTTTTGAGGGACACGGGCTGTACGACCATTGGCATTAGGAAGACATTTATTAAGGATACGTATTTTATTGGAAAGATGGCAAAATGCATTACATTTGGTGGTAAGGTCGAGTACTATCCATTGGCGATTGTGCAGATCGACACCCCTTTCTTGTCGGGTAGAGTTCGAGTATGCGTCCTTGATTCTCCCATCGCTGATCTCATTATTGGAAATGTTAATGGGGTTCATGATTGCACCAGTCAGGATATTGAGGAGTGGGAAAATGGGCATGAATTGGTTGCTAACGCAGTAATGACGAGGGCTCAGACTAAGGCTGAGGATGCAAATATTATGATATCGCAACCCAATAATATCCCTTGGATGCCTACAGTTGCGGGAATTACAGCATCGGATTTTGTAGACATGCAGAGGAAAGACATTTCACTTCTGCCTTTGTTTCAGTTGGCTGAGTCCAAGAACATACGGCATACCAAGTCTGCTCGGTACTGGTTTGAGATTAGGAACTCCATTCTAATCAGATGCTTTGCAGAGCAACATTCAGTCATTACACAAGTGGTTATTCCAGTGGAACTGAAGAATACAGTGTTAAGGACAGCACATGACATCCCTTTTGCGGGTCACATGGGTATTGCGAGAACTTGCTGTAGAGTGTTGTCCCAGTTTTACTGGCGTGGATACAATAAGGATGTGAAGGTTTACTGTCGGTCGTGTAAAGTGTGTCAGAAGACAAGCCAGAAAGGAAGGACTCCCAAGGCACCATTAGTAGCAACAGATTTGGCATTTCGCCCTTTTCAGAAGGTTGCAATAGACATTATTGGGCCCCTTCCAGTTATGTCTGATCGGGGGTATAGATTTATTCTAACATTGGTTGATCTATGTACAAGGTGGCCTGAAGCATTGCCAATGAAATCCATCACATCAAAGGATATAGCGGAGGCTCTAATGAGCTTATTTAGCAGATTAGGATTTCCTGAAGAGATTTTGTCTGACAGGGGCCGGCAATTCATTTCAGAAGAGATGAAACACATATCTAAACTGTTAGACATAGCCCAAGTGTTCACCACCCCGTATCATCCTCAGAGCAACGGGGTCTGCGAGCGGTTCAATGGAACACTGAAAAGAATGCTAGGTAAGGTTACAGGAGATTTTCCACAGTTGTGGGATAGATACCTACCGGGAGTTTTGTTTGCATACAGGGAGATGCCACAAGAGAGCACAGGATTTTCACCGTTTGAGCTAGTATTTGGCGCAAATCCTGGGGGTCCAATGAAAATTTTGAGAGACTTACTGACCGGGAATTATGCTGATGATAGCGTTAAGTCAAGTTATGAGTATGTCATTGACTTGCGAGAACGCATAATTACATCGTGTTCGATAGCACGTGAGGCATTACAGACATCGGGTGGAAGGTATAGACCATACGCCAATAGGAATAGCAAACTTGTATCCCTCAGTCCTGGCAGCGAGGTATGGTTGTTGCTACCTACCAAGGAAAATCCCCTGCTAGTGAACTGGCAAGGTCCATTTCAAGTAAAGAAACAGATTACCGATGTGGATTATCTGAAGATTTTCCATATTAATATGCTAAAACCATATGTAGTACGTCCAACTGAACTGGAACCAGTCGTGAACGCTGTTCTTGATAGTACAGTTACTGTAGCTAGTGCAGCAGTCATCGAGGAAGATGGAGAGAAAGGAGAGGAGGTCAATCTCCAGATCCCACTGTTGCCATTGGTTGCCTCGGAGTCATGGAGAGATGTAGAGGTATCTGCATCTCTCCCACAGCATCAGAGGAAAAAGGTGAAGTCACTGCTGTGCAAATTTCAAGATGTACTCACAGATATTCCTGGAAGAACTGATTTAGTTGAGCATGATATTAAACTGACCTATGGAGAGCCCATCCGGGTGAGACCATATCCTGTTCCACTACATTATACTTCTGCTGTTGAAAAAGAAGTGAATGATATGTTACGCTTAGGTGTTATCTCCCCATCTGAATCATCATACTCATTTCCCATGGTCATCGTGCGGAAGAAGGATAAATCCCTACGGATATGTATAGACTTCTGCCGCTTGAATAGTGTCACAGTGATAGATGCGGAACCTATGCCCAACCAAGAGGTCCTCCTATCCCAAATAGCGGGGGCAAAGTATTTTACCAAACTAGACTTATCGAGGGGGTATTGGCAAATTCCCTTAGCAGAAGGCGCTAGGCCACTTACAGCATTTTGTACCCCAGTAAGATTAAGGTGGGGTTTCAGGAGTTAACATTTCTGGGGTATGTGGTAGGACAGGGTGTTTTAAAACCAGTTGATCAAACAGTTGGAAGAATTTTGAATTTGCAACCTCCAAAAACAAAGAAACAAGTACGTAGTTTACTCGGTCTGATAAATTTTTATCATAAATTTATCCCCAGGTTCTCTTCATTGTCATCAGCTCTAACATCACTCACTAAAAAGGGCACGCCAAACAGAGTGGTCTGGACTGAAGAGTGTGATAGAGCACTGAGGAACATCAAAGCTGTATTCTCCAGCGAGCCCATTCTTCTACTGCCAGACTTGGCTAAGCCTTTTGTACTGAGGACTGATGCTTCTGCAGTGGGCATTGGTGCGTCTCTTATGCAAGAACATGATGGGTTTCTACATCCTGTCATGTATGTCAGCAGGAAGTTGCTTCCGGCTGAAACGCGATATGCCACTATAGAGAGAGAGAGTGTTTAGCCATTATTTGGGCTGTTTCCAAACTCTCTAGGTATTTGTTAGGATCTCATTTTGTACTAGAAACTGACCATTGTCCTTTGACTTTTCTTAAGTCATCTAGATCACCAAATTCACGTTTAACAAGGTGGTCGTTGTTGTTACAACAGTACAACTTCACTGTTTTTCCTATTCAGGGTAAATTAAATGTTCTTGCAGATTCGTTATCTAGATTATGAACACTTGCTTGGAGTAAATGGGTGTGTGTTTTTTTTTAACCACCATTTCTATGTAGTATTTGATACTTGTACATGAGTAATGTTGTGTCAACTGTATTCTGCATGATTTTTGTATAAGCTAAGTTCTTATCATATATTGTGTATCCGGTACAGGGTTATAGAATAGATATTCTCCGGTATAGTAGAATTTGGTGAAATTGATGTAATGTATCACCTTTAATTTTGTGTGTAATTAGAGATGCATAATTTTTGCCATATGGTTGCTGTTGTATTTTTCTAGCAACTTGGTTCTATTGTAATTTTTTTTTATTTTTTTTTTTTTTGTGTTCTTCAGAATGTTATTATTGATTATTTGTAGAGGGCATATTTTCACACTGATGCTATAGATTTTGCCTACATATGTAATCAGAGGTTTTGGATGGTTGGTTTCCTGATATCTACCACCCATCCAGTGAAAAACTATGTTTTTCACTTGGAGAGGGAGGGGTGGATGTCACGAACGGTTTATAGAATGAATGTCAGTACTCATGCTCCGGTGGGAACTAGATATGTTTATGTAAGTTGTGAGTTGAAGTGAGTGAATGTTAAGTTTGGCTGCGAGCATGAATGCATTAGTAGCAGTAAGCGCTAATGTCGAGTTCACGGGCATGACTGAGTTGTTGTGAACGAAGTCGTGGTGAAGACTGGTCAGATGTGAAAAGGGTCATGGGTAAAAAGTCATTCGAGACAGAGATTAGAGCGAGGAGAGATTACGTGGAGAGTGAAGGCGAAATGGTTGAAGAAAAACAGGAAATATATTAAGATATTGTGAAATTCGTTCCATGAGATGCTGTTCTAATTATGCACATCATACGTTGTGCTTTTCTTATGTGATGATTTATGGCCAAAGCGGCAGTCTGCCTGTGTTATTGTGTTATACTCAAGTTTGTGACATAAAGTCGTCGGATATCGTATCTACGTGTTGGAGTTTAGTGAATTAACAATTAGCTGTGAAAAACGAGCCATGTTTGTCGCTCCATGTGTATGTAATGCATATTTGTCAATGTGTACACACAGCAAGCACTTGACAATGGTAATCCTATCGGCTGGCTCTATTGTAGAGTGCCGATTCTGATACAGCGTAACTTTCTGGATAAATCCCCTTGAATACGACCGTCAGAAGTCGGGAGTAGAATGTTATTGTGTATACCCCACTGGGTTGAAAAAACGAAAAAATATTGCTGGGTTTTGAAAGTCCAGTTAAATTTACAAGTTAAAATTTTTCTCATGTATCGTTGGCGAACTTGCTCCCAAATTAAATTGGTGATGCACAAGCCAAGAAAAGACAACATTAACCAATCAGTAAAGCCAAAGAAGACCGCTGGACGCCCTTGTGATCAGGTCTGCTAGGAATAAAAAAACATTTATGGAAAAATGCTACTCCTCCATATAGCTATATATATGCACACAGACGGGGACAAGACGATCTCTTATCCACTCCGTCAGTCCTGATTAAAGTTAAATGGCACAGGTATTTTCCTTTACGCCTATACGGTCAACTTTCGCTAGAGCTGAGATTAGTCAGAGTTATGCAACTCTCCCGGCCCCTCTCGCACTGGCAGTAAGCGTACAATGTTAATTATGATTCCATTATCCATAAGCGCACTTACATAAATATCATTTGTCGTTAATAGCTATTAAATTGTAGGCGTCTATTTGTCATCGTATGGTATTAGATGATAGTCACTTATAATAAAGCACAAAAATGAAATATAACGTCTATTCTTTTCTGTCACTATCCGTCGCGCCTAGCATTTAAATTAGTCAACTAAAACCGTCTCTATTTGTGTGAGAAAGCGGTTGGTGAAAATTAACATTAGAACTGAATGCTACGCATTTATTTTATTTCACTAATTCAAACAGCTAGAAAATCTAAGTGAATTATAATGGTAAAAGCTTAACACTTTTAATTGGTAAAAGGTAACCTTTTTAAACACGAAACACTAATTTCTATTACCAGAATATCATAATGAAAGATCCCCACGAATGCTATTAACACATTTAGCGAAATGGTTCTAGAATTGCTTGCTTAGACTATCCAAAAATTCTGAATGACAACTGATAGCAGTTTTAAGAAAACACAGTTTATATATCATCATGTGTCTCTGACCTGTACATGATGTTACTTTTCACATTATTGTGTGTACCGGAAATTCAGAAACATGAGTTCCCCAGATAAAAGCTTACGCCCGTCTTTCGTCGAGCGCTGCTAATCGATATCAGAAGAATTCTTACGTCTTACGGGTCTCTAGAAGATTTTCTCTGTTCGAATGCCCGCTTCCGAGATCAAAGAGCCCGAGTACGAACTTCACAGGGTCTCGGGGAAAGATTTTTCCCGTGAGTCTACTTCACGTGTGGTCTGTCAGGTATCGCATGATTGACTGATAAGCTCGCGTGAGAAAACTAGGTAAACAAACCTGATTCAATACCTGTTTTTGACGGGCAGGTCACGAAAGTTGGTAAACACGTCGTTTTGCTTATGTTCAAGAAAAGAGGCGTGGATGAAGAAATGAGTAGACACAGGCTGTAAATGCATGGTTTTGCTAGCAAATCACAAAACGCTACGAGGTCACAAAAGACTGTCAGATAATGTATGCTCTATTTCCAATATACATCAAGATGTGAAATTCCCAAACCGTAAATTGAAGGCAGTCTATATTTATCGGCTTCGATATCAGTGAAAAGTGTTAAGTCCTGAAGTTATTATTATTATTATTATTTTAATGCAGCAGAAAATATCAGAACCTGAAGCATTCGTGCTGTTTTGTGTGTGTGTGTGTGTATTTTTTTTTCTTGTAGTATATTATGAAATATGAAATATTTGGTCGTCTGCTTATTAAAATGTTGTTTTGGTATCCAGGGGTGTACTTAAAGTATTTTGCACCGGGCACGGGTTCTCTCTTTTGCACCCCTCTTTTTGCCCCATTAAAAAAAACACACACACAGAACAATATATTACGCTTGCAATTAGATCTTTAAACAATGCAGAAATGTCATTATAGCGCCCGGCGACACCTCCCTCTACGCTATCACCCGGAGCAACCCCCCCCCCCCCCCCCCCACTTGCGCATCCCTTTGTACGCCACTATTAGTATCACACAGAACGAGGGGGAAACGTTTAAAGTCATCAATAACAATAGAAGGAGCAATAGTGATAGCAGTTGTAGTTGTGGCTGCATTACAGGTAGTGCTGACAGAGGCAGCACATATAATAACAGAATTATTACTATTATTCGCTATAGCAGTTGTAGCAGTAACAGAAGGATTTGCTGCTACAGTTGTAGTAATTGTAACGAATATAACAGTAATCAACAAACGGTAGTAGATGTTGTTGTTGTGGTGGAAGTAGCATTCTGTTAACACATGAAAAGATGTAGTCAATCTTTGATTGCTTCGAAATACAAATATTTTGTCCAGCCTAGATGTTCGGTACAGGGAACATATCAACAAACATAACAACCCAAACGGTAACAAAACTAGAAACACTGTAACACAATAACCTCAGGTGTCAAAATATTTTCTATTTTTCGAATTACTCTTGAGGTCACACATCTGGTGTGGACATGTGAATAATACCTCGTACTTTGACTGGGGAATTCAACTGTGCATTGAAATAGTATCTTGAGCAAGGTTGCCACTCAAGTTCTAGAGATAAACCCAAATTTCCCCCCCCCCCCCGCTCCCCCCCAGAAATACCCAGATTATTTTATGCCTCAAATACACGGGATAAACGATGCCTACACAATCTGTTAGTGCAACTTTAGCACAAATAAGCTGTGTGCTACCAATTTTTTTTTTATTTCTTCATATTTATTTTATTTTTATTACCAAAAATTCTCAATTATATAAAAATGATTTTATTAACACCCCAATATATGAACTCTTGAAAATGAGATATTTTAACAGTTACATACTTAATTTAGTTGCATTAACAAAATGTACCTCAAATCAAATATAAAATGTTAGTTGTAACTTGTTACTGTTGAAAATTGTCACTTGTCAGCGGACTCGGCATCCAGGTCGACAACTTCTCCTTCGTCAAGAACATATGTATGAATTCACAACGTGGAATCTTGATTGTGGAACAATTTTGTCTTGGAGAAAGGGCTCTTTTAGTTTGGGGACAAACTTGCTAATGTTCAGAGTTTTACTTTTGGCATCGAAGTTTTTCATGTGCTTCTTTTGGCTTTTATGTGTCAATAAGGCTGTTTTGTTGACATTAGTTAATGTACAGGAACAGACCGTACAAATCGCAGCATAGCGATTGCCAGATTCCGGCTTTTTCCAGTCCTTCAGTTCACTGTATGTTAGCCATTCCTCACAAAAAGCCAACTGATACCATGGCTTCACTATTTTATGGGGTGGCGTGTGTGTCGTCATGCTGCTACAACTACTTAGCGTACCTTGATCATCGCTCATTTAATAATCTTAATTTTTATAATTTTTTGACAAAAAACAACATGCTGTTTATCTGCTTAAGTCTAAAATTTAAAAAGAATACTTTAAAACACATCGCAAAAATGACTGAGTATTGTAGATGACAGCCATTAGCAGAATAATAGGAAATGGATAGCTGATGTAAACAAGTGCAAAATACAACGTCATTGATCTGGTTAAAAACAAGAATTAAATTTAAGTGGAATAAAAAATATAAAGCACATAATTTTTTACATTTAATAGGAGGGTTTGGTTTTCTTCCATTCACAGAAACGGAAATACGAGAACAGAGTGAAGAGGAAAGAGATAGGGATGCACCCGACAGATTTACACGAGCGGCGGAGAAAAAAAAAAAAGAGAAAACGGTTCCAGAGGAAATACAGTATAATGTATAATGCTCAGTGCACAGAATATACATTGTAAATGCCAATTGTCAAGTATACCCAGATTAGTGCAGATTTGAAGAAGAAAAAAATACCCAGATACCCAGACGGAAGCCAAAAAACCAAGATCTAGTAAAAAAATACCCAGCTGTGGCAACACTGATCTTGAGTATGAGAAAGTAATTACAGTAAAAGTCTAAAATCCGGACTGATCAGGGATGTGGTCGGTCATGATTTTCTGATTTTTCCGGATTTTCGGATTTTTCCGGATTTTCGGATTTTCCCGAATTTCGTGGCAGTAGTTTTAAAATTTAAATTTAAGGAAGAATAAAGAAGAGATTAACAGTCACATTTTGTTGGTTTATTATTTAACAAATACAGAATGCTTCATTTATCAAAATGAGTATATTTATTCGTTCATTTCCGTGCCTTCTACTGCGTCTGCTGCACTGCTTGTCGATGGAATACTTACAGCTTGTTTGCGTCCGCTGCACTGATTGTCGATGGAACACTAATTTGATAGCTAGACGCTTCTATTGTTTCTTTTAAATACTTTTGTATATCACTTTGTTTACAACTTGGTTTGGTTTGGTTTTTGAACCCCGCATTTGAAAACTGGTGTTTTTTGTGTGCAACGGATACCCGGTTCAACCCCATGTGGGTTATAATTTGGGTATACAGTGTTCCACATTCCATATAATGCATTACTTTGTTGTTTTTCTTGTGTGTTGGCTCTTCCAGGCTGTAATTTATCTGCCGTTTGTTGTGGCAATGTTTAATGTCTATGGTGTTTGTAATGTATCTTCTTCCATGATACCATATTGCTTTCTCTCGCCACTGACATCTTTTTATCTGCTGGGCTTTTATTGGTTTTGGATTGGTGTTTTTTGTTTGTTTTTATTTTTTTATTTATTATTTAATTCTTCTACTGATATTGAATGGACTTTTTGGTGTTTTTTTTTTCATTGTCATTCTAATTTGTTCTAGTTGTTTTATGTTGGTTCTTGATTTGGTAATACTTACTTACTTACTTAGTCGTTCCCCTTCTACCGTGAAGTGTAGAGATTTGGAAGAGAGAGCGCCAGACTATCCTATCGGCTGTCTTCCTCCTGGCCTAGTTCCATTCTAGTCCTTGGTCCTTCAAACTTTGTCTAATGTTGTCCTCCCAGCGGACTCTGGGTCGTCCTGGGGGTCTAGATCCTGGCTCTTTGTTTCCCATGCTTGTCGTGGTAGCCGATCTTCTCCCATTCTGCAGACATGGCCAAACCATCTTAATTGGGATTGTTCTACTTGGGTCTGCAGGGGGTGGGATTTTAGGCCTTGACGTATTGTCTGGTTGCGGACCATGTCGCTGCTTGTTACTTCAACCACCTTCCTCAGATACCTCATTTCTGAGGTTTGGATCTGGCTTTTATGGGTTGTAGTCATTGCCCATGACTCGCATCAATATGTCAAGACTGGGACATAGGTGGAGCGGTATACAGCCATCTCCGTTTTCTTACCAACCTCTCTCTTGCTGAGGAATCCTCGATTTATGGCCTGAAAAAGTCTCCCAGCTGCTGCTTTTCGAGTGGCCAACTCTTCTTTGATGCCTCCCTTTCGGTCTATAATAGCTCCGAGATATTTAAAGTGGTCGACCTGCTCCAGGACCTGTTCTCCCACGTTCTCTTTCTTCTCGTGATATCACCATGGATTTTGTTTTAGAGCTGCTTATGACCATCCCTCTCTTCTCCAGCTCTTCCTTTCAGACTTGCAGGTTAGATTGGAGATGTGCCTCTGATTTAGCAATCAGGGCAACATCATCAGCAAATGCCAGCTCCGAAATACAGACCTGTCTCATCTTCCAGTACCCCACTGAATATTTTCTTGTTCTCTCCTTACACACCTTGATGACATCATCCATGAGGAGTATGAAAAGATAAGGTGACAGGATATCACCTTGTCTTACACCAGTGGTGGTCCTGAACTCTTCTGACTTATGGTTTGCTGTCCTCACATAATTTCTGCAAGACTTGTAGAAGCGCTATATAGCATGAATCAGAGGTGCTGGAATGTTCTTGCTTGCCAAATAGTCCCAAAGTTTGCTCGAGGGGACCCTGTCAAACGCCTTTTCCAGATCTATGAAACAAAGATGGATCTCACTCTTATACTCAAGGGCCTTTTCACTCAGCTGTCTGAGTGTGAAGATTAGGTCTTGAGTACTTCGGTTTGGTAATATAAACTTTTATTATGTTGTGTAGCTCCCTGGGTAGGTCAACTTTCAGTACATTTTCCAGTGACAGTTATGTCGAGTTTTGGGTTCTCAAGTATTTCATTAGTGGTTTTCTGTGCTGCTCGTGATAAGATTATTCTGCACCATGTGCACATGCATGACGTCTTGAAGACTAAAGATATGGTTCTGTTCCACAAATTTAATAACTGTTTCCATGCACTCGTCTGCAGTAGCCCAAATATCTTTTCTTTTTCAGCTTTGTCGTCTTCGTCACCAGATTCTTCTGAATAATTCTCTTCTATCTTATCAGGAGTTGTAATATTTAACGATTTCTTGATCAGTGAAAGTGGCTGCAACTTGATCATCATCTTCAGTGCGTATCCACTCTTCTTCGTCATCTTCATTAAGTTTGCAGATATGGTTGTCTTCCCGAGCTAATGTAACAGATTTCATCAGTTCTTGCACTTCAGGCGCCCTCTGCTTTACTAGGAACCCTTCAAAATCTTCGTCTCGATCACACCCGGTCTGCAAACGTCACGTTCGGCCATAACGAAAATAGTTACAGGCTTGACTGCGGTTCCATGCAGTCACGAGTGAAAATATTGCATCTTTGATTGTAAAACTGCGTTGAAATTCTGTAGGGTCGACATCCTTATTCAACATATTCATCATAAAATCATATTTTTTAAACGACATTTAAAGTTCCCAATGACTCCTTGATCCATGGGTTGAATCAGTGATGACACGTTTGGTGGGAAGTAACAAGCAAAAATATTCCCACAATCAGACATTACTTTTGATTATAAAAAGTGTGAGTTTTTAATAAGCCCGGATTCGTGGGTGGTCAGGATTTCTGGCATCCGGATTTTAGGACTTTCACTGTATTATCTCAGGGAAGAACGCAGTAAACAATATCTGCTATGGCACTACCTTTACTTTTAATAGTAATGACTTGCCCATATAGTTGTTTAGGTTTTTGTGGCTTAACAATTCTACAGTGTGACGGTATTGCCTTCCCTGCTTTGCAGTAGTAGTCTAACAGTGGCCAAAACTCAAGGGTATCTATTATAGGCTTCAATGGAGTCTATCTTTACACAAGATTACTCTTGGCAGAAATGTATATAGAAGAGTAGTAAAGCTTCTATCACATGGGAGTCTTCACGAGATATTCAGATAAGCGAAAACAATGCTGGCTGTTGATGAGCACGTTAATTCTGTAATCTGCCGACCTTTTATGAAGAATTTAGCAATGGTTTGTTCTAGCTCGTTAAGCCCCCACCGCTGAGTTACTCAGTGGAATTATTATTATAATATAGCTTTGTTTAGAGTGTGTGTAGTAATCTAACTGAGACAAACATGCAGTAACTTTAAAATGATTAAATCGAAGTTAAATTTGTAACATTACAAAACAAAATTTAATAATCACTTTAGGTTTTAACAGTTGGAAAATAATTTGAATATTTATGAAAAGGTTTTCATCACTTGAATGGTTTTTGATAAGAAGTTCAAGTGACAGCATATAGGTTAACTTAGCTGCCAATGATGATTGTAATCCTACTTATGGGTTGGTTCTTTTCACTCTGCTCGCGCCATTCTAAATCAGTGCCAGGAGAAGTGTGTATTCCCAACATTTTGGGGTAAGTGTAAACAATTTATTTACTAATGTAAATTCTTTAGGTTTCTTGCTAATTGGTTGTATATGAGGCTGGCAACCTCAACATATGAAAATAGTATATTCATGAACCACTACAGCAAGAGCTGGTGATTGTTTCTGACTAGTCGTGCGGGAAACCCGACAGTAGAGCGACCCCAGACTCCGACTGGAGCAGTGATGAGTGATGATTACATCACATGTGCATAATGTGTAACATATTATCTTGTGAGAATTGTGTACCTTTTTTAATTGTAATTCAGGCAAATCATTATTCATGCACTCCAGACGCAATTTTCTAGTTGACACCCAGAAGGATATTTGGTGAATTTTCATCATATTCCCTGAGTTACATTGTGTGCTCGGGAATTTAATTCTTCTGAGAGGTTAACATTGGTGGGTGGAGAGCATGACAATGGGCCTGTTAGTTTGGGGAGAGCAAATGTACTCAGCAGAAGGCATTTGTTTCTGTTTATTTGTCACAGTTCGTGGATACAAAACATCAGACTTAAGTACAGACGCTCCTACGCCACTAGTGTGAGAGAAGAGTATCACCACCAACCGACTCCAGTCGATGAATTATGTGAAGTTTACTCATCACCAAAAAGAAGTGACGGAAACAACAGCTGCAGGATTCATCTGGAGCTAAGTTGTGTGTAACAGGCTACAGCAAAAAATACGGACATTATTAACGCACCTACACCTCAGTGAGGAAACCTTAATTTCAATTTTCACCCAATTTTCCATATTTATTTTCCCATGTTAAAGACTAATTGACTATAACATTTTTTGTATGTTATTTTAAACTAAACAATAATAGTTGATTCAGTTTATATGTACGAAAGCAAACGTATGAGCCAGTCTTTCTTGATAAATACCTATATATAAATATAGAGCCATTACATATAAACCAACGGGCTGATCACCCGTTTGCCAGTCACTTCGATTACGGAAACAACAGCAGATGGATTGATTTGCCGTTGCCCTAAAGACGCCAATAGGCGTGATGGGAAACAATGGCAAAGAAAGCCTATCTGCTGTTGCCCTAAGACGCCACTAGGCGTAATGGCCACTGACTGCTTCGACGGTCGGTGGCTAAGGACGGAAGAAGAAGAAGAATTACTTATAAGATGGCATTTGTTGGATTACTCCAACTGGAAGCTTGAGGAGCCAGAACCATTGCCTAAACCCTTCACAAAAGGCGACGGGCCAGATAACCAGTTAAGAAATTTGCCCAGCCCTTAAGCAGCGTTTGTTCTTGACTTCTGGGAATATCTTGTGAAGGCTCCCATAAGGTAGAAACGCCATTCATCTTCTATCTACATCTTTGCCAAGAGTAATCTTGCGCGAAGATAGATACATTCGACGACCTACTTTTAGATACGCTTGCGTTATGACCAATAATGGACCACTACTGCAAAGCAAGGGGAGGCAATCACGTGACAGATACTGAGGTTGCCAGCCTTAAATGACTTTGACATCCAATAGCGAGTTTCACACATTAAACTTCACATGGTAATATATCGTTTCAGGCGATCTTCTGTCTTGACCGACTGTGTGTGGTGCACCATTTTGGGGACCTCCCAGTATTGATAAACCAAACAGACTGCTGTGTCCGTTTCAGATTCTGCTCATTGTCTTTGGCTTTTCCTCAGACCTTCGGGTCCTGAGTGTTCCTCTATAAATGCCTTCGGGCATATAAGGAGGGGACATTCCTCGGCACCTTCGGGTATATGAGGCTCTGTCCATTTTGGCTTTAAAAAAAGTCTGCAAGGCTTAGTGGTTTTATCGCGATTGAGAGTACACATGAGGGCAAGTTCGGGCACAATTGGCTGATCACCTGTTTGCCAGACATTTTGATTACATGTTTTACCCAGGAGCTTTGTGCTCCTTGGGTCCCCTCTACACCAATCGTTTTGCGGGGTAGAAGAGGTTCCGATTATGAGATGGTAATATATATATATATATATATATATATATATATATATATATATATATATATATATATATATATATATATATATATATATATATATATATATATATATATATATATATATGTTAGGTCACATGTTAGTAATAAAATATGAAATGTAAATCACAACTTACGCCAATCATGGCTACAGACTTGTTGCTCAGATTAATAAAAGAGACGGGTCGGTCTCTTACACGTGTCTGGGGTCTTTAATTTTACAATACCTCTCTGACTCCGTGTGTCTTCAGTTTCCGAGTCCCGGTGTTCCTTATTAAAATGTAGAGATTTTCTGTGCATTGTAAGTCTTATTTGGTTCTCCAATAAAAGGTCCGGTTAAAAAAAGGAATTCTGAATCTAGCCTTCACTCTGGCGAGGTCTGACGTTGTCTTGGCGAGCGTGAAATTCACAGTAAAATAAAACTACGAAATGATCCGACTATACTCCTGGCTTCCCAAGCCTTCGTTTGTGATGGAGTTAAATAAACGCTCCACTCATATTCAAACAAGTTGTGTGTAGTACTTTCAAAATATTTCCGAGATGGGCAAATTTTGAAAAGGTCACGTCTCCCATAAATGGTAATATGCTGTCCGATGCCCTCGTGTACAAACTCACAGACAGATCGGTAGACACACATGACAACATGCCCACATGTGTCACACAGACAGTAATGTTGGTCTATCAATGACGACCTGGAAGCGCTTATGTCATAAGCTCCGCCTCGTGCACGGGTTATCCTGTGTTTTGCCAGACAAACAAATCTGGTTCTATTTAGCACTCTTGCCCAACACAAGCTTGGATAAACAAGCACCGTCGCTTGAACAGATGGTCAGACAGATTATGCGATAAAATATTGTCGCTGACCGTCTAATAACCTGGCGTAACTTAACACGTCTTCGTGAAACGAGAATGCAACACAATAAGATAAGAATTACTCCCGTAGCAAATACTACCATAGGGTAGTGGCTTGTTAGAGACTTTCCCCATGCTATGTCCAGCATAAAAATAAAATGTATGAAAGGGAAAAATGAAAAACCAAATAAAAGCGCTCGGATAGAAAAAATATGAAGAAATGATACCGCCGTAGGGCTGGAGGTGTGAGAGATCACACAAAAGGACAGGGACAGACATTTCGTCATACACAGAATAATGTAGCTGGGCCCATGTCCAACACTCCTTAGTCGCCTTTTTCGACATGCCTGGCAAGTGATGGTGTAACTAGTCTTTGTTTTTCTTTCGGGTCCCGTTGAAACCGAACATTGATAACGTGGCATGTTTTATTTTAGGCCCAGTTTCTCTCTTCACCCCACCCCCCACCCCTTTTACATGGAGCTAAAAGGTATTCACTAGTAGTGACAGTACGCAACCCTTGTCCATCAAATGCTTCGCAGTGAACCAATCCATCTTGACTATTGTTGTTTTCAAGGCATGTTTTTATCTCCAAATAATGGTTTGCTGTTATCAAATGTCCTTTCATGCTTTGAGCTGTTGCAGATTAGCTGGAGAACCTTGCCTGTAGACTCTGCGTCCAAGCTCGTCCCACAGATGTTCTATAGGGGACATGTCTGGTGATAGGGCAGGCCAATCAATCGTCACAATGTTCTGCTGCTGTAGATATTGCTGCGTAATGCTTGCGGTGTGCGCACGTGCGTTATCCTGCTGGAGAAGCTGCAAGTCTGGATAATTTGTGAACGCAGGAGCAACCAATGCATCCAGAACCTCATCTCGATATGTCACAGCAAAGACCGATTGACTTCTGGAAAGACAGATGACACTGGAAAAGACTAGAAACCGGCTGACCGGGTTAGCACCCCGTAAGCTGTATTCAACTGCTATAGGACCCAAAAATGATAGATGCCACCAGGATTCACCGAAAGGGGGGGGGGGGGAGAATGATGAATCCACAGGCGCCTCATTGGAATCGACCAGACCCGTTACACGGACTTCGAGCTCTGAACAACGGCTGGAATTTCCATGTGCCTGTGATAGGGAATTCTCTACTCAGAGAGGAATGAAAATCCACAGA
Organism: Oreohelix idahoensis; assembly: GCA_024509875.1. Classification (NCBI taxonomy): domain Eukaryota; kingdom Metazoa; phylum Mollusca; class Gastropoda; order Stylommatophora; family Oreohelicidae; genus Oreohelix; species Oreohelix idahoensis. The sequence goes on along the minus strand of JAMPIV010001647.1, from coordinate 265,040 downwards.
ACGAAAAAGGGGTGTGGGATGTCATCAGGGGGAGATCAACAGTGCTCTGTCTCGACGGATAAGACGTTAGAAGAACGCAGCCAGGAGTCAATCCATAGTGCTGAGTACATTCAAGTTGATCTGCCTGATGATGATCTCACATACTTCTTGGACGGGAAGAGAGATGCAATCAAGTTTCCACCTGCCAGTGCAAAAGGGCTTTGGGAATAGCTGGACGAAGCCTTGGCAAAAGAGTTGGATAACAACCTGAAGCAGATAACTTTGGAGAAGAAGCTGGAAATCTTCGGCGACATAATATATCTGCACTGTCGCAAAGTGTTCGAAGTGAGGGAGGCAAGGGAAAGTAACCCACCACGGAAAAGTAGAAGAGAAATTAAGATAGAAGAAATCAGGAAACAGAAGAAGCATGCACGAAAACTGTTCAAGAACGCAGTTGCCACAGAGAAAGAAGGGTTACGACAAGTTTGGGAGCACCTGAAAGGCCAACATAATGCCCTCTGTAGAGCAGAAAGGTTGTGCAGGAAGAGAAGGAAGACTCGAAGGGATAGGGAAAGATTCTTCAGGGAGCCCTTCAAGTTTGCCAAAGAACTGTTTGAGCAACCACGGTCGGGTACGCTAAACATCAGAAAAGAAGATCTGGAAGAACACCTTAGAATGACATATTCAGGTGATCGCAAATATGAGCCGCTCAGCAGCATGGCCGGCCTTAAATGGCCGAGTAAGCCAGGAGCTGAGTTTAACAACAAGCCCCCAACGGTGCAAGAGGTAGAAAGCATTGTCCAGAAAGCGCGGTGCAAGTCAGCTCCAGGTCCTAATGGTGTTCCATATGTGGTGTATAAGAGATGCCCTGAGGTGCTCAAACGACTGCTCCGTTTACTGAAAAACGCGTGGAAAACCCAGCTAGTAAGCAAGGAATGGAGAAAGGCGAACGGAGTCTACATCCCGAAGGAGCAAAATTCCACAGACATCCGTCAGTTCAGGCCAATCTCACTACTCAACGTGGAAGGGAAGATATTCTTCTCAGTGATGGCAAAAAGACTCACTACATACCTCCTGGCAAATGGGTACATTGACACTACCATTCAGAAAGGAGGTATCCCAGGTACACCAGGATGTCTGGAGCAGGCCGCAATGATCTGGGAAGCAATCCAAAAGGCAAAGTCTGACAGAACAAACCTCAATGTAATCTGGTTGGATCTAGCGAATGCTTATGGATCCGTTCCACACCAGATGTTGTGGCAGGCCCTAGAAATGTATCATGTTCCACAAGAGATTGCAGCAATGCTGAAGCTGTATTTCGCAGGATTTGCTGTCAGATTTTCAACCAGAGAGTACACAACGAAGTGGGTTGGCCTTGAAGTGGGAATTGCGATGGGATGTACTATTCGTGATGGCTATGCAGGTAATCCTCAATGCGGCTGAAGGAATGGCTATAGGTCCGAAGCTCGGTGGAATGTGTCACATGCCACCGCTCAAAGCATTCATGGATGACACAACAATTCTAACATCAGATGAACATCAGGCCCGGAGGATGTTAGCACCCCTGGATGAACTAGTCAGCTGGTGCAGAATGAGCTTCAAACCCAAGAAGTCGAGAAGCCTATCAGTCAGGAAAGGGAAGATAGCAGAGGTCATATTCACGGTTCCCAACCAAAGAATCCCTACTGTCATTGAGGAACCTGTTAAAAGTCTTGGCAGGGTGTACGATGCCTCATTAAAAGACTCAAAGGCAGTACAACAAACAATAGAAATGGCAGACAGAGGGCTACAGATCATAGACCAAAGCAGACTCCTGGGAAAGTTCAAACTGTGGTGCCTCCAGTTCATGCTGATACCGAAGTTGCTGTGGCCACTGCTTATATATGAAATAAGCACAAGTACAGTGGAAGCCATAGAGCGGAAGGTCAACAAGTTCATGAGAAAATGGCTAGGGGTACCACCAGGTCTGTCAGATGTAGCACTGTACTGCAAAAAGTCAAAACTTCTGCTATCTTTCAAGTCAGTTGTTGAAGAGTACAAAGTTGGAAAGGCAAGACTTGCAATGATGCTACGCGAGTCAGCTGATGACGTGGTTAAGTCCATTCAGCCCACACTGAAAACGGGAAGGAAGTGGAGAGTGGAAGAACCTGTTGATGCTGCCCAAGAGTCACTCAAACTGAGGGAGGTAATCGGATACACACAAACGAATAGACGGGGATTTGGTCATGGAGACATCCGCTGGTGGTCCAAGGCATCAAGCCGGGAGCGCAGAGACATGGTAGTTCAGGAGATACGAGGAGCTGAAAATGAGAAGAGGTTGCAAAAAGCAGTGCAGCAGGTCCAACAAGGCTAATGGACTACATGGGAAGAAGCCCTGCAGAGGTCCCTGACATGGAATGACATATGGCATATGGCACCTCTTAGGCTCCACTTCGTTGTCAGATCACTGTATGACCTGCTGCCGTCGGCCACCAACCTTGTGAAATGGGGAAAGTCGGATGATGAGCAGTGCCCCCTGTGCCAGGGGAGGCAGACACTTGAACACGTGCTCTCATCGTGTAGGGTGTCATTGGGGCAAGGGCGATACACTTGGCGCCATAACAAAGTGCTAAATGAGCTTGCTGCGACAATAGATCTGGCAAGGATGAAGGCGAATAGCAAACCCAGGCCGAGCACCGCAAATACATACTTTCTGAGGGCAGGAAAATCAGCACACCCCAAACCGAGTGAACCTGGTAGCAGTTTACCATATCTTCTTGACTGTGCAAACGACTGGGAGATGGCGGTAGACCTACCTGGACGAGGGGCATATCCAGAGAGTATCAGGAAATCGCGGAGACGGCCGGATATAGTGCTTCATTCTTCAGCAACGCTTCAGGTCATACTGATTGAACTGACCGTGCCATTTGAATCCAGATTAGACGAGCAACATTCGTTCAAAGCGGCCAAGTATAGTGATCTGGCCGCGGATCTGAGACACGATGGGTTCACTGCAAGGGTCATGGCGGTTGAAGTGGGCGCAAGAGGGCTTGTGGCTGCACCAGTGTATGATTTATTGAAACTATTGGGGCTGAAGGGACAGTCGAGAACAAGGGCACTGAAGAGGCTTAGTGAAACTGCCGAAAAGGCATCATGCTGGCTGTGGAACAACCGCAATGGGCAATGGAGATCGTAACAATAAACGCTGCGGTATAGAAAACACCAGGAATTTTTCTAAGTCCACAATATGCTGGGTTTTTGGTGTACTGGTGAACGGGCTGTGACGCAGCGGCGACAGGCGGTGTATACTATAAGGGGTGTCAGTATACGAATTTCAGTGACGAACACGCAGTGGCTAGACTCGTTGACTTCGCGACGGTGTCTCAGTGTGTGCGACGGAACGAACGGAATAATGTGTCTTCTCTTTGTTACTTTCACAATTGCCTCCGAGGCTGGCGGAGTTGTGGATTTTAAAGCTGCTACCATAAGTGGAATGGGTTCATTTTCGGTACAAGACAACAGGAAGCTCAGACGCTTGGGAGTCATGACCCAAGTGGGCCCGCCCCCCTTTGAGTGTAAAGGAGTATATAGGGCTGAAACACTTGCTGGACAGGGGGACTGCTTCTGATGATCAGATTGCTTCCTGTTGTATCGCTCTGTAAAGAGTCTCCTATCATCTCAGCATTAACATTTCCACGGAAGACGTGAAGAGGCAAGCGATGGTGAAAACTGAATCCTCCCAAAATGTGAATACTGCCACCTTCAAATCGGTTGTGCTGACGAACACAGCAATCTGCAAAGCGCTCTCACACCGTCGTCAAATCCGCATACGTCCATCAGCAAAGGATATGTTGAATCTGCTCTCGTCTGTAAATAGGACAGCATTCCACTGCAGTCTAGTCCATCTGACATGTTGCTCTACCCATTGCAGGCGCTGCTGACGAAGTCTGTGAGTCAAGTTTGGCCCAACATAAGGTCGTCTTGCAGTAAGGCCTGTATTTCTGAGTCGTCGTATGACTGTCATTCGAGAGACTTGCCCACTTTTACCCACTATTGCTCTTGCTGTTTGACTTGCCGGGAGAGAACGATCCCTTAGGTGACTCAGCACAATATGACGATCTTGCGCAGGGGTAGTAACTCGTGGTTAGCCACTCCGAAGTCTATCCCAGGCACTGCCAGTGGTTCCGTAGCGTTTATTGAGACGTACAATAGTGCTGTGGTGGCAATTCATCCTTCTGGCAATGGCCCGCGAGCTCATTCCGGTCTCCAACATACCAATGGTTCGTTGGCGGTCGTTTTCAGATAATCGTTGCATTTCACGCACATGTACTGGGTGTTTTGTCTCAACGGCCTTTTTATACCGAGTATACTGCCACAACGCGTACACACTTTCAGGGTAATAGCTGTTGGAAATCATGTTGCACGTGTAATTTTCATTGTTTTCATGTCGTCTGTACACAAACCCGTGGGTTGAATCATGCACTTTCCATTCCAGCAGCCATTCGCTCTCTACCTCATGACAAACACGGGGAAAATCCATTCCCACACTTCCAGCTTCTTGGCATCTTCTTCTTCTTCTTCTTCTTTGATCCACTGTCACTGAGCGTCAGCTCTTGGTGACCTTGATGCCATTATATGGTACTGCGCAGTTCGTATAAGCTGTTCTGAGCTGCCATACAGTGTATTGTCTATGGATGGGTTGTGTGGTAGCAGTTGTTGTCTCAGTCCCTGAAGTGCAGGGCACTGTAGTAGGTGGTGTTCTACTATCTCCAACGGGTTAGGGCAGTGTCTACATTTTGCTATATTTTGTGAACTTAATCTGTTTCTGTGGCGGCCATTTAGTGTAGAGTGGCCTGTTCTCAATCTGAAGATTTTGGTTTGGTACCTTCGTTCGATATTACTCATAGCATCTTTCTTATTTGGGGCTGTTTGGTGAATGAAGAGTCTTCTTCCTGTTTTAGCCTGTGCCCACGTGTTCAGCCAAACTTCTTTACAGTTGTTTTTGACTATTTGTTTAACTGTTAACATACTCAGTGGTTGATCAATCTGTGGCATTTTTGCTCCCTTCTTTGCCAGTCTATCAGCAACTTCATTTAATGTGATGTTTATGTGGCCAGGTATCTATTGCATGTATATTTCTGTTCCGTACAAGTTCATAATTTTGTGGCATGTTTCTTGAACCTTCTGGATAGTACTGATCGAGTTGGTTTTCCAGTTTCCTATTGCCAAGAGGGCAGCCTGCGAGTCTGAGAATACTACAACATCATTTGGTTCCATTTCGTCTGATTCAAAGAGTTCAAAAATTCTAGTTAGGGTTTTCTGGATGGCGACTACTTCGGCTTCGTAGTTTGTGCACCAGATACCACAGGGACCTGCAATTTTGACGGGTTCTTCAGTACTGGGTGGGATGATTATGGCCCCGTATCCAGCATTTATGACTGCTTTGAAAGCTGACCCGTCTGTATAGGCATGGATAATGTCTTCATCGTACTGACAGATGGTTTCCATGGCAAGTGTTTTCAGCAGCGTAGGTATGAGGCTTTTATTTGCGGGTTGTAGAAGGTTTGTACGTATTATTGGTCTTTTTAGTTCTACGTGAGGTGGTAGGTCAGGCACAGCTTGACTAGGTAGTCTAGTATCTGGTATGTAGTGCTTCCCTGAAAGCTCTTGGTACCTTCTAGTGAAAGATGTCTTTTTAATTCGGTACCTGGAGTTGAGGTCACCGATAACGTTTTTGCAGGGTCATCTTTGTCAGCTCGCAAGAATCTTTCTGCCGTGATAATGACTGATTTCTCTCTCCTTAGTTCTAGGGGTTCCACATTGGCGGAAATCTCACAAGCGCTGGTCGGAGTAGTTCGCAAGCCTCCACAGATGAATCTGAGTGCCTGGTTTTGTATGCGATCTAGTTTCAGTCTGAGTGTTGGGCTAGCAGTGGCTTGCAGGGGTAGAGAGTAATCCATAACTGAGCGCACGTATCCCAAGTACTTGTACAGTTGTCGTAGGGTGCTCTGATTGGATCCCCAATCAGTGCTTGCCAAACGCTTTATGAGTTTTAGCCTTCTAGATGCCTTAGCAGTTAGGGACTCAACATGTGTTCTGTATCTGAGTCTGGAATCTAGCTGTATCCCTAGATAAGTCGGATTGTTCTCTTTAGCTAGCTTTGCATCATCAAGTTTTAAATCCAGTTCTTTCTTTACTGTTTTATTGCTGAGTGTGAATTTAGTGTAGACTGTCTTACTCGTGTTGATCATCATTTTCCAGAAGCTGCAGTAGGTTGTTAGAGCAGCCAGTGCACGGTTTAGTTTCTTTTGCAGTTGCAAGTGGGACTTCCCTTCTTCCCAAAAGACTAGGTCATCAGCAAACAAGGCGCTGGGTAATTCAAGGTAGTCTGCCAGATCGTTTATGTATATGATGAAGAGGGTGCAGCTTAGGGCCGAGCCTTGTGGGAGGCCTTCTTGGATGGTTCTTTTTCCCTGATGCTGCTCCGTTGACCGTTGTGGAGATTGTTCTATTTGTGAGGAAATCTTTTATCCAACGAAACATTCTTCCTTCTATGCCCATCTTCTGCATCTTGAAAAATAGACCGTCTCTCCATACTCTGTCATATGCCTGCTTAAGGTCTACGAAAACTGCGGCCACATGATTTTTATCCTGGAAAGCATCGGCAATATGTTGTACCAATCGGATTACCTGGTCAACAGTCTGTCTTCCTCTTCTAAATCCTGCTTGGTTAGGATGGAGGGCTTTTCCTTTCTCTAACCACCAGTAGGCGATCTTTGTCCTCTCAAGGCTGTGTGTGGTCCCGGTTGCAGGGTCCTCCCAGCGCAGTAGAGGCAGTGAGTGAGAACTGTGTCTGTGCCAGACTGCCCTTTTTCGAGGACCTTCGGTCCCGAAAGTATTTTGGCTGGACGGGCGTCTGGGAGACATGGCGAAATGGTTTTATAGCGACAGGAGTAGAGTACACATGAGGGCAAGTTCAGGGCACAGCGGATTGATCTACCGCTTGCTTGTCACATTGATCACAGAAACAACAATTAAAAGTCTGTTGTACCAATATACGCCGCTAGTCGGTCGGCGGTCAAAGGAATAATAATAATAATAATAATAACCACCAGTAGAGGCGTGCATTTATCATACGTTCTGCCATTTTCCCAACGCACGAAGTCAGGGAAATGGGCCGGTAGCTACTGACTTCGCTTGGTGGTTTATCTTTTTTGAGTATTGGGATAATGTTAGCCGTTTTCCATCCTGTAGGTACAGTACTGCTTCTCCACGTCTTGTTTATGAATTCCAGGATCGCCAGCAAGCCTTTTCCCCCAAGTTTGACTATCATGTCGTTGGTAACATGGTCTGGCCCTGGTGCTTTTTTGGGTTTGGTCTTTAGGAGACTGGATTGCAGTTCAGCTAGCGTAAATTCCTGATCAAAGATGCTGTCCACAGCCTTGTGTGCTTTTAGCATGCGTTTTGTAAGTGTCTTGATGGCTTTATCTAGATTGGCTCTTTTGTATGTTTTATTGACTTCAGCAAAGAATCGATTTAGGACTCGTGCTTTCCCTCTGTTGGAGGTAGCTGTGTTACTGTTTGGAAGTTTTATAGGGATTGGGTTTCTCTTCTGGGATGTCCCTGTCATGTTGTCAATGAGTTTCCATGCTTTCTTCCCTTCTTTATTTAGGTCTAGGTTTTCGCATTTTTCTTTCCAGGTTTCCATTTTGGCTTTTCTGCTCGCTAGCTTAACCTGTGCAGTGAGTCTGTTGTATGTGGTTTTGTTTTCACGGCTAGGATTTTTCTGAGCGATTTTCCGTGCCTTGCGTCTTAGTTGTACTAGGTGTTCTAATTCCTCATTCCAGAAGATGCTGTATTTGATACGACAGCCTTTGGGGATTGCCTGTTTGGCTGCCTGCAGTATGGCTGTAGAGATCTGATCGTTCAAGGTATTAATGTCTTGGTTCATGTCTATTTCAGTGAGGAGCTGGTCTGATATGAGTTTGTAGTGTTCCAAGTTTGCTCGAGCATAGTTCCATTTCGGCTGTCTTTTGGTTTCCGTTTTTGTTTTACCCTGCGAGATGGTGGTGAGGATGGGTAGATGGTCGCTTCCTATGTCCTCCAATACCCTCCATTTATACCGGTTGGTGAGGTCTGCAGACACAAGTGTTAGGTCTGGTCGACTACTGGTTCCGCTAGCTTTATGGTCGAGGGTTGGTGGGGATTTTTCGTTTTGGAGGACTATAAGGTTGGAAGTGTTACATAGCTCTTCTACTGCCTGGCCTGAGGTGTTGGTGTCCTGGTATCCCCAGAGTGGGGAGTGGGCGTTGAAATCCCCTGCTATGATTGTTCTCTTATATTCGATATCATCAAAGTAGATTCCATTAGTTTCTCTGGGGGGTCTGTAGACATTAAAGATTTGGAAATGTCCGTCACTTCCCCAGACTGTCACTCGTTGTATGTCAGTTTCATCATCGGTTCGAAGACTTTCGACCTCTGCCTGTACACCATTCCTTACCAAGGTTAGGATTCCTCGACAACTATTATGGCAATGACATTTGTACATTGTGTAGCCTGGGAAGTTGATGGATTTGTCCTTAAGAACGGTTTCTTGAATCAGTGCAATGTGAACTTTCTGGTCCTTCAGTAGTTTCTTTAATTCTAACGATTTAGTTCTTATTCCATCTACATTTAACTGTAGAATGTTAATATACTCCTCGGTAGCACACTTTTCGCCAGGATCAGCCGAGGGGCGACCTGCTTGGCGCGAACCTTTTGCGAGGCAACGTCCGAGCTCGTATATCTTAGGTTGTATTAGTGTCATGGCATCATGAGTAGTGGGGGGTTGTGATGACTTTCTTTCATCCCGGTAGTTATCCTCTTTTTCCATGCGGGGTGTGCAAGGCATGGTGGGCACTGTACCATCATCGGTGGGGAAGTATTATTTTCCCCTGCTGTCCTGTTCGCCTGATGTCTGTCCTACCCCCTGGGGGTAGACAGCCCCAATACCAGTTGCACCACCTCAGTGGGGTTCACCGCTGTGCAGTCCCCTCCACCAAATGACCGCTGTTTTCTGGAAACATCCATAATTTGTCAGCTATTTAGTCAGCACTAGCGCTTCTAGTTGGTCAAAAGGATCGTCACGTCGTGCACCCTGTTGCCTTCACTATGAGATGCCGTGGATGGTTTGTAGCTGTGCCACTCCAAGTTGGAGGACAGTCACAGGTAAAAGCAGGGCTTTGCAGGGGTGCTCAACATAGTTTGGTCAGTCGGTCGAGACTGTTACCTGGGGATGGCCGCCACTGTTTTTGTGGCTTCTGAGAGCCATATGTCAAGCTTGGAAGGTCAAGGTGAACCATTGAGTTTGAGCCACTGGTTCAGTTCTCCAGTGCGACCGCTCTTGCCCAAAGGTGCTACCACTCTTGGCCTCCCCCAATCCCCCGCTTCTTGGCATAAGTAAATAATAGTGGTGCGTTTTTAATGTGCTTCAGTATATATCGCCCACATATGTCTCTACATTTTTACGTGAATATAAACAATGCATTTTAAAAAAAATATGATAACTTTCACTTGGGTTCTAATATGCGCCACCGGATTATCCGTACTATATAGATCTGGATTACTGAGTGTTTACCGTACTGCGAGAACTTTTTTGAAAAGGCCATAAGATTGTAACATCGGAAAAATCCCGTGTGTATTGGCCTAAATAGTGTGTATATAATTTGAAGAAATATCTCAAAAGGAGTTTATTCGTTTACAAGTCATGTCTCGCAAGCTTATAAAAGGTATATGAAGATCTTGTTTAGATATTACCAGTTTAGTAGAAGTGAACAAGTGGTCATTTTTCAGACTTCGCACAGGCCACAATTAATTGGGATAACGCCTGTTCAACAAGCTAAAGATATGGACTACTTATGAGCGTAACTGTGGAAATGAAAAATGACTGCTGAACATCAACTTCAAAGTGCCCAACATATGAGGAACAGAGAAAGCGCATATGGCCATCACCAGCAACATTCCTGGAAAAACTCTACGAGATACCAAGCTGATCTCTTCTTTCTTTGAACATATGAAAGTCCGCGTCTGAAAGTGAACAAAGAAGAATCATCTTGTGCTTGCTTGAAATTAATATTGAAAAGTTCATGTTTTCGACTGCGTGTGACAAGATCAACCATAACATTGAGACATCAATTTCAATCATATATCAAGTAAACAAAACACAGCCAGATTGTGTAATATGGCTGCCACTTTCCTGAGAGACGACGATACCACATGGAAAAAAATTCTAGAAGACAAACACTTTGATGTGCCACTTCGTGCGTTACGAGACGATACAGTTAAAGAACTGGCTACCTATTTAGACATGGAGATGCACTGTAGGGACAATGGCGAACGCGCAGATTGTTTTGGTTTTGCTGCGTATGTTGGCCTCAATTTCGACTTCTTGGAATCCCTGCGACGGGGGGAAGTAGATATGCCTACAGTCAAAGTCTTCAGAGAATGGCAAATGAGTCAAAGTACAAAGGAGAAACCAACTGTTGGAAATCTTATCAGAGCATTGGCCAAACTGAAACGAGAGGATGCTATTTTTGACTGCAAGCAAAGGATTTCTCGAGATGCTGATGAATACTTGAGAAAGCAACTAGAACTTAGATCACATCACCACGACCTTGGATTTAGGGATGCAACAGACGAATTAACAACTGATGATAAGCAAGGAAACCCGGTTTTTTACGATGTATTTATCTGCTTCAATGACAACAGTGATGAAGATCTAAATTTTGTTACGGAAATGGCTAAAATACTTGAAGGTCCACCATTTAATCTACTATTATACTTTGGAAAAAGAAATGGCCTTTTAGGTGTAAACATGTACGACAATGACGCAAGAGTCATGGAGGAGAGATGCAAGCACGTCATCATTATTCTATCTCCAGAGTACAATAATTCAGAGATTTGTAGCTTCCAAGCAAGCATCGCCGTTCATCTGTCTGCCAAAGATCGAAGCAGGCGCGTAGTTCCAATATTAATCCAAGACTACCCAGAGAACCTTGTTCCGGGGATTCTGAAAATAAGAACGATTTGGAATTTTTCTAAATTACAGGACCGATCTAAATGGCGTCAACTGGCATCATCTGTATGCCGATTTAACGTTCAAGTTGACTCTTAGGCATTAATTTTATATTCTTTGAGTGAGCAATTACTTTTCGAATAACCTGTGTTGTACCCTTTTCAGCGACGGATGTTTCATGTAAGAATTGACGGAGGCAGTAGGCCCATGTCAAAGTTATTAAAATTAGAACCTAGTGAAAATAGTGTGTGTCGCCCAGTTCCCGTGGTTCGCTGAAGAGACACAGATAGAATAAGTGTACTGCGCCTTCATGCATGTCGTACAAGACCACTAATGTGTTTTTGCATGGTGCTAGCAGCCTCATCATGTCAAACAAATTGCCACAAAAGCCACAACTACAAGAGCATGTAACTGCTTTGTACCGGCTTCCCGCGGGACCTGCTGAAGTGGTGGCTCTATGCTTCAAGAGGGCCACAAAGGACAATTATGATGATGATAAAAAAATGTGGTGCTGTAACTACGAGGTGTGTTCAAATGAAACCCGTCCCAGTGGCTTTATAACAAATATAAGTAAGGTACATCAGCAGGAGTAGTAGAATTAAATACAGCAATTGTTATGAAGCAAGAACCGACTGGGGTTCTTTAGAAATAGTCACCATAGGCATTCAGACACGCATCCCACTGCTTGGATAGACGGCGGATGTCGTCCGAGAAAAATGACTTTGGTTGCTTATTGAACCATTTGGTCACCTAGGCAATGACATCTTCATCGGAGTCGAATCGTTGTCCCTTTAGAGATTTTTTAAAGGGTCCGAACAAATGAAAGTCACATGGTGACAGATCGGGGCTGGAGGCTTGGTGTGGCAGAACTTCCCACCTTTTCCTTGCTAACGCCTCCTGCACAATGTTCGCAACATGTGGACGAGCATTGTCGTGCAATAGAATCACACCACGCGAAAGCATGCCGGGTCGTTTATTCTTGATAGCTGTATGCAGGTTGTCTAGTGTGTCTTTGTAGCGGATGGCATTGATGTTCACGCCAGGATCTTTAAAGTCTACCAATAGAAGCCCTTCATGGTCAAAAAATGCGGTCAGCATAACCTTACCGGCGGAAATCTGTGACTTGAATTTTTTAGGTTTTGGTGATCCGGGATGTTTCCATTGCATGCTCCCTGATTTGCTGCACGGCTCAAAGTGGTGGCACCACGACTCATCGCCTGCCACTATGCACAACAGAAATGCATCACCCTCCTCTTCGTAACGCAGCAGGTGGTTCAAACTCCACCCCATGCGTTCTTCCTTATGGTGATCGGTCAGCATCCGTGGGACCCATTGTGAACACACCTTTCGATACTTCAGTTTATTCCTAACCACCATTTGAACTGTCCGAAGAGACACAGCGAATTCCTCTGCTAGCGAACGTAAGCTCCGACGACGGTCCCCCGTATTGCTGCATCAATCTCGGCGATGGCTTCTTCTGTCGCAACAATATGCACCTGACCTGGCCGCGGAAGATCTTTCGTTAACTGACGTCTTTCTCGAAACATTCGTGCCCAGTATTTCACTGTAGTCTTAGACACACTTTTGTCACTATACACTGCTTTCATTCGGCGATGAATGTCGACTGGTCAACATCCTTCGGCTGTTAGGAACTGAATCACCGCTCACTGATCGACCTTGGACGGATTCCTTTTCACACCGGCCATTATTTTAACGGTCTGCAGCACAACCAATGAATACTAGGAGAATGAACACTTACATACTTGTACTTTCGTATGTGCTTATTACGTCAGATGTGACGTCATCATGCTCCTCCTACGAATGTCCACTTGGCGCAGCACGGTCGGGTTTCATTTGAACACGCCTCATAAATGGAACCTTCCAGTTACATGTGTTTTCATCCACTGAACTCTGGTGATTATTCGTTAACAAATGTACATATAGTTGTCTGTTTTTGTCACTCCTAAAATGTATTAACTTCTTTCTTTCTTCTTTTTTGATTTCCTCCAATTCCCTTCATCTTCTTCTCTGCTAACGAAATTGTTATAGTTTTCTCTGTGTTCTGGGAGACATCTAGTAAAACCTCCTCATCCCTTGTCGTTACATACTCTTGACGTACTGTGAGCGTCCGATAGGGCAGAGTGGTTAGATCGCTTACATGTCGTGACGAAGTTACCAGGTTCCAGGATTGTAACCTATTAGCGTTACGTGCCAGTCTATCCATAGACAATTTTTTTTTTCTTTATTAAAGTGTTTGCTACTTTTCCTTGTTGCGCGCTCATTTCAGCCATTTACCATACACGTGGAGCTGTCGGTTATATCAGGACGCGTTTCATTCATTGTAATATTTTCTTGTTTTATTTATTCTATGCTCTATTATTTCTCTTGTAGGTATTTTTACACTATAGTTATAGTTCATATTTGTATTGTTCAGAAAAATTTAAGTGTCTATACTGGTATGCAATTAATATTGATTGGAGGTTTATTTATAGTCAATCTGTATTTATCTTGGGGAAATAGACCACTGTAGACTGCTGGCTAGCATCCTTATTTTTTATGTAAGCTTTTGTTTTTGTAATATAGTGTTTTATTAACTTTTGTATTTCTTGTGGGGTCTTCATGCATATAAGGTTATCTACACCCATTTCTACATTGTGGTTATTGTAGTATGTCTTAATGTTTTTCTCTGCTGGACATACTTTTTTGCAGTCCACCAGAAAATGTTTAATTGTATTTAGCTATAAATTGGTACTTGGATCTGCTCTTGAGTTAGGGAAGGCGAAGGCGTGAAGAAGGGAACCGTTCACTTCACCTCATAAAGCTGGTCTTAGTATAGTGAAGTCTGTAAAACTTTACTCCCGTACGCCTGTATCTGACTGGGACTACTTGTATATTTTATAATAATGTTCGAGAAGTCTGTCGTCAACAACAAGCAATATCGCAAGAGAGTAAAGAGAATAAAATGGAGGCAGATATGACACATTCTCTGGAAACAACAAACAACTATAGCCAGACATGACCGTGACTGGAACCCACAGGGGAAACGATGAATATGGAAGTCTAAGATAACCTGAAGGGAAAAAATGGAACAGGAAGAAAAGGCAACAATGACCTCATTTCTGTTGCTGGAAAAAAACGTCCAAAAATGTGGCGAGCAACACTTTCAGATACATGCTTCACAGGGGACAAAAAAGTTGTGAGTGAATAATTGAGTCGTCATCATTATCATCCTCATCCCTTTCAACCCTTATTTAACATGGCGTAAACACCGCAGCTGCACCAAGGAAGGCTGCACCATAGATGGCTGCACGATAGAAGGCTGCCCCATGGAAGGCTGTACCAAGGAAGGCTGCACCAAGGAAGGCTGCACGATAGAAGGCTGCACCATAGAAGGCTGACGGTAGAAGGCTGCACCATAGAAGGCTGCATCATAGAAGGCTGCACCAAGAAAGGCTGCACCATGGAAGGCTGCACCAAGAAAGGCTGCACCATGGAAGGCTGCACCATAGAAGGCTGTACCATAGAAGGCTGCACCATAGAAGGCTGTACCATGGAAGGCTGCACCACAAAAGGCTGAACCATTGAAGGCTGCACCATAGAAGGCTGCACCATAGAAGGCTGCACCATAGAAGGCTGCACCATGGAAGGCTGTACCATGGAAGGCTGAACCATTGAAGGCTGCACCATAGAAGGTTGCACCATAGAAGGCTGTACCATAGAAGGCTGTACCATAGAAGGCTGCACCACAGAAGGCTGTACCATGGAAGGCTGCACCATAGAAGGCTGCACCATAGAAGGCTGTACCATAGAAGGCTGCACCATAGAAGGCTGTACCATAGAAGGCTGTACCATAGAAGGCTGCACCATGGAAGGCTGCACCATAGAAGGCTGTACCATAGAAGGATGTACCATAGAAGGCTGCACCATGTAAGGCTGCACCATAGAAGGCTGCACCATGGAAGGCTGCACCATAGAAGGCTGCACCATAGAAGGCTGCACCATAGAAGGCTGTACCATAGAAGGCTGCACCATAGAAGGCTGCACCATGGAAGGCTGCACCATGGAAGGCTGCACCAAGGAAGGCTGCACCATGAAAGGCTGCACCATGGAAGGCTGCAACAAGGAAGGCTGCACCATGGAAGGCTGCACCATGGAAGGCTGCACCATAGAAGGCTGTACCATGGAAGGCTGCACCATGGAAGGCTGCACCAAGGAAGGCTGCACCAAGGAAGGCTGCACCATGAAAGGCTGCACCATGGAAGGCTGCAACAAGGAAGGCTGCACCATGGAAGGCTGCACCATGGAAGGCTGTACCATAGAAGGCTGTACCATGGAAGGCTGCACCATGGAAGGCTGCACCAAGGAAGGCTGCACCAAGGAAGGCTGCACCATGGAAGGCTGCACCATGGAAGGCTGCACCAAGGAAGGCTGCACCATGGAAGGCTGCACCATAGAGGGCTATACCAGAAAAGGCTCTACCATGGAAGGCTGCACCATGGAAGGCTGTACCATAGAAGGCTGCACCATAGAAGGCTGCACCATGTAAGGCTGCACCATAGAAGGCTGCACCATGGAAGGCTGCACCATGGAAGGCTGCACCAAGGAAGGCTGCACCATAGAAGGCTGCACCATAGAAGGCTGCACCATAGAAGGCTGCACCATAGAAGGCTGTACCATAGAAGGCTGTACCATAGAAGGCTGCACCATGGAAGGCTGCACCATAGAAGGCTGTACCATAGAAGGATGTACCATAGAAGGCTGCACCATGTAAGGCTGCACCATAGAAGGCTGCACCATGGAAGGCTGCACCATGGAAGGCTGCACCATAGAAGGCTGTACCATAGAAGGCTGCACCATAGAAGGCTGTACATTAGAAGGCTGTACCATGGAAGGCTGCACCATGGAAGGCTGCACCAAGGAAGGCTGCACCAAGGAAGGCTGCACCATGAAAGGCCGCACCATGGAAGGCTGCAACAAGGAAGGCTGCACAATGGAAGGCTGCACCATGGAAGGCTGTACCATAGAAGGCTGTACCATGGAAGGCTGCACCATGGAAGGCTACACCAAGGAAGACTGCACAATGGAAGGCTGCACCATGGAAGGCTGCACCAAGAAAGGCTGCACATGAAAGGCTGCACCATGGAAGGCTGTACCATAGAAGGCTGTACCATGGAAGGCTGCACCATGGAAGGCTGCACCAAGGAAGGCTGCACCAAGGAAGGCTGCACCATGGAAGGCTGCACCATGGAAGGCTGCACCAAGGAAGGCTGCACCATGGAAGGCTGCATCATAGAAGGCTGCACCATAGAAGGCTGCACCATAGAAGGCTGTACCATAGAATGCTGCACCATAGAAGGCTGTACCATAGAAGGCTTTACCAAGGAAGGCTGCACCATGGAAGGCTGCACCATGGAAGGCTGTACCATAGGAGGCTGCACCATAGAAGGCTGTACCATAGAAGGCTGCACCATAGAAGGCTGTACCGTAGAAGGCTGTACCATAGAAGGCTGCCCCATGGAAGGCTGCACCAAGGAAGGCTGCACCAAGGAAGGCTGCACCATGGAAGGCTACACCATAGAAGGCTGTACAATAGAAGGCTGCCCCATGGAAGGCTGCTCCAAGGAAAGCTGCACCAAGGAAGGCTGCACCATAGAAGGCTGCACCATAGAAGGCTGTACCATAGAAGGCTGCCCCATGGAAGGCTGCACCAAGGAAAGCTGCACCAAGGAAGGCTGCACCATAGAAGGCTGCACCATAGAAGGCTGTACCATAGAAGTCTGTACCATAGAAGGCTGCCCCATGGAAGGCTGCACCAAGGAAGGCTGCACCATAGAAGGCTGCACCATAGAAGGCTGTACAATAGAAAGCTGCCCCATGGAAGGCTGCTCCAAGGAAGGCTGCACCATGGAAGGCTGCACCATATAAGGCTGTACCATAGAAGGCTGCCCCATGGAAGGCTGCACCAAGGAAAGCTGCACCAAGGAAAGCTGCACCATAGAAGGCTGCACCATAGAAGGCTGTACCATAGAAGGCTGCCCCATGGAAGGCTGCACCAAGGAAGGCTGCACCATAGAAGTATGTACCATAGAAGGCTGCACCATGGAAGGCGGTACCATGGAAGGGTGTACCATAGAAGGCTGCACCAAGGAAGGCTGCACCAAGGAAGACTGCACCATAGAAGGCTGTACCATAGAAGGCTGCCCCATAGAAGGCTGCACCAAGAAAGGCTGCACCATAGAAGGCTGCACCATGGAAGGCTGCCCCATAGAAGGCTGCACCAAGGAAGGCTGCACCATGGAAGGCTGTACCATAGAAGGCTTCCCCATGGAAGGCTGCACCAAGGAAGGCTGCACCATGGAAGGCTGTACCATAGAAGGCTGCCCCATGGAAGGCTGCACCAAGGAAGGCTGCACCATAGACGGCTGTACCATAGAAGGCTGCCCCATGGAAGGCTGCACCAAGGAAGGCTGCACCATGGAAGGCTGTACCATAGAAGGCTGTACCATAGAAGGCTGCCCCATGGAAGGCTGCACCAAGGAAGGCTGCACCATGGAAGGCTGCACCATAGACGGCTGTACCATGGAAGGCTGTACCATGGAAGGGTGTACCATAGAAGGCTGCACCAAGGAAGGCTGCACCAAGGAAGACTGCACCATGGAAGGCTGTACCAAGGAAGGCTGTACCAAGGAAGGCTGCACCATGGAAGGCTGCACCAAGGAAGGCTGCACCAAGGAAGGCTGTACCATGGAAGGCTGTACCAAGGAAGGCTGTACCATGGAAGGCTGTACCAAGGATGTGTGTGTGTGTGTGTGTGTGTGTGTGTGTGTGTGTGTGTGTGTGTGTGTGTGTGTGTGTGTGTGTGTGTGTGTGTGTGTGTGTGTGTGTGTGTGTGTGTGTGTGTGTGTGTGTGGTGTGTGTGTGTGTGTGTGTGTGTGTGTGTGTGTGTGTGTGTGTGTGTGTGTGTGTGTGTGTGTGTGTGTGTGTGTGTGTGTGTGTGTGTGTGTGTGTGTGTGTGTGTGTGTGTATACCGTTTGTATAACCAAACACTGTATATTGTTTAATAATCATATTTATATTCGTGTATAAAAATATCTAATGCTGTATATGTTGAATTATATATACATATGTATATATATAATTTTTGATTTACTCTTTTTTTTGGAGTGGGCAGATGACGGCATATTTTTTATTTATATCAGAAATCAGAATAATTATCTTGAATTAACTACATTATATATCCTAATTATAACCCATCAAAAGTTGAAAGAAATAATTTTTGATTAAAAAAAAAAAAAAAAAAACCACGCTTCGCTGGCAAAGTGAGACTAAAAAAGAAACGTAAAAGTAAGTAAGTACAGAGTTGTTAAATAAATAAATAAAACCCACACAAAAAAGGTCATTATAACACGGTTTATGCTTTTACGTCCCCAAAAAATCCAGAGTTTTAAGTCGTTAAATAATTGTTGAATAATTGTAGCATCACCGGCAATGAAGAGGCTGACAGATTGGCAAAGGTAGATGGAAAGCTATCTCAACCTGATACAAGCATAACTTTCGAAGAGGCAAAGAGCTTCATCAGAACCAGATACAGAAACAAATGGGATGCAGAACATCCAGGTCACACGCACACACACACGCACGCACACTCACACTCACACACACACACACACACACACAATGATGCATATTACCAGCTCAGCAGAAGGGAACAAGTGGTAATCTTCAGACTCCGCACGGGTCACAGCAGACTGGGATATCATCTATTTAACAAGCTAAAGATAGGAACTACCTTGCTTACTTACTTAGTCGTTCCTCTTCTACCAGGAGGTGTAGAGGTTTGGAAGAGAGAGCGCCATATTATCCTATCGGCTGTCTTCTTCCTGGTTTGGTTCCATTTTAGTCCTCCGTGATAAGAACTACCGATGAGCATAAATGTGGCACTGATAAAGTGACTGCTGAACATGTGCTTCAAAGTTGTCCAACAAATGAGGAACATGTTCTTCAAAGTTGTCCAACAAATGAGGAAAATAGAAAGCACATATGACCGTCACAAGTGCCATTTTCGAAAAAAAAAACAACTCTATGGAGATGCAAATAGCCTGAATCTGACAACTGTTTTCTTTGAAAATATTCAAGAAGACTGATAAGGACGCTTATTCCTAGTATTCCTTCCAACTGATAAAGTATGATTATTCTATCATTATCATCTAACACATTATGAAGCATTTCTATGTAAGTCTTCTCACGAACATTGCTCTCAACCTTCAACTTGTCATTCATCTCTTTCTCTTTTTGAAGTTCCTGCGTGAGATTAATAGTTTTGCCTTGCTCGACTTTCAACTCAGCTTCTAAGTATTTAATCCTGCACAATGCCGAATTTAATGCTTCTTGCCCTCTTTCAAGATCCAAGTTTGATTTATATAAATCACTTTCAAGTTTAGTAACTGTTGCGTGTAATTTACTCTCTTTAGCAACACTTTCTAAAATCTTTGCCCTTTCCTGTAGCGCACTTTGTTTAATGCCTTCTATCTGCTCTTCATCCCTTAACTCCTCTTTCTGTTCATCAGAAGTATGGTTGTGGATTATTTTGAACATGCTTTGCACTATATGTCCGTGTTCAAGCTCAATATACTGTCGCAAAAACACACGAAGGTGCCGTAGCAAATTCACCAAATCCTTGGCCATCACCAAATTGCAAACAAACTTAAAGTTATGTTCAGCAAATAACTCCAGGGATGTTGACACATTAATAAAAAAATCATCCATTATCCATTCTCCAAGTCGTGCACCTCTCAATCCCTTACCATCTCTACCTATCACCAATGCAGACTCCAACATAGGCCTTATATCTGTAGGGTACGTATCACGATCCATGGTGATTCACTCACCAAGTTCACTGTTTATATATATTCACCAGTTATAATTACCACAAGTTTATGTCCCTAAAAATTCGGACAATTACCTCTTTTAGCTGACAAAGCTAAATATCCTTTCAAGCAATTGCAAATATCAGTTAATCACTGTATACCATAGTAGCATAAGTTCATTTGCATAGAACCTTTGTAAAAGTATACACCAATATGAGGGATACCTTTATATCAATTTGAGTGATGTCAATATTATGTGAAATAGCCTTAAACACTTATGCAATAAAGTCTTACAATAAGTTACCAACAACTAAAATATTATATAGACAATAGGAATCACGGTTACAAAGACAAGGTACTACAGAACAAACGATAACGTTCGCAGAGGTCAACTGAACATTAAAGCCGAACTAAAAGCAAAAAAATTTACATAGCATGTAATGATAACCGCGAATAAGGACAAGACAATACCCAACACCGTATATAAACGAAAATGTGTATAAAAACTAAAAGATGGGAAATAGAGAAAGACGCTCACAAACAAATTAATCAATAAACTAAAAACTGAGAAAAATACTACGAGAACAACAATGAAACGTTACTTCACAACTATACATTTACTTGTCCCAAGAGACAACTAGTAACCTAAACTTCGGTAAGGTTTGTAGCCTTAAACCGGAATTGTCACAGAATTGACAGTTACTAACAAAATCCTAAAGAATGCTTATGAAGCCCTGGGTAAACTGGGATATAATCTTCATAAGTAGACATGAAACATAGAATATTTAACATGAAATACTCATTACAACAAATAGTACACAATATATATAGGAAGACCTGTTGACACAAGATAAAAATGGCACAGTTTCCACAATATAAACCACTTATCTTCAATAAAGGAAAATTCGCCCGTCCAAAACGCTGAACATCACAAAGTCTGCTGAGGAAAACAGTTCACCGCATAAGGTCACCGCAGCTTGACACTTCTCACTTCAGGTCCTTTGTCCTTGCCACGGTACGATGTGTGCTCGTACACCGCACAGGTAAACAGGAACTGTATTACTGTCAATCATCTACTTGAGGCACACGTGTAGAATGACTGCATATCAGCTTGAATTCCCTCTGTAACTGTAGGGGTACACAGTCTCTCAATCTCGTTGATAATCCACTTGAAAGGAGGTACTTGACATCTCTTGTATACTATGATGGTAAACCTCTGTAATTGCGCCAACAAAATACTGGCACAGTTGACTTGAAAACTTCAATTCAAAAAGGAGAAATGAACCATGAAGCATATCTTGGCAATGGAAATGTTAGATATTTTATAGTCCTGTATGTAGATGGGTATTAATAAGCTGTACTCCATCAGATATGTTACCGCCTAGTTATGTTAACGTCTGTTTTGGGGTAAGTCTTATATAGTAGGTATCACACCATGTAAGTTTGAAAACAACCACTATTGCACCCGTAGTTGGTGATGTCATCCATGTAAAGTTTGATAATAATGATGGATTCTTAAATGCGCCACACATCATAGAAGAAAGTCACATAAGGCAGATGACGTTGGCATCACGTCCGAAAGTTTTGGCCACCCCCGTTGCCGCTAGGATTATTATTGCCGCCACTGTAACAATCAGTATTTGTTGCAAAACGATGTTTCATCCACTGTTGCAGACGAAGTGTACAATTGCTAACGATAGAGTAGTCGAAATAAAGGATTGCTATATATATCAAAGATCACGCCACACAGGCTACTTATTATAAATGTCGTGAGTTCGATCCAACTTGAACTGGTAACCACCACTGATAAAGACGCTTATTCCTAGTATTCCTTCCAACTGATAAAGTATGATTATTCCATCACCATTCCATAATTGGTACAGGCTGCTATTCACTCTGTTGCATCCTGATAAAGGCTGAATTTCATTCAGTCTGTTTACATAATGTTTGTTCATGTGTATTCACCACTGCAGAGGTAACAGTTTCTTCATTGCATACGCTATATAGGCTGTTATCCATGTGTGTACTGCTGTGCTGTTACCGTGTATGATATGTAAAGGGTGTGTAGGAACAGTCACTCACACCACGATAGCTCACGTACGAGTCATGGAGGGTTGAACGCCTTGTGACAGTTAATGAACAGTTTAATTACACCACAACACGGTCACGATAACGTAGACGAAGTACAACATGTTACACAGGTCATAATAGCATAGCAAAAAGGATCCACATCATATAATAATAATAATCCATCAAGAAGGACTGCTGACCATCGCAGTACTAGTAAATAATAGGCCTCCAATATATGACGTCTCAGCGCTCTTTAATTCATGTACATAAGACTGCTGACCATCGCAGTACTAGTAAATAATAGGCCTCCAATATATGACGTCTCAGCGCTCTTTAATTCATGTACATAAGACTGCTGACCATCGCAGTACTAGTAAATAATAGGCCTCCAATATATGACGTCTCAGCGCTCTTTAACAGCTTCCTCACAGCTCCACGAAATCGCTATACTGCAGTTAATCATAATACGGCCTGTCCAAACCTTGGCCTCATAATATAAGTCGACATATCAAGCACTGTACAGGCTTCCCTCGAAAAACACTGGGCTGACTTCTCCAGTCATGCCCAGGACACCGACTCTTCAAAAAATGTACATAATCTCTGAACACTGGCCTGTATACTCCAAGGCCTAAGGAACATCTCCTTACAGAAAATACATTTCATCTAAACACTGGCCTGTATACTCCAAGGCCTAAGGAACATCTCCTTAAAGAAGATACATATTATCTGCCGATAATCATACATAATCCATCAGCATAAATGCCTGTACACTGGTACACATTGAAAAACACTTTTACATCTCCTCAGTGCACTCGCCCGGTACACACTCACATTCTCTCCCAGAACACCCCAGCTAAACACATCCGTGGGGCTAACACACCGAGAACTCTCGCTCACAGCTAAAAAATAGCTTAGAACATTTATCTCACGTGGAACTCCGCCACCGTGAAAAACGTTCTGCATCTCGAAGATTCGACTGCGATACACTCATATATTTTTTAAAATAAATTAACAGCTAGACAAAAGCTGTTCAAGTGGAATAACCACTATAATCTCTTACTCATCCCATACATATAACGATTACTGCCCTTGCTTAGATTTGGTCTCAACAAAGACATCTGACAGTATACTTCTTCTTCTTCTTCTTCCTCGTTCGTCCTGAAAAGGACGGTGGTTGCGTTGTGTCTGTTTACGCCTAAGCTGTGATATCTGCACCTTTCGGTCGACACATCCGACTTCTGCACGGCATTTTTTGGGACCGGGTTTGCCTTCCCACTGCGATCCCTACTCGCTCAGCCAGACTGCAGTGATGCAATCTGTTTCCAGGACCACCACGTGGAGGTGGAGTAGGGTCTTGACCAGCTCTGGTTCGCTGATCCTGATGCAAGCAGTCAAGCTATGGGTCGCTGACTGCATTCTCTATTGCTGCATCTTTGGGTCCCTGACAGTATACGAAGACGAAGAAGAAGTACAGCTCGCTGACTATTTTTTTATAAATGAAACTGGCAAGAGGAGAATGCGGCAGCTACAATACTAACGCTACCATTAGAAGATGCAGCAATAGTGAATGCAGTCAGCGACTCATAGCTTGACTGCCTGCGTCAGGACCAGCGAACCAGAGCTGGCCAAGACCGCGCTCCACCTCCACGTGGTGGTCCTGGAAACAGTCTGCAGCAGTGCAGGCTGGCTGAGCGAGCACGGATCGAAATGGGAAGGCAAACCCGGTCCTTAAAAAATGCCGTGCAGAAGTCGGATGTGTCGACCGAAAGGTGCAGATATCACAGCTTAGGCGCAAACAGACAACGCAACCACCGTCCTTTTCAGGACGAACGAGGAAGAAGAAGAAGATATGATGTTCGTGTATGGAACATTGATAGAAAAATAGAGCTGAACAAACAATTGACACATGCTCTATATCTAATTTTAATCTAGATTTGGTTATAAGAAAATGTTAAGAACTGCAGTAGCCACATAAAAAGGGATGCTGAATGGCAAAAAATAAAAGTAGATCGGTCTAACTACGATAGAATTAAAAAAGGGCCCATGTTTGTGTGATAAAGTCTTCGTATTGGGCCATTTATTTATTTATTTTTGCTTGTTTTCCAGACATGTAGTGTTTAAGTTTTTTTTTCTTTTTTTCAACAATACCGTTTATACTTTTACTCATGATTTGTTTCAATATTACAGGATAATTTTACATTACATTAGCATTTACTGCCCAATCGAGGCCGTGTCACACACTGAGGTCACAGCGGTGTGTGAAATTACAATTGTCTCATTCAAATTATTCATCCCAGAGCCGCTGAGTAAACTATTACTTGATAAAGAACAACAATAAATTTACGCTCGGAATGTTTATAGAATAGAAAACAATGCGCTTAGGATACCTACATTTCTCTTAGTGAGTTAGATGCCAACAAGACATACCAGCGTTTTTTTTTTTTTTTTTTTTTTGCGCCATGGATACATTTGATACTTGGGGCAAAAAATATACAGTACATAAAAGCATAATTCTTATGTTACATATTACATTATAGGTTATGTACAAGGATCCTCTAGAATCTATTGACGGGATTCGTGTACCACAGGTTAAAGAAACCCTGACTTAAACAATCTGTAAAAAATATAGTAATTGGTAGTAAATAATACATATAAAAATAACTTTTGTTAGGTCCCAGCGGGGACCCATCTGAACCACTTGAATTATGACCCGCAGTTCTTAAAGTCGGCATTGCAATGTTGAGTGTAGGTAATATATATTGATTACAGAATACTATACTTACGTTGATTAGGGCGGGTCGCAGCCGTTTTGATATACAACAGTTCAGTCGTGCTGATTACCTACCACTATAGCTATGCTGAATTATAACACTGCGCTTATGTATGTTATATATTATGTTAATTATATACGCTGATGTTATGTAATGTTGATAATATGCAATCATAGCAATTATGAAACGCTATAGTTGTGTTGAATACAAAAGATTGTAGCCTTATTGATATAAACAACAGTTAAGTCATGCATGTTGTATTACATTGTGACTATAGTGAAGTATAACGTAGCAATTATGTTTGCTTATATACTATAATATTGATAATAAACGCTTATTACATTATAGTCACGTTGGTTTTGCAGGTGTTTACAGCTTTTATGTAAATCTTAGTTATGCTTATGACACTATGTTATTACTGATTGTATAACTGGAACAGTTAAAAAAATGAAAAATAGATATAGATTTCAGTTTACCATTGAACAATACACCAAAAACAAGGGACGTTTCGGGGGTTTACCTTTCGTCGGCCATCGTCACGACCAGAAGGAAAAGACTTGCAAAATAGAGCTGTTAAGAGAAAAGACAAAGAAATAAACATATTGGAAATAGTAATAAGAAAGAGCACAAAGTACAAAAGGGAAAAACGAAAACAGAGTAGTACCACAAAATTTTTTTTTTTACTTTACCTTCTAGCTTTACAGCAGCCTTCCAGCCGTTTTTATGGTTTACACATATTGTATTAAATTTCGTGCGCAGGCGGACATTATCTGGAAAGGCAGTTCGTGGTGTTCCCGGCAACGGGCACTCCCGGTTTTAGATAACGAGGCAGTGGCTTCGTGTCTGTTCAGATAATGCTCTCTCCAGTAAACTTCTATACCTTCCGGTAGAAGAGGAATGAAAGCCCAGCAGTTATTGCTGCTGTTTAAAGGCTGGAATGGAACCAAGAAGGATCAAAGGTTTCATGGCGATATAATGTAATATAATACAGGGCAAGGCTGGGCACAACAGGTCAACCCCCTGTTTGTCTAAATATTTGATTGTATGTTGGCCCTAAGAGCCATCGTGTTCTCTTGGAAACCTCTACACCAAAACGTAGAAAAGATAAAGACTACGAAACGAAACAAATTAAATTTCATCATCATCATTTTCTTTTGCGCCCCTTATAGAACCCAGAAAGCATAGAGCAGGGGTCTCCAACCCAGAAACATTTGAAATCCTCTTTAGAAACAACGAGCTCTCTAGAGATCTACTATTATATATATATATATATATATATATATATATATATATATATATATAACTATATATATATATATATATATATATATATATATATATATATATATATATATATATATATATATATATATATATATATACGCGTGTGTGTGTAACTTTAAGCGGGGGAATTGGGATGATGAACCTTACAAAGAAAAGACCACGTTCCACAGTTCACGAATATATGTTAGTATCCAGCTTGAGTTTTCATTTCGAATGCGGGAAAAGTAACTTTTATCTCGGGGACATAGTAATTTTAAATGTCGACGGGAGAGGTATAGTCCAAAATTTGACTAGCTAGTTTAAAATGCCCTCCCCCCCCCCCCCCCCAGTCGCCTAAATATCTACCAGATCATCCACTCGGATCTACCGGTAGATCGGGATCGACTGGTAGCCAACCTCTGGCATAGAGTCATTATTACAGTTGGTTCCCTTGCAGGAAGCCTGCAAAAAGCATTCACATGCTCTTGTATTTGAGGCAACTAATACGGAGCCTTGGATGGCGCTAGCACTCTCATCATGTAAAACTAGTTGATTTAGAAAGCACAATGGCAAGAGAACATGATCATGTTCTCTTTCGGGCAAGCTTCCTGTAAGGGGGCCGGCTGCAGTGTTGGCTCCGTGCTCCAATGGAGCGAAAAGGAAAATGACATCCATGACCGAGGTCATTCTGGGTTTAAAAATCCACAGAGAAAAGAAAACTGATGAGAATATACACGGCAAACAACAGTCAACACTGCGCACGGAGAAGTATTCCTACAGGATGTAGATTCACATATCGTGGAAGTAAAAATAAATAGATATGGAGGAGAAGATACTCAAGTCAAAATAAGAATACAGAAAGCTAGAGGCTTTCGTTGCATAATGGAATACGGAGAAATCGAAGTAAATCAAGTGTCGGCGTCCACTAATTTCATTTATGTTTGAAGATGTTGCTGTTGTCATAATTCAGTCAATGGCCAGTAAGACAAGCAATTGTGAAAAGAGGCATCCCTGCCGCACCCCAGTTCTTATTCCAAATAACTCAGTAAGCTGTCTGTGACAAAACGTGGCGGCCCCAATCGATCTTTGTTTCACTCCAGCAGTATCGGTACATTTGTGGTACTGATTTTTATTATGTGCTGTCAATTGCCGCAATTTTCTTTCTTTCTTCGTTATTTTTTCTACTAAGTAGCAGAT
Source organism: Oreohelix idahoensis (assembly GCA_024509875.1). Classification (NCBI taxonomy): domain Eukaryota; kingdom Metazoa; phylum Mollusca; class Gastropoda; order Stylommatophora; family Oreohelicidae; genus Oreohelix; species Oreohelix idahoensis. The sequence continues at coordinate 237,861 of JAMPIV010001647.1, read as the reverse complement.
ATTTGAGTATTGTCGAATTGCTTGACACTCCTTGTAGGTGATAATAATCACGTTTGCTTGACGCTACCCAGATTTGCTGAGATAATTACTCGCAGTCGCAAGGAAGCGGCACAGCTTGGTCAAGATTGGCACAAGATCTCATGTACGCGGCGGAGACTTATAGTATAAGTGTTTCCTGTCCCACTTGTTATGACAAGAGTACTTTCTGATAAAGTAATGATGGTTACATTTTGAACACGCTGTTATATGAGTTTACCGATCTGTCGGTAAGTTTGTACACAAGGGCATCGGACATCTTATTACCATATATTGGAGAGTTGACTTCTGCCTTACGTTCAAAATTATCCGAGGTTAGAATATTTTGAAATTACCCCATAACCCGTCTGTTTGAATATGATTAGAGTTTTTTGATAGTTCATAACAAACGAAGGCGTGGGAAGGCAGGAAATATAATCTGATCATTTTCTCAAGCTATTTCACTTGAGAAATCGCTCGCCAACACACCAGACTGCTACAGTGAAGAATTAGAATACAGAATTCCTTCGTAAAATACCTGACACCTTTTATTGGAGTATTTATCAGGACTTACAATATAGCCCAGGAAATCTCTAACATGTTAAATAAGGAAACCGGGACTGAGGAAACTGAAGGACCACACACGAAGTCAGAGAGGGGACATTAAATTATCGATACCCCAGACGCGTGTAAGAGGCCGATTCAAGTCTCTTTTATTCATCTGAGCAAAAAGTCTGTGAGCCAGGATTAGCGTGATTTACATTTCTTATTTTATTACTAACATGTGAACTAACATATATATATATATATATATATATATATATATATATATATATATATATATATATATATATATATATATATATATATATATATATATATATATATACGAGGGGCGTTCAGAAAGTAATGCACCCCATCGTTTTACTCAGGAGCTGTTTATTCAAAAAGCATGAAATTTATATACAATATACATGGATATGTCATGTAAAGATCGGTATTATTCAACATAATCCCCATCAACTTGTACGGCTTTATGCCAGAGCGAAACAAGTGCATGTATTCCTAGCCCGTACCAGATTTTGTCTTGATCATGTAGCCATTTCTTCGCTGCATGAATCACTCCTTCATCATCTTCAAACCTTGTCCCACGGAGTGCATCTTTAAGTTGACCAAATAGATGAAAATCAGAGGGTGCCAAATCGGGACTATATGGTGGATGGGGTAGTACAGTCCAACCCAATTTGGTGATTGCTTCCCGTGTTGCCAGACTTGTGTAAGGGCGAGCATTGTCGTGAAGGAGAAGCAGGTCTGCTAGATTCTTGTGCGGCCGAACTCTGTGAAAACGTTGATTTAGTTTTTTTCAATGTCTTAATGTAAGCTTGCGAATTGATTGTCTTTCCTCTTGGCAAAACGTCTACAAGAATCACATCTTCAATGTCCCAAAAGACAGTGATCATGACCTTTCCAGCTGAAGGAATTGTCTTGAAGTTCTTTCTTCTTGGTGATTGCGGATGATGCCACTCCATTGACTGTCTTTTTGTCTCAGGTTCAAAATGATGTGCCCAGGTTTCGTCACCTGTAACGATCTTAGCCAAAACGTTCTCTCCATCAGCATTGAAACGCTCCAACAATTCAGAAGAAATTGCTTTCCTTTGCAATTGGTGGTCATTTGTGAGACTTCGAGGAACCCATCTTGCGCAAACCTTAGAAAATCCGAGAGTTTTTATAACTGCATTTGCACTACCTGTGGTGGTTTTGATGTTATGATGTTGTTCTTATATATTTTCCTATTGTACTGAGTGAGGTCAGCTGTGAAAGTCCCGGAATATCTAAGTTTTAGAGTGAGTGATCAGGGGACCTTTCTGCTACCACCTTACGATCTCACTCAGACTTATTCTTGACTAGTATGTCTGATAGCTACGTCTAATTTTGTCTAGGGTATTGCAAATGTCACCCGTGTGTTACCGGGGCCCGAAAGGGGAGCAAAGAATAGTAACACTGCACCCTACAACGCATGTCGTAAAAGGCGACTAAGGAGGGTTGGGCATGGGGCTGTTTACCCCATCCCGTAAAAACTTCGCACAGTGGGCTGATCACCTGCTTGCCAACCAATCTGATTACGGAAACAATGATAGATTGTTTGGTCTGTTTTTGTTCCACAAAGACGCCACTAGGCGTGGTGGAAACAGCAATAGATTGATCAGTTTGTTGTTGCCCTAAGGCGCCACTAGGCGTACTGGCCACACACTGCTTTGCCGGTTGGTGGCTAAGGATGGAAGAAGAAGAAGAAGAAGATTGCAAATGTGATGTGATGTTAACTCAGCACATTCACACACATATAAACAACTATTAAATACTATGATCAACTGCACTAACACTGTGTTTTTAAATTTTTTGTAGTGAAAACTTTTTTTTACAATTTATTTAGTCCTGAACGAGATATTCTTTTGTTCAGGACTGTCAATTTCAAAAGGTAATCAATTTATGGATATATATATATATATATATATATATATATATATATATATATATATATATATATATATATATATATATATATATATATATATATATATATATATATATATTTATATATATATATATATATATATATATATATATATATATATATATATATATATATATAGGAACTTTTAATTAACTAAAAAGGACAACCTGTCCATACACATTATAGAATTTATACGTAAGGTTGTTGATCTACTTTATTCTCACTACACTGTTACTTGAGTGCGGGTCGGGATGTGTTCATCACATCCTAGCTTTCTTCAAAAGAATTCTATTTATTTTCTGCACTTTATTGATGGAAAATTGATCTTTATGTTAAACAGTTATTGTCTAATTTGGTGGTTAGGGGATGATAGGTTCCGGGCCCAGTCTGTTGTACTTAACTGGCCCCGTGACGTTAGTTGATTGTGTATGTCCGGCCAACTGCCACTGTCTCGATCTTCCTGAGGTAATCTTGATAGGAAGCTGATATCAAGACTATAGTTCTAGTGGTAGAGCGCTTGTATTGCAACAGCCACCTCCGCTATCACACAGTTGAAAATATTCAGGAATCTAGCACTAGCGTAGTGTCAGTAACAAACCCTGTAACATGAAGATTAAGGCTTGTCTTAGCAAATTATCAATTCCACCAAATGCACAATTTATAATACATATTACAGAAAAGACTAGGGTCAGCTCTTTGTGACCGACCCAGCACATCCACCTCAATAATGTAACAGTTTGTACCAGTTTCCAATTTCCTCTCCTCTACTGGCTACAACTTCTCTACAATTATCCATGATCTTTTTCATAAAATAGGATAGGTGACATGATCCTTGATGATAATGTACAAACTTTTGTTTTGGTTCTACACCTCTTGTAGTCTGATAATATAATGGAGCAACACATAGGCTTTGCATAAATCTACCAATGACTTATATACTTACAGTCGTACTATCTTCATTACCCAATTCAAACAACACAATTAATAATATAAATAATTGTTAATAATGTCTATCTTACCACAGATTCAAGAAATAAACACAAGAACGATGACTGGCACGGATTCTGCACTGCTGCATGCGTGACTAGGAATCTTGTATTGAATTTATATAGTATTTAATCTCTTTACATTAGTACATCGTCCTGACACTGGACAGTTTCTTAGGCAAATGGCGTCCCTCCTATCTAAGTTTTCCCCTATATAAAATGCGTTGGCCAATGAGATCTAACTACTAAGCTTTTCAGTTTGAATTTGAAAAGAAAGTCAAAATTCCAGCCCAATTTAAAATGTACGTCAGTCACATTTTGGCATTAAAAGCTAAAAACAGACTTGATTTTTGACCTAACAAGTTCTTTCCTCACTCACTTTTAGACTTTCCCCTGCTAAAATATATTTAGTGTTAAGCCATCCCATAATTTCTCTCCCCTTGTCTACTACCCCTCCTCCAACAGAATACATGCGTGCTTGTCTCATTTCCAACAACGCGTTCAAAATTGTAATCGTTAGTGAATGCAAAATGAATGCAAAACCGCCAGTCTGTCTGTTTGTCTGCACGAACAAATAGTCTTTTGTCAATAACTTTCTTATCTACTGGGGGATTTTGTATTTTTAAACATATTATTTATCAGGAGAAGATAAGCCATCAAACTAACTAAATTTTGTGTTCATATTCCTAGTAATAACGAATTCCATATATTTTCCATATCAGTTTCAATTTCTAACCTTACATAAACACGCCATCTCTTTCCCGCTTTTGCGTTTTCCTAAACTGAAACTACTAGTCTGTTACGTCATAAAATGGACTCTTTTGCAGCAAAAGCGCTGTCTGTGTGTTTATATATTTCCTCAGTGTGCCTATAGTCCAAAAAAGTATTGGGTTTTGCGGGGTATTTTTAAATTCTACAAAGCTTGCGACAACGTTACCGAACACCTGCTAACTGTATCGTCTCGCACTGTCGTCTTGGGTAGCTAGTCCAAGAATCTAACGCTTGACAATTTGTGGCATGTGTTCGCTCTCTTTCTCTCACTTTTATGCGTTCGTATATGCCTCCCCTGTTTCATTCTTACTATCTTGCTTGGAACAACTAAGCTTGTCGTTTTCAAAATTTTTACCGTTAACCCTTTGCGGGTGAGTTATAAAGTCCAATACCACTGGCGCGGCAATAAGGTTTCACACTACGTTCTTATCTCAATGCGATGACTGGCGCGGGAAAGAAGACGCGTTACAACTTTACTATTTCTATTTCTACTCATATTATTTTGACTTTTATACTTATAATTAATACTTTTATCGCTGTATCAATGTACTTTATCACATATCTTCCCCCTTAAGAACATACCTGATGCAAGTTCCAAAAACAGTGATACACATAGATAAATTTAACTCGTTACGCCTGATGAATACTCTGATTTTGGATCACAGGGATGCCTACTGAGGAAATCTGCACCCACGTTCTGTGACCCAGGGATATATTCAATAGTGAATTAATATGGCTGTAGGAGCAACGACCATCGTAATAAACGAGCATTTTCGTGCTTGGCCTGTGATAAGAATACGAGGGGCTGATGATCCGTTTGGACTACAAATGTCCTACCATAGAGATAGATCTGGAACTTTTTTATAGCCCAGATAAGAGCTAGACATTCTTTTTCGCTTGTTGAATAGTTTTGCTCCGCTTTGTTCAACTTGCGGCTAGCATAAGCGACTGGGTTCAGTTCCCCCTCTTGTGAAGAGGGCCTTTGTAACAAAGTGGCCCCCAGGCCCACATTGCTTGCGTCCGTTCTTATCACGAATTCCTGAGTCAAATCAGGCAATTTTAGGATAGGCTTGCTCGTGAGTTTCTCTTTTAATTCCTGATATGCTAATTCACACTGGGCTGACCAAACAATTCTATCAGGATTTCCCTTGCGAGTTAACTCAGTCAGAGGAGCACAAATAGAGTTAAAATTTTTGATATACTTCTGGTAAAAACCACACAACGACACAAAAGATCTCACATCTTTTTTTGTTTGTGGCCTAGGTGCTCTCTGCAATTTCTCAAGGTTCTTGGGGCCAGGGGTCATGTTACCCTGATATACAGTATGTCCCAAGAATTCCAACTCTTAACATCCAATACATTTTGTTGGTCTAGCAGTCAAATTAGCCTCTCTTAGTCTACCAAACAGCATAGTCAAAGAGTTAATGTGTTCCTCAAACGTTTCAGTAGCGATGAGGATATCATCCATAAAATTCGTGATGCATGGGTTATGCAGGGGATCTAACAATTTTCGCATTATCCTAGAAAACACACTCGGAGCATTTTTCAACCCAAACGGCAACATGTTGAATTCATAATGTCCTTCCGAAGTGCTAAACGCCAAATAAGGTCGAACCTCAGGCTTTACTGGAATTTGATAATAGCCTTTGCTAAGATCCACCTTAGAAAAATACTTTGCCTTGTTCAGCCTGTCAAATAGCTGATTTGTATCCGGTAATGGATCCACCTGATTTTCTGTGACAGCATTCAGTTTCCTGTAATCTATGCACAATCTATGTTCTCCCGATGGTTTTCGCAACAAAACCACACTCGAGCTATATGGAGATTTACTGTGAGAAATAATCCCTTCTTTCAACAAATAATCAATCTCCTCTCTCAAAGCTTTCTCCTTTGCAAACGGGATAGTATAGGCTCTCATAAAGATCGGTGTTGGGTCTACTAGTTTCATATCATATTCTAACAAATTTGTGTGCCCCGGTTTGTCCGTTAACACGTCCGTATGATCAGTCAGAATCTTTTGAAACTGTTCCCTCTGTTTCTTCGTCAAGTGTTTACTGACTTTTACATGTGCAGGGGTCTCACATGTTTTCAGGGGGTACTCATGAGAGGTGAGTGGTTCATTCTTCATCCCCGTTGCTATCGACAAGGACATTAAGTGTGTTCCTTCCTGGATTTCCCTGTCCAGATACTTCTTTAGAAGGTTCACATGATATATTTTCTCTTTCCTCTTCTTGTCGATTTTATAATTTGTTCTAGACACCTTCTCTAAAACAGTATATGGACCTTGCCATCCAATTTGAAATTTGTTATGGCTGCCGGGTAGTAGAAGAAGCACCTTCTCTCCCACAATTAGTTCTCTATCCTTAGATTTCTTATTAAAATAGGCAGCATGTTTTTTCCTGGCTTGTCTGACATTATCATTTGCAAGTTTCCAGCCAGTTTTAAGACGAGTGGTCAGCTCGTTCACATATTGATATGATGAGGTAACAGTCTCTTCTGCCTTCTCATCTGTCCATGTCCTCAACAAGGCTTCCAATGGACCTTTGATTGGCCTCCCAAATAACAAGATTGCGGGTGCCATCCCGGTTGAATTACGTGGAACTTCCCGATACGCAAACAACGCAGCGGGCAAGTATTGGTCCCACGTATCAGGTTTCTCTTGTGCCAGCTTTCTCAGGATAGAAATGAGAGTCCCGTTGAACCTCTCCACCTGGCCGTTCCCTTGGGGGTGATACGGACTACAATGAAAGTGCCTGGCTTGGAAGATCCTGAAAACTTTTTCCGTTAGTTTCCCCTTGAACTGTGAGCCGTTATCAGTCAAGATTTGATGCGGGAATCCTAACCTAGTGAATATTGTAAGTAATGTCTCTGCGACGTGCTTCGAATCGATTGACGACAGGGCTACTGCCTCTCCCCACATAGAACAAGTGTCCACCAGAGTAAGGATGTAACTGTTCCTCCTCTTGGTCCGAGTGAGAGGTCCCACAATATCCAATGCAACTCTCTCAAAAGGTGTTCCCACAATGGGCATTTCCCCTTGAGTTGCTGGAGCAGTCCAATGCTTTGGAGCTACCCTTTGACATTCTGGACAGGATTTTACATATCTCTTTATATCCTCCGTTATCCCTGGCCAGAAATAATGGCAAGCTACACGCTGTCCTGTTGCGCTGATCCCCATATGACCACTGAAGGGAATCGCATGTCCTAATTCCATCACTCTCTCCCTATATGAAGTAGGAAGTACCAGTTGTCCATGACCATTTGTTCCAGTTCCGGTCTTCTTATATAACAATGTGTTCTTCATATAATAGTCCCCTTTGCTTGGAGGTGTGTGGCATTTAGGTATTTTTTAAAAACAAGGCTTGAGTGTCCTGTCCTCAGCCTGTGCCTTCCTCATCTCCTCTAGATGAGTATTTATAGGTTCATCTTCTTCCTTCTTGGACTGTGATCTGGTCTGCACTGTTGCCATGATCACCGGTCTCTTGGGATTCCCCAAGAAGACATAACGCCACCTTAATATCAGAGGGTAGATGGGTGCGTCTATCACTGCTGCTCTGATTACTCCTTCCACATAGCGAGTTTTCACAGTTATTCTTGCAATGGGAAGTGTCATGAGTGGTATGTCCTTGGTCGCCCCTTGTATCTCCACTGTTTCTGTGGTATACTGATCTGGGTTCACCAAGTGCGAGCTCACGACAGAATCAAAATCTAAACCTGTATCATAAAGGCACCTAATGGTGACCCCATTACAGACTACATCCTCACACACTGGGGGGTGATAAGGTTCCTGCTGTCCAGTAGGTTTGTCCTTTACTCCCTTGTTCCCCATCTTCATTGCAGCAAATCCAGAAGGTTTCTTAGTACAAACTTTGGTGTCATGTCCTTCCCTCTTACACCATTTACAATATAATCTACCTTGATGACAAGGTTTTCTTTCATCATATTTTCTGTCATTGAACAGTGGGTTTTTATTTCTATAGTCATTTCGTGGCCTATCAAAGTTTTGCTTACCTTTGTTGTCAAATTTATTAGAGTTTTGTGGGGCCTTATAATTTTCTGCATGTTTCTTTTTGGCAACTCCGCCAATGCCGGTCCAAAGCCCGGATGAAAAAGGAGGAAGGCGGCCTGCATGGAGGCCGTAAGGAGGCAGCCCCTCCACCATGCAAAGGCACAACAGGCCAATCACCTGTTTGCTTTAAATCATGATTACTAGTGTGGTGAAGTGGGATGTTATAAATATTTATAGGGGACTTAGTGTACTGACTGAGATCAGCTGTGAAGGTATATATATCTAATAAGAGTAGTGTAATATATATAACCTTACTTGCTACCACATATCTATATATCTCAGTCAGAATTATTCTGGAATAGTGTGATGCTACGTTATGTGTCTAGGGTATGAGTATGGTGAAGTGTAAGTCACAACAACAGACAGATAAACAATTTAATTTAATCCACTACTATTAACAACACTGTGACACTCACATACATATAACACTCTATGAGAATATCTTAAAGAAGTCACTCGTAACTTTTCAATTAACAATATGTATTCATTAATGTCATAAATGTGTATGTGTCCTGATTCAAATACAAAGGAACCAGGAATCACAATCAATGTTAATTACAAGTTATGTACAGAATGTATTAATATGAATCTGGGAGTGACATATATTATTAAAAAATATCCTATGTGTGTCAGTTGTGTAATAGTAGTATGAGGTAATACTGGTTTTGTTTTGTTCAAGCTCTGTTGGTAGTTGTCATCATGACTTCAATAGTTTGTCTTAAGGAAATTAGTATTGGAGATGTTCTCAGTTCCTGATATTAAGACAATTAATTTCCCCTCTTAATATATTTTTACAAAGTCATTTCAAGATGAGGGGACATAATGTTGAGCTCAGCTGGCCAATTCGCTTATCTGGCGTGATGGCGGCAGGAAAGGACTCCTCTGCTCGAATTCTCCTCTGGGCTCAGGAGACACCTCACTGATAGCTAAAAAGACCAAGGAGTATGCTGTCCGACTCTGGATTCAGCAAAGCTCTGACCAGGTGCTGCTCACTACCATCAAGACCACTGTCCCTGAAATCAAGAAGGATGTACCTTCTACTTCATAACTAACTTAAACTCTCTTGTTACACTGATCACAACACAGCACAAACATTGAGTTCAGAGCATTAGGCCAACTGTCAGCTTCATTTGAAATACTTTATTCCAGTATTACCCTTCTTAATGGTTACTACGCCTCTGCAATTCCAGCATTATTTCTTTCTATTCAATCATCCAGGTGTCAGTGTACTGTTTGGCCATTCCATGCCGTTTTACTTCTCTCCGACACCCTCTGTTCAGGCTGGAGCATTACAGGCTTACCTCACGTTGGCCACTGAACTACACATATATATACAGGCATAAATCAACAATTCACATTCAATTTTCATTAAAAGATATTGAATGGTTCAAGCTTACCACAATTCATACGAATAAACACAGATACGTTGATTAGCAATGAATTCTGGCACAAACTGGCACAAATTCCCATCTGCTTATCTTCCAGGCTTTTATTGAGCAAAATATAAGCTGGCTTCAACGCACTGATGCTTTATCAAGCTTATTTAACAAGTGGTTTCGAACTAACGCTCCCAAGTGTGTATATCAGCGAGTCTGACCAATGAGCCCCGTTTCGACAAGTGTTTGAAAAAATGTTACCTTTCCCCGTTTCCCCTAACAACCAAGATAGTATTTATAGCCCGACCAATCGTGGTTAGGCTTTCATTTGTTGCGCTCCAATCAATGGGGAGTTTACATGGTAGGCTATTTATGTAACGTAAGGTTTTTTCAAACACGTTATAAAAAAAATTTTATGAGCAGAAATGATTCCATGCTGTCAGGCATCCTCACTATTTTATTTTGGGTATAATTTATTAATTCCTGGACTATTTGCGTAACGTTTTACATATTATTTGTCAGCAAGCCCTAAGGAACCCAATTATCCAAATTTAAAAGAGCTACGTGGCTGCGTTCAAAATATGCAATTTCTTCTACCTCCTGTTTCGAAGATGTGCTGTCTGGGTACTGTTATGTTTTCAACCGTAAACCCATCTAATGTTATCTTTTCTAATAAGAGTTTTTTTATGATTTATAAACCTAACTCTGGGAAAGGGTAGTGTATTTTATCACTGTCCGTCTGAAAAAAAATTAGTGCATGTAGACTTACACGCGTGATGGCAGCATTTGTGAACCGCGCGACGCGTGTTGCATGCGTTCCTGATTTTCAGCCCTCCCCTCTCTCTTTATCCTTTTGTCCATCTGTTCGTTCGTTTTGGTAACGTAATATAATTAATGTTAGGATTAATTTAGGTCATTACGCAGTACGTCTCAATGTTTTTCTTAGAAATGCAGCACACGTTTCATTGAAGAAGGCGGGTAATAATACAGTAAGCTTTTATATCAACGTGAAAGCGTTACAATTTGCAGACGAAGCAGAAAACAAGGGGGATTTCGAGTACATTCTTTGTGACAGCACTGTTATTTTCCCATTGCTCTTCCTTTATTAATTTTATTTGTTAGGCTTTATATTTACCTAATAATTTATATATGTGGATTAGAATATTTCATGACACCTCCCCTCTTAAAACAGACATTATATGTCAGTCCTTTATTCTATATACACATAGAGAAATTTATTATTATTTCTGGGGTTTACGGTGATTCTCATCACACGGATGGCGGCTTAAAAAATCCGCTCCCAGATTGGTTTTTCCAGATATATACTCAATGCTAAAATTATATGGAGCCAGAAGTAAAGACCATCGGAGTAACCTAGAGTTCTCATGCTTAGCCTGTGCTAGAAACGATAAAGGTTTGTGATCTGTTTGCAACTTAAATGCCTTCCCATATAGATAAATATTGAATTTCTTTATTGCCCATATTACTGCAAGACATTCTTTTTCGCTAGTTGAGTAGTTGATTTCAGCTTTATTCAACTTTCTGCTAGCATATGCCACTGGGCTTAATTCCCCATCCAATGCATCTGATTTCTGTAGTAAAGTTGCACCTAACCCAATATTACTTGCATCCGTCCTTACTATGAATTCTTGACTTAAGTCAGGTAATTTCAAAATGGGTTTACTTGTGAGGTTTTCCTTCAATTCTTGGTAAGTCATTTCACATTGTGGTGTCCATGTAATGCGATCTGGATGTCCTTTACGTGTCAATTCCGTTAAAGGTGCACATATGGAATTAAAGTTTTTGATATACTTCTGGTAGAAACCACATAAGGAGACAAAGGATCTCACGTCCTTCTTGGTTTGTGGTCTCGGGGCTTTCTGTAGTTTCTCTAAATTCTTTGGGTCAGGGGTCATGTTTCCCTGATAAACTGTGTGTCCCAAAAATTCCAATTCTTTACATCCAACGCAACATTTGGTTGGACGGGCTGTTAAATTTGCCTCCCTAAGTCGATCAAACAGCATGTTCAGAGAGTCAATGTGTTCCTCAAATGTTTCTGTTGCTATAAGGATATCATCCATAAAATTTGTTATACAGGGATTATTCAGAGGATCCAATAATTTTCTCATCATTCTAGAGAAGACACTAGGCGCATTCTTCAATCCAAATGGCAATCTATTAAACTCATAGTGTCCTTCTGAGGTACTAAAAGCTAAGTATGGTCTAACCTCAGGCTTTACTGGAATCTGATAGTATCCTTTACTCAGATCCACTTTTGAGAAATATTTAGCTTTATTTAGTCTGGCAAACAGCTGATTTGTATCCGGCAATGGATCCACCTGTCCTTCTGTAATAGCATTCAGTCTCCTGTAATCTATACAGAGTCTATGTTCTCCAGAGGGCTTCCTTAAGAGTACAACACCGGAACTATACGAAGACTCACTGTGCGAAATAATTCCTTCCTTCAACAGATAGTCTATCTCTTCCTTCAAAGCTTTCTCCTTAGCAAACGGAATCGAATATGGTTTCATACAGACAGGTGTGGGGTCTATCAGTTTCATATCATATTCCAATAGGTTTGTATGCCCTGGTCGGTCTGTTAACACCTCTGCATGATTATTTAGAACCTGTTGCACTCTCTCTTTCTGAGTTTTCGTTAAATGTGTACTGATTTTCACCTGTGCTGCTGTCTCACAGGGGTGTAATGGATATTCAAATGATGAAAGTGGTTCCTTTTTCATCTCCATGGCGATGGACAAGGTCAACAAGTGTGTCTCTTCCTGATGTTCTCTTTCCAAATATTTCTTCAGGAGATTCACATGATAGATTTTTTCTTTCCCCTTCTTATCTATCTTATAATTTGTTCTAGACACCTTCTCTAGAACTGTATATGGACCCTGCCATCCAATTTGTAACTTATTCTGACTCCCAGGCAAAAGAAGCAGTACTTTCTCTCCCACAGCCAAATTTCTGTCTTTCGCCTTCCTGTTATAATAGGCAGCATGTTTCTTCCTGGCTTGTTTCAAATTTTCATTGGCAAGTTTCCAGCCAGTTTTCAAACGAGTAGTCAGCTCATTCACATATTGGTATGAAGATGTAATGTTTTCCTCTGCCTTTTCATCAGTCCACGTTCTTAACAAAGCTACATATGGACCTTTAATTGTGTGGACCTATTTGTCCATGCACCGGTATGGTCTCTTCCACTCGAAGCTTTATAGTGATGATTTTTCCTGAGAGATTTCCTCTCTACATCCTCTTCCTCCAGTTTGTTTAAATCCGATTGAGGGATTGTCGGCTTATCCTGGGGTAAGACATCTTTTTGCACTCTCCGCATAGTGGCCATTGTAAAACAGTTAAGTGAAGCTTGTCCGTGAAAAGGGGCTTCCCATTCCATTTGGTCCACTTTATCAAATCTATTTTTCCTTTTATTGTCAGGCCTGATTTTGCCCCATGGCGTGTCCAGGTCCTGATCCATGTTCCCACTTGTGGGTGTTCCCTCATGTGCTATGCTACACCTTTCTACAAAATTCTCAATGTCCCATCTTGCTTTGGGCCAATAATAATTGTGAGCCACCTTTTGAATGATGGTACCTATCTTCTCATGGTCCCCATCTGGTTTCACATGTAGGCTCCTTATTAAGTCTGTCCTGTATCTTTTGGAAGAACCAGCTGTCCGTGACCATTGGATCTAGCTCCAGTCTTCCTATACATCAACTTGTTTTTCATGTAAAAATCTCCCTTGCCTGGAGTTGTATGACAAGTTGACAATTTCCTGAAACAAGGCTTGAGTGTTTTATCCCCAGCCTGTGCCTTCCTCATCTCTTCTGGAGTGGTATCTAACATAATATCCTCCTCCTGTCTTGAGGTCGACCTGACCTGAAGGGTTGCCATATACACAGGTTTCCTTCTGCAACGGTCAGTGTCATGATTGTCCATCTGACAATTCTTACACCACCTTTTTCCTTGGTTGAAAGATTTTCTTTCATTATATTTCCTTTCATCGAATTGTGGGAATTTATTTTTATTTTCATACCGTGGCCTATCAAATTGGTGCTTACCTTTATTTTGATCCTTAGGATCAAATTTATTAAAGTTCTGTGGTGCCCTAAAGTTGTCCACCTGTTTCTTTTTATTACCTGTTACCTCTGCTTGAGCTGCTTGATACCTTTCAGCAACATTTAGCAACTCACCCAGCCTCTCTGCACCTTGTTCCATGAGAAACTTTCTCAGGTCTGGAGCCATGGACTCTCTTAATTGCTCTATAAGGACCATTTCCTTAAGATCTTGGGTTTTCCCCAGAGAAGTCCATTTCTCCAAGTATGTCTCTATTCGTGCAGAGAACTGGTGATAGGTTTCACCTGACAGTAGTTTAGCATTCCTAAATTTTTTTCTATGGAATTCTGCATTCTTTTCATACCTTAACAAAAGAGCCTGCTTTAGCATGTCATAATTTTCCTGATCACCTCTGCTCATTTTTGCAAAAACTTCATAAGCTGCCCCACGAAGTCCCTGAGATAACTTTAAGCTCCACCTTTCTCTCTCTAACCCATACGTGGTAGCTAATAGTTCATACCTATTTAGGTAGCTCTCAATATCATCGTCTTTCTCAACAAAATGATCTAAATGAAAATTCATAGCTGAGGTTGAGGCTCCAGGGGGGGGGGGGGGGGGGGGGGGGGGGGGGGGGGGGGGGGGGGGGGGGGGGGCTGAGTAACCGTAGCATCAGAGGCAAAGGGACTGGCACCATTTTCAGGAGCATGGCCTTGAAACTCAAACTCCCTTAGTCGTAACTCATGTTCCCTTTGTAATCTTTTATCTTCTGCTTCCCTTTCTGCAGCTAATTTCCTCTCTTCCCTTTCTGCAGCCTGTCTTCTTTCCTCGGCTTCCCTTTCTGCAGCTAATTTCTTCTCTTCTGCTTCCAATTTCTTAGCCTCTTTGTCAGCCTCAATCTGCAACCTCTTAGTCTCAGCCTCAGCCTCAAACTGTAACTTCTTAATTTCCCTTTCAGCCTCTAACTTTCTTTCGGCTTCAAACCTTCTTTCTTCACGTTCAATAAATTTGTCACATTCCGTCGTGACATAGGCAACCATAACTTGCCCATCTAATCCTAACTCTTTTGCAGTCTGAACCGCAGCAGATCGAAATTTGGCCAGGTCCGCCATTGTATATTATGTAAATTTATACAATGTCTAACCAACAATTCAATCTCTAATGGACAACACAGGCACCGTGAGCTCAACCTTATTTAATTCCACCCAAGGATACCTTTTAATTCTTATATTCCCTGAAGTGAATTACCCCCAATATTTTTAATAGTTAAAGATTCAAAATCCCGGACGAGCCCCCAATATATGTGGTGAAGTGGGATGTTATAAATATTTATAGGGGACTTAGTGTACTGACTGAGATCAGCTGTGAAGGTATATATATCTAATAAGAGTAGTGTAATATATATAACCTTACTTGCTACCACATATCTATATATCTCAGTCAGAATTATTCTGGAATAGTGTGATGCTACGTTATGTGTCTAGGGTATGAGTATGGTGAAGTGTAAGTCACAACAACAGACAGATAAACAATTTAATTTAATCCACTACTATTAACAACACTGTGACACTCACATACATATAACACTCTATGAGAATATCTTAAAGAAGTCACTCGTAACTTTTCAATTAACAATATGTATTCATTAATGTCATAAATGTGTATGTGTCCTGATTCAAATACAAAGGAACCAGGAATCACAATCAATGTTAATTACAAGTTATGTACAGAATGTATTAATATGAATCTGGGAGTGACATATATTATTAAAAATATCCTATGTGTGTCAGTTGTGTAATAGTAGTATGAGGTAATACTGGTTTTGTTTTGTTCAAGCTCTGTTGGTAGTTGTCATCATGACTTCAATAGTTTGTCTTAAGGAAATTAGTATTGGAGATGTTCTCAGTTCCTGATATTAAGACAATTAATTTCCCCTCTTAATATATTTTTACAAAGTCATTTCAAGATGAGGGGACATAATGTTGAGCTCAGCTGGCCAATTCGCTTATCTGGCGTGATGGCGGCAGGAAAGGACTCCTCTGCTCGAATTCTCCTCTGGGCTCAGGAGACACCTCACTGATAGCTAAAAAGACCAAGGAGTATGCTGTCCGACTCTGGATTCAGCAAAGCTCTGACCAGGTGCTGCTCACTACCATCAAGACCACTGTCCCTGAAATCAAGAAGGATGTACCTTCTACTTCATAACTAACTTAAACTCTCTTGTTACACTGATCACAACACAGCACAAACATTGAGTTCAGAGCATTAGGCCAACTGTCAGCTTCATTTGAAATACTTTATTCCAGTATTACCCTTCTTAATGGTTACTACGCCTCTGCAATTCCAGCATTATTTCTTTCTATTCAATCATCCAGGTGTCAGTGTACTGTTTGGCCATTCCATGCCGTTTTACTTCTCTCCGACACCCTCTGTTCAGGCTGGAGCATTACAGGCTTACCTCACGTTGGCCACTGAACTACACATATATATACAGGCATAAATCAACAATTCACATTCAATTTTCATTAAAAGATATTGAATGGTTCAAGCTTACCACAATTCATACGAATAAACACAGATACGTTGATTAGCAATGAATTCTGGCACAAACTGGCACAAATTCCCATCTGCTTATCTTCCAGGCTTTTATTGAGCAAAATATAAGCTGGCTTCAACGCACTGATGCTTTATCAAGCTTATTTAACAAGTGGTTTCGAACTAACGCTCCCAAGTGTGTATATCAGCGAGTCTGACCAATGAGCCCCGTTTCGACAAGTGTTTGAAAAAATGTTACCTTTCCCCGTTTCCCCTAACAACCAAGATAGTATTTATAGCCCGACCAATCGTGGTTAGGCTTTCATTTGTTGCGCTCCAATCAATGGGGAGTTTACATGGTAGGCTATTTATGTAACGTAAGGTTTTTTCAAACACGTTATAAAAAAAATTTTATGAGCAGAAATGATTCCATGCTGTCAGGCATCCTCACTATTTTATTTTGGGTATAATTTATTAATTCCTGGACTATTTGCGTAACGTTTTACATATTATTTGTCAGCAAGCCCTAAGGAACCCAATTATCCAAATTTAAAAGAGCTACGTGGCTGCGTTCAAAATATGCAATTTCTTCTACCTCCTGTTTCGAAGATGTGCTGTCTGGGTACTGTTATGTTTTCAACCGTAAACCCATCTAATGTTATCTTTTCTAATAAGAGTTTTTTTATGATTTATAAACCTAACTCTGGGAAAGGGTAGTGTATTTTATCACTGTCCGTCTGAAAAAAAATTAGTGCATGTAGACTTACACGCGTGATGGCAGCATTTGTGAACCGCGCGACGCGTGTTGCATGCGTTCCTGATTTTCAGCCCTCCCCTCTCTCTTTATCCTTTTGTCCATCTGTTCGTTCGTTTTGGTAACGTAATATAATTAATGTTAGGATTAATTTAGGTCATTACGCAGTACGTCTCAATGTTTTTCTTAGAAATGCAGCACACGTTTCATTGAAGAAGGCGGGTAATAATACAGTAAGCTTTTATATCAACGTGAAAGCGTTACAATTTGCAGACGAAGCAGAAAACAAGGGGGATTTCGAGTACATTCCTTGTGACAGCACTGTTATTTACCATTCTTCTTCCTTTATTAATGGTTGTTAAACTAAAAGAAGGAGAAACCACCCCCTGCAGACCCAAGTAGAACAGTCCCAATTAAGATGGTTTGGCCATGTCTGCAGAATGGGAGAAGATCGGATACCACGACAAGCATGGGAAACAAAGAGCCAAGGATCCCGACCCCGAGGACGACCCAGAGTCCGCTGGGAGGACAACATTAGACAATCTTTGAAGTATCGAGGACTAGAATGGAACCAGGCCAGGAGGAAGACAGCCGATAGGATAGTCTGGCGCTCTCTCTTCCAAACCTCTACACCTAACGGTAGAAGGGGAACGACTAAGTAAGTAAGTTCTTTTTGGCGCCAGCTATCTCTGCCTGGGCCGCCTGATACCTCTCAGCTACATTAAGTAACTCACCCAACCTCTCTGCACCTTGTTCCATGAGAAACTTTCTCAAGTCTGGAGCCATGAACTCTCCCAATTGCTCAATAAGGATCATTTCTTTAAGATCTTGGGTTTTCCCCAGAGAAGTCCATTTCTCCAAGTAAGTCTCTAAACGTGCAGAGAGCTGGTGATAGGTCTCGCCCGTCAGTAGCTTGGCATTTCTAAACTTTTTCCTATAAAATTCTCCATTTTTTTCATACCTTAGCAAAAGAGCCTGCTTTAACATGTCATAATTGTCTTGGTCATCTTTGCAAACACTTCATAAGATGTTCCCCTAAGACCCTGGGATAACTTTAAACTCCACCTTTCTTTCTCTAACCCATAAGTGGTGGCTAAGACCTCAAACCTGGACAAAAATGATTTAATGTCATCGTCCCTCTCCACAAAATGGTCTAAATGGAACCCCATGGCTGATGAGGAGGCTCCCTGGCTTGCAGCAGAGTCAGAAGTGGATGGGCTAGTGCCATTTTTAGGAGCATGGCCTTGTAATTCCAACTCTCTTAGTCGTAGCTCGTGCTCCCTTTGTAACCGTTTATCTTCTGCTTCCCTTTCTGCAGCCTATCTTCTTTTCTCTGCCTCCAACCTCTTTTCTTCTTTCTCAGCCTCAAGTTTCTTCCCCTCCAACTGCAGCCTCTTGATCTCAGCCTCCCTATCAGCTTCTAATTTCTTAAGTTCCCTAGCATCTTCTAATTTCAATCTTGTTTCTTCAGCTAATCTCTCAGATTCTAATTTTCTTTCATCAGCCAACCTCTTATCTTCTCGTGCAATAAATTTATCAACCTCTGAGGTTTCATACTGGACCAGCTCTGGTCCATCCATAGCCATCTCCTTTGCAGCCAGCACAGCAGCAGATCTGAACTTTGCCAAGTCTGCCATAATATCAATTTTAACAATGTTCTAAGGCAAATTTCAAAACTCTAATTAACAATGTATCAACAATAACTAATTAATTAACTAATTACTGGCCGTGACAAATCATCAACTATTTCTCCACCAAAAGTACTTTAATTTATATTTTATTGAATATTATTTATCTCAAGGGACAATAGTTATACAATTTCAATATTGAATTTATATATAATGCTAATTTTAAATCCCAGAACCGAGCTACCCAATATTTGTGGTGGTTTTGATGTTATGATGTTGTTGTTATATCTTTTCCTATTGTACTGAGTGAGGTCAGCTGTGAAGGTCCCTGAATATCTAAGGTTTAGAGTGAGTGATCAGGGGACCTTTCTGCTACCACCTTACGATCTCACTCAGACTTATTCTTGACTAGTATGTCTGATAGTTGCCCTTAAGGCGCCACAAGGCGTGATGGCCTCTGACTGCTTGGTCGGTCTTTGGCTAAGGACGGAAGAAGAAGAAGAATTATGTCTGATAGCTACGTCTAATTTTGTCTAGGGTATTGCAAATGTGGTGTGATGTTAACTCAACACATTCACAAACATATAAACAACTATTAAATACTATGATCAACTGAACTAACACTGTGTTTTTAAATTTTTTGTAGTGAAAACTTTTTTTACAATTTTATTTTAGTCCTGAACGAGATATTCTTTTGTTCAGGACTGTCAAATTCAAAATGTAATCATTTTATGAATATATATACATATATATATATATATATATATATATATATATATATATATATATATATATATATATATATATATATATATATATATATATATATATATATGAACTTTTAATTAACTAAAAAGGACAACCTGTCCATACACATTATAGAATATATACGTAAGGTTGTTGATCTACTTTATTTTCACTACACTGTTACTGGAGTGCGGGTCGGGATGTGTTCATCACACCCTATCTTTCTTCACAAGAATTCTATTTATTTTCTGCACTTTATTGATGGAAAATTGATCTTTATGTTAAACAGTTATTGTCTAATTTGGTGGTTAGGTGATTGTAGAGCCCTTTTCGTAGACCTCTACAGTCCTTTACAGATGAAGGTAGTCTCATATTATTAATATGTGGTCCTACCTCTGTAATAAACTTTACGCACCGACTTACATGATAGTAAGTATTATTGGTGAGTTTGATTTCATTAGCGCACGGTTGTGCACTAATGCGAATATGGGTTATCCCGTCCGCACGTGTATCTAGACAGTCAGTTGACGTCATGTGTGGGTTTGAGAAGCGAGAATCCCAAGTTCTACTAATGAAGCTTTGGGAATTCGAAACCCGTGTTTTGAGTAAAGTATTTACGTTTAGACCCGGCCCTGCGGATTAGCAGTCGTAGCCGGTAGTCGTCCACGTAAGTGTCGATTCGTTGGAAGAACCAAGTATGTAATTATTATAATAATAATGATTGTTCTCCAAAGTCGTGAGTATCTAGTCGATGACAGGTAACTAGCCTGTACCGAAATGGATTCACCGCTGAAGATATAATTTTTTATGCCTGTAAATGCCTATCAAAGGGATCGTCGGTAACTACCGTGGATCTCCGTTGTATATATAATATTGGGAAGCCGTTGGGTCAGTCACGGCTAATCCAAGAGGTAATTCAAGTATCAATGCCTAAGTAACTTTACATGCCTAGAATGTATTTAGTAGGAACCTGCACCTACGTTCGACTATGATTAGTTAATGAGGACTTCTTTACAAATGAACATACTCAAGATCGGGATCTTAGATACTACCAAGTATAATGAGAATCTCCTGTCCTTGAGGAAAGGTCAACCGTGATCAATATAACCTTGTACTTAACTACTTCATGACCTTTATAACTATTGGTGTATTAACTCAGAGACCTGGTCAGAATTTGCTTGAGGATTCTTCTGAGACTATTTAATTGAATTTTTATTGAGGACATACGTCCACTATCATCATGTTGAATTACCTATTAACCGTCAACGTTGAATGTCTCGTCCCGTATGATGTGATGTCAATAAACAATGTATCAATTTTCAAGTAACGAGTTTGACTACCACAGTATTGGCACTTGTTGATATGCCTACGTTGAGTTTTCATCTTACTGCATCAAGATTAAATATATTCGCGAAATCAGCACGATTCAGTAGTCATGCAGAAACACCCATTGACATTGACACAAGAACCCAAAACACAACGGTCCCAACAATATAGCAGTCTCAACAATATGGCGGCGCAGTGTGCTCTGAAAATATCCAGTTTTCAGTAGCGGAATCGAACTCAAGTCTACATTCAAACTCGGTTGAATAGAAGTATGCTGTCTTTCAAGGCGACAACATCCCGGACCTTGCAGCACTTTTAACGGGCATCCTATGTCAAGGACAACCCAGGGACTTTAACTTTCAAGTTTCAACATTGGACTCCGTCATTACAGTACTTCAAGTAGATGACTCAAACATGCAGTCCCGGATGCGAGGGATATCCTTTTTTTTAGCCGGTTGAGATAAGTAAAAACGTCGTGTTGTTATTACACCGTTTTACGTTTAGCTGGGCCTTGGCTTAGTAATATGTCCACTACTTTTTATTCATGTTTCATGTTCCATGTTCTATGTGTTTACGGGGGAGGTTGGGAATGGCGACTTAGGACGGAAAAATACCAGTTTCACCACAGGTCCGTCTTGAGTGTTCTATAGGAATTGTTTTGCAGACTTCCCTCAGTGGAATGTTCCTATGCGTGAGCATAGATGGATTTTAGATCCACTGTGTCTGGTAGTCTGTGACACCTGACTGTTTTAGCTGTAGTGTCAAGTTTTAATCGTTGTTTTCGTAGTTATTTTTATTCGTACCTTAGTTTTATGATGTATTTTGTTAGTATTATGCGTCTTTCTAACCTGACTTTCGTTGAGTTTTTTACAAAACATATGTTTTTACACTGTCTTGTCAATTGTATTGTTTAGTATTTGATCGCAGTTATCATCGTAATTCTTTACGACATTCCTTTTTAGTTTCACATTTTTATTTTCATTGGATTTCTGCGACTGTTTTCATTTGTCTTGATTATCGTGTCTTGTCAGCATTGTGCTATTGTCTGTCACGTTATTGCTTTCATAACATTTCATTGCATAGATTACTTTATTAATTATTAATATAATTGCCTATTATATGACTTGAATTTACCGTTCTAGGACAGGAACGAAGGCCACTCGTTATAGTAACACTTTTTAGTAGAATTATTACAGAATAATATTGAATAATGTCTAACTTAGATTATTTTATTAAGCAGGCTAAGGTGCTTAATATACCTCCGGAAGAGATTAGATCATTTGCTATGACAGAATACAAAGAGTCTCAAAGGTTGGAATCTCAAAGATTAGAGGCAGAAAAATTAAAATCACAAAATCTTCAGATAGAACTGGAACATAAAAAGTGTGAAGCTGATGAAAATGAGAAAAAAAATGAGATTAGCCGCTGAATTAGAAGAGAAACGATTTCAGCGTGAGTCCGAACAGAAAAAATTCGAGGCTGAAGAAAAATTTAAAAGAGATGCGGCAGAAAAAGAAAGGCTACTTAAAATTGAGATGGAAGTTAAACAAAAGGAAATGGAAGAAAGAAGATTAATAGCTGAACAAAATACAAAAAGGCTTCAGCTTGAGACAGACGAGAATGAAAGGAAACGTCAGCATGATTTGAAACTTGCCGAATTGGAATTTGATAGAATAAGGTTGTCAAGTGAATGTAATACACAAAAACCTCAGGAAGGCCAGTCTTCATCTAGACATGAGAATTTTAGAGAGGTTCATCTCAAATTGCCAAAGTTTACTCCACCATCCGACGATGTGATATTCTTTTTGGACAGATTTGAGGCTACATGTAGGTCGTACAACTTGGCAAATCATTATATTGCACCCACTTATCCAGACTACTTACAGGAGAGGCAATGGCTGTTTATCACACTACTAGCTCTATAGATAAAAATGATTACGATGCTCTTAGGGCCGCTCTTCTAAACAAATTTCAAATGACAGAAGATCAATACAGAATGAAGTTCAAGTCTATGCTCCCACAATCTAGCAAGAATTTTGATGATTTTCTTTCTCAAATACGTCTTACCTTGGAACGATGGATAGAACTATCCAAGGTAGAGAAATCGTATGATGGTATTTTCGACATATTACTACGCGATAAAGTTTTATCGGCTGTAAGTCCTGCATTTCTTGCGTTTCTACATGAACGTAAGCCTGGTAATATAAAAGAAATGTCAGAACATTGTAAAAATTTCTGCACCACTCATCCTAACATGGATGTCAGCAATGCGCAGCTTAAGGACGAGTTACCCGTTGCTTTCGCTATGCAACATAACAATTTCCCTAGAAATCGTTCGATGAGTAGCGATAGAAATTTTCAAAGGGGAAGTAATAATAATTTCAACTTTGGTCATTTTCAAAAGGGGAAACAATACCTACAGTCTGCTCCATTTAATGTATCATGGGGTCAATCTCACAGATCTCCAGATTTTATTAACAACAATCCTAAATATAATCAAGGTAATAATAATAAACAACATTGGAGATCTCAATCACATCATCCTGAAAATAGAAATAGATTTATGAATAAGTCATTTCGCCAACATCACAACAGTGATAACTTTCGTTGGCGGACTCATCCAAATTTTAATGATGGCAGAAACAGTAATTATAGCAATTTTAATGACAGCAGTCAAATTCGATCGCGACGTAGAGATAGATCGTCGAGCACGGCACGACAACATTCAAATGTTGCTTCAATTGAAGCACAAACTAACAAAGATAAAGATAATAATGTTAATCAACATAACGCTATGTCTTGTATCGATCTAGAACAGGTAAAGACATGTCAAGAATGCTCAACGCTATTCCAGCCCAAGGCGATCACAACGCTGCGATGCGGGCACATTTTACCAAGTCTACCAGCAGTTTGTACAGCTACTTCTGCATCAGTTCACCATGGAAAGGGGTGTTTAAAATTTAACAGAGGATACGTCAACTCTATTCCTTGCTCTATCTTGTTTGACTCAGGCTGCAGTACAGTGGGAGTGCGGAACTCTCTGATCGACCCCTCCTTTGCCACAGGCAACGTGGTCAAGTGTGTCACATTCGGGGGAACTGTGGAAACCTTCCCTACAGCCATCATTAACTTACATACACCTTTCTTTTCAGGGAAGATCCATGCCTGTCTTCTGCAGAATCCAGTTAGCGATGTGATCCTTGGTTGTATACACGGTATTAAAGAGTGTACACCAGAGCAAATTAATGAATGGGAAAAGCGACATATTCATGCTGCAAATGCAGTGGTTACCAGAGCGCAAGCTACTGAATTGTCGCGTGAATCAACTTCTGAACCTACGGTTCATAATAGTAATGATGATGATTCTCCTATTTCAAGGGAGCTGTTTGCTAATTTACAAAAGAAAGACAATTCGTTGCAGAGATTTTTTCAATTGGCAACTAAGAGAAATAATAACAACACAATTGCAAAGTCTAGACACCAATTTGCTCTTAAAAAATGTATTTTAGTTAGATTAATAAGAGAAACAGATTCATTGGTGCGTTCACAAATTCTGGTCCCGTCTTCTATGAGACCTAGAATATTACGACATGCTCATGATTCTCAATGCGCAGGTCACATGGGGTTTTCGCGAACCAAATCTAGAGTGCTATCCGCATTCTATTGGCCTGGCGTTCATAGGGATGTTAATCTCTATTGTCGTTCCTGCGTGACATGTCAGGAAGTTAAAGTAAGGGGTCCATATCATGATGCTCCTATCCAAGCTGCGGACATACCTATTAGACCATTTGATAAAATGGCGATCGACATCATTGGTCCTATATTGCCATCTGCAAGAGGACATACACATATTCTTACCTGTATCGATATGTGTACGCGTTGGCCTGAGGCCATACCTCTTAAGAACACCTCATCTGCCAGTGTTGCAGAAGCCTTAATGCTGATCTTTTCACGCATTGGTTTTCCGCGTAAGATCCTATCGGATCATGGCGTCCAGTTTATTTCCAAATCCATGTCACGGGTTATGAAGACATTGGGTATAGATAGATCTCTCAGTTCAATATACCATGCGATGTCCAATGGGTTAATTGAGAGACAGAATAGGACACTTAAGCAGTTGTTGGGTAAGATGACTCAAGATCACCCTCAAGAGTGGGACCGGGTCCTACCCGCTGCTCTCTTCGCGTATCGCGAGGGGCAAAAACCAAGCCACAGGGTTTTCTCCCTTCCAGTTAGTTTTTGGCATACAACCACGCGCACCAATGTCTTTAATCCATGATTTATTGGTTGAAGATAATATACCTGAGGAAACTCAATCCTCATATGAATATGTGATCTCTTTGAGAAAGAGAATAATAGATCCCTGTAGGTTAGCTACTGCATCATCCGAAGAGTCTAAAGAAAAAGCTCGTCTATTTGCAAACAGGTATAGACGTCTTCGCCAGCTTATTCCTGGTGACGAGGCTTTTGTTTTACTGCCTTCTCATAACAATCGTCTACTGATCACATGGAGAGGTCCTTTTAGGATCATCTCAAGAATATCCGATGTTGACTACATCGTCGATATTAACGGAAAACACAAAACCTTTCACATTAACATGTTGAAAGAGTATTATTCACGTCCTGATTATTTACAATCAGTATTTCAAGCGACTGACGATCCTACTCCTCACATTCACAACTATACTAATTTGTCAGTTATACAAGAAGAAGAGTCTTCTTTTCAAGATGTACAATTGCCCATACCAGTTGTACCTCTTCATTCCACGGAAAACTGGAATGATGTCACTATTTCTTCTTCTCTTTCGACTGATCAACGACAGCAAGTTTCATCACTACTTCAAACGTATAATAAGGTTCTCACTGACATTCCAGGTCATACATCAGCTATTCAGCATGATATTCTTCTAACTGATGAAACTTCTTCTTCTTCTTCTTCTTCCATCCTTAGCCATCAACCGGCAAAGCAGTATGTGGCCAGTACGCCTAGTGGCGTCTTAGGGCAACAACAAATTGATCGATCTATCGCTGTTTCCACCACGCCTAGTGGCGTCTTTGTGGAACAAAAACAGACCAAACAATCTATCATTGTTTCCGTAATCAGATTGGTTGGCAAGCAGGTGATCAGCCCACTGTGCGAAGTTTTTACGGGATGGGGTAAACAGCCCCATGCCCATACCCTCCTTAGTCGCTTTTTACGACATGCGTGGTAGGGTGCAGTGTTACTATTCTTTGCTCCCCTTTCGTGCCCCGGTAACACACGGGTGACTGATGAAACACCTATCCGTATTCGTCCATATCCCATACCTTTACACTTTAGAGATAAGGTCGAAAAGGAATTAGATGAGATGCTTCGATTAAACATAATTGAACCATCGTTGTCACCATATGCTTCATCTATGGTGATAATTAGAAAGAAAGATAATAACATTCGTCTATGTGTAGACTACAGAAAATTAAATAAAGTCACACAATTTGACGCCGAACCTTTGCCACTTTTAGAAGATTTATTAGTAAAATTATCTCATTCTACTTTCTTCTCTAAGTTTGATCTGTCAAAAGGCTATTGGCAAGTACCATTGACAGAAAGGGCAAAACCACTCACTGCTTTCTCGACGCCTCGGGGCCTATTCCAATGGAATTTTATGCCATTCGGGTTAGTTAACGCTCCTGCCACGTTCGCACGCATGATGCGTCGAATTCTATCTCATCACCCAACGTCATTGCGTACATAGATGACATGTGTCTTTTCAGTGACTCATGGGAAGAACATTTGAAAGGATTAAACTCATTACTGTACACGTTACAATATCATAACTTAACTGCTAAGCCATCAAAGGCATTTGTGGGCTTCCACGATATTTCTTTTTTGGGGCACCGTATTGGTCGCGGTATGTTATAGGATGGATAGGACACACACTGAGGAAACCTGTTGATAGCATTACAAGGCAGTCCTTGTTCTGGAACCCCCAGGGCAAGAGAGGCAGAGGAAGACCAAGAAGTACATGGAGAAGAGAGTTGGAAACAGAGGTGAAAATGATGAGGAAAACGTGGAAAGAACTTGAGATGATGGCACGGGACAGGAGGACTTGGCATGTGTTTGTTGAAGGCCTATGCTCCTTTGGGAGTGGAGGGTTATGAATGAATGAATGTTATATACAGAGGACAGTAATGTCTCTAAAATCCTTAACATCTCCACACCTAAAACAAAGAAACAAGTGCGATCTCTACTAGGACTAGTACAATACTATGGGAAATTCATACCACATCTTTCGTCCATTACTGCTCCTTTCTCTTCATTACTTAGGAAGGGTGCAGCTAACGTGATTCGGTGGTCTAACGAACATCAAATCGCGTTGGATATCATAAAGAAATTTTTTTCGGATCCTCCTGTGTTAAGGTTGCCTAATGCGAATTTACCATTTGTCTTACGCAGCGATGCTTCTAATTACGGCGTGGGAAGCGTCTTACTACAAGAATATAATGGTACCTTGCATCCAGTTCTCTATGTGTCACGGAAGTTAACTCCGACTGAACAAAATAACTCAGTTTTAGATAAGGAACTTCTCGTGCTTGTTTGGTCAATAACCAAACTCCAGAGATATCTGCTTGGATCACACTTTATTGTGGAATCAGACCAAAAAGCGCTTACTGCCCTCAACACAAAGGACGTGAAATCTGCCAAATCTACTAGGTATGCGATCGCTCTCCAACCATATAGTTTCACGATTCGAACCATACCTGGCACACAGAATGTTCTCGCTGACATTTTGTCGAGATGTCCGAATGAATCGAGTAGCAGCTACGCACTAAAGACAACTGAACTTCGACACTGACAGTTCGTCGAGTGTAACTTTTTACGTGTGATACCTCGATTATAAGAGTCATTAACATTCAGTCAAGTGAAATCTACAATGCTTATGTATCAAAATAACATGGAACTTTAAGGTATATGACTATCTTTGTGAGAATAACATTCACTTAATTATGACATTGAAGAGAGAATAACGTTGGAAAAGGATTATATTTTCTCACCGAAATAACATTTCTAGCTCTTTGATTTCTTCGTGGAACTGAACTTGTTAGATTATTAACTGTTCACTAACAGGAAAATGGAACTTCCGTTATTTAAGGAATTAATAACATTATTAGAGTGAAATAAATGAATTAATTAGATTATTAAACTTAGATACTTAGTTAGTTAAAATAATGATTAATGTAATTAACTATACAATATTTAAGTGGATTGATCAATATTTGTATTTAAGCACATTAATTTAATATTAGTACTTTAATTAGTACCCCAAAAAGGACTTAGAGACACGGTTAAGTGCGTTGATCTTACACGTGTTTAAATTGTATTCTTTCATTTTTTTTCATTTTTTCACTTGTCATTTTAAAAACATATCCATCACTTTTCTGTTTATTCATTGGTTTCTCATCATTTCTTTGTATTTGCGTTTACATTTGTTTTTATTCAATATTTCTAATATGATAGTTTATTTCATTGACCACATTGTACCAAAGGTGTGCAATTGTGGATGTATGCTTTTATGCATACCTTTTGTTGATTTGAGGTAACTGGAATTTCATATTTTATTATTTTTTTCATGATATATTGGTAAAATAGGAATATGTAAACTTGACTCACCTCTATCCTCGAGTAGTAAAGAAAAAAAATTAATATAATTAATTTTTTTTTTTTTTTTGTGCACTAATGCGATATGGGGGGGGGGAAATTGGTAAGGAATCTGTAGAGCCCTTTTCGTAGACCTCTGCAGTCCTTTACAGATGAAGGTAGTCTCATATTATTAATATGTGGTCCTACCTCTGTAATAAACTTTACGCACCGACTTACATTTAGTAGGATAGTAAGTATTATTGGTGAGTTTGATTTCATTAGCGCACGGTTGTGCACTAATGCGAATATGGGTTATCCCGTCCGCACGTGTATCTAGACAGTCAGTTGACGTCATGTGTGGGTTTGAGAAGCGAGAATCCCAAGTTCTACTAATGAAGCTTTGGGAGTTCGAAACCCGTGTTTTGAGTAAAGTATTTATGTTTAGATCCGGCCCTGCGGATTAGCAGTCGTTTGTCAGTAGCCGGTAGTCGTCCACGTAAGTGTCGATTCGTTGGTAGAACCAAGTATGTAATTATTATAATAATAATGATTGTTCTCCAAAGTCGTGAGTATCTAGTCGATGACAGGTAACTAGCCTGTACCGAAATGGATTCACCGCTGAAGATGTAATTTTTTATGCCTGTAAATGCCTATCAAAGGGATCGTCGGTAACTACCGTGGATCTCCGTTAAAAACACTAACCTTCCCAGTATATATAATATTGGGAAGCCGGTTGGGTCAGTCACGGCTAATCCAAGAGGTAATTCAAGTATCAATGCCTAAGTAACTTTACATGCCTAGAATGTATTTAGTAGGAACCTGCACCTACGTTCGACTATGATTAGTTAATGAGGACTTCTTTACAAATGAACATACTCAAGATCGGATCTTAGATACTACCAAGTATAATGAGAATCTCCTGTCCTTGAGGAAAGGTCAACCGTGATCAATATAACCTTGTACTTAAAGTAAATTGTTTTAAATACTTCATGACCTTTATGACTATTGATGTATTAACTCAGAGACCTGGTCAGAATTTGCTTGAGGATTCTTCTGAGACTATTTAATTGAATTTTTATTGAGGACATACGTCCACTATTCATCATGTGACACACATAGAACATTTGTAATATTATATTTCACTACAATATTCATATTAAATACATTCTGTACATAACTTGTAATTTAAATTGATTGTGATTCCTGGTTCCCTTGTAGTTGAATCGAACACATCTCATTATAACAGCAATGAATACATATGTTATTTGGTGGAAAAATTAAAATGTTTCTCATGTTACCTATTTAACCGTCAAACGTTGAATGTCTCGTCCCGATATGATGTGATGTCAATAAACAATGTATCTCAGTCAGTAACTAAGTCCCCTATAAAATTTTTCAAGTAACGAGTTTGACTAAAAGGTATCCACAGTATTGGCACTTGTTGATATGCCTTACGTTGAGTTTTACATCAAAAAACAAAATTACTGCATCAAGATTAAATATATTCGCGAAATCAGCAAAGAAAGTTAGAGGCTGAAAGGGAAATAAGAAGTCATGCAAAAAAATTGGAAGCAGAACCTGCAGAAAGATTGAGAAATTAGCTGCATTGACAGAAGACAAGAGAAGCAGAAAAGGAGGAAAGAATTACAAAAACACAACGGGTCCAAACAATATAGCTCCTCTCAACAGTGATGATAGCTTCCGGGCCCAAATAGTATGAACTTAGTATGGGTTAGAGAGAGAAAGGTGGAGCTACTTAACGTTGGGGCCCCAGGAAAATTAAAAAAGCAGACTGTTGATGCTAAGTCAGTTAGAAAAAAACATTTAGAGGATGCTACAAAACTACTGTCAGGTGAAACCTATCACCAGTTCTACTGCACGTGTATCGTCCGGGAAAACCCAAGATCTTAAGGAAATGGTCCTTATAGAGCAATTAAGAGAGTGCCACTGTCTCGATCTTCCTGAAAGGTATCAAGCAGGTAAAAATCTTGATTTAATCAAGTTGAGGAAGATAGTGCCACGGTATGAAAATAAAATGAAACAACGATGAAAGAAAATCTTTCAACCAAGGAAAAAGGTGGTTGTAAGATGCAACCCTTCAGGTCAGGTCGACTCTCTAGACAGGAAGGAGGATTAGTTTTAGATAGTGAGTAGAGCGCTTGTCATTGCAACAGCCACCTCCGCTATCACCAAAGGTCAGGGACAGTTGAAAATATTCAGGGCAGAATCTAATAACTAGCGTAGTGTCAGTAACAAAAAGGTGGCTCCTGGCCAACATGAAGATTAAGGCTTGTCACATTAGCAAATTATCAATTCCACAAATGCACAATTTATAAAAATAAAAATTGATACATATTACAGAAAAGACTAGGGTCAGCTCTTTGTGACCGACCCAGCACATCCACCTCAATAATGTAAACAATTATCCCTGATCTTTTCCATAAAATAGGATAGGTGACATGATCCTTGATGATAATGTACAAACTTTTTTTTTGTTCTACACCTCTTGTAGTCTGATAATATAATGGAGCAACACATAGGCTTTGCATAAGTCTACCAATGACTTATATACTTACAGTCGTACTATCTTCATTACCCAATTCAAACAACACAATTAATAATATAAATAATTGTTAATAATATCTTTCTTACCACAGATTCAAGAAATAAACACAGGAACGATGACTGGCACAGATTCAGCACTGCTGCATGCGTGACTAGGAATCTTGTATTGAATTTATATAGTATTTAATCTCTTTACATTAGTACATCGTCCTGACACTGGACAGTTTCTTAGGCAAATGGCGTCCCTCCTATCTAAGTTTTCCCCTATATAAAATGCGTTGGCCAATGAGATCTAACTACTAAGCTTTTCAGTTTGAATTTGAAAATAAAGTCAAAATTCCAGCCCAATTTAAAATGTACGTCAGTCACATTTTGGCATTAAAAGCTAAAAACAGACTTGATTTTTGACCTAACAAGTTCTTTCCTCACTCACTTTTAGACTTTCCCCTGCTAAAATATATTTAGTGTTAAGCCATCCCATAATTTCTCTCCCCTTGTCTACCCCTCCTCCAACAGAATACATGCGTGCTTGTATCATTTCCAACAACGCGTTCAAAATTGTAATCGTTAGTGAATGCAAAATGAATGCAAAAACGCCAGTCTGTCTGTTTGTCTGCACGAACAAATAGTCTTTTGTCAATAACTTTCTTATCTACTGGGGGATTTTGTATTTTTAAACATAATATTTATCAGGAGAAGATAAGCCATCAAACTAACTAAATTTTGTGTTCATATTCCTAGTAATAACGAATTCCATATATTTTCCATATCAGTTTCAATTTCTAACCTTACATAAACACGCCATCTCTTTCCCGCTTTTGCGTTTTCCTAAACTGAAACTACTAGTCTGTTACGTCATAAAATGGACTCTTTTGCAGCGAAAGCGATGTCTGTGTGTTTATATATTTCCTCAGTGTGCCTATAGTCCAAAAAAGTATTGGGTTTTGCGGGGTATTTTTAAATTCTACAAAGCTTGCGACAACGTTACCGAACACCTGCTAACTGTATCGTCTCGCACGGTCGTCTTGGGTAGGTAGTCCAAGAATCTAACGCTTGACAATTTGTGGCATGTGTTCGCTCTCTTTCTCTCACTTTTATGCGTTCGTATATGCCTCCCCTGTTTTATTCTTACTATCTTGCTTGGAACAACTAAGCTTGTCGTTTTCAAAATTTTTACCGTTAACCCTTTGCGGGCGAGTTATAAAGTCTAATACCACTGGCGCGGCAATAAGGTTTCCCACTATGTTCTTATCTCAATGCGATGACTGGCGCGGGGAAAGAAGACGCGTTACAACATTACTATTTCTATTTCTACTCATATTATTTTGACTTTTATACTTATAATTAATAATTTATCGCTGTATCAATGTACTTTATCACACTACCAATGCTGACTGACAGCTGTAAGGCCAATTGTTGAGTAGTGATTCGCCTATCAGTAAGAATAATGCCCTCGGTGCATTTCAACATTTTGCGTTGGTGGCTGTTGCAGAACGTCCACAGCGCGGCCGATCAAGCAGATCCGTATTTCCCCTTTCCTGATTCTTTGATTCTCTGAACCCAGCGACTGACTGTACTCCTGTCGACTGCAAAACTTCCATACACATCACATAGACGCTTGTAAATATTCACAACAGTTTCCTTCTCTGCAACGAGAAATTCTATCACAATTCGCTGTTTTCAACGCAAGTTGCTAACACGCTCCATTTCAACGTTTTAAGGCAGCCGTATTATTTGGCCGGTGGTGCACACAATTGGCACATGCCATATTTGAAGTGTGCAAAATTTCATGCTTCTATCTTCATTATTAGTTGAGAAAAAAGATGTGGTGCATTACTTTCTGAACGCCCCTCGTATATATATATATATATATATATATATATATATATATATATATATATATATATATATATATATATATATATATATATATATATATATATATATATATATATATATATATATATATATATATATATATATATATATATATATATATTACCATGTGAATTTAATATGTGAAACTCGCCTTTGGAAAAAGTCATTTGAGGCTGGCAACTTCAGCGTATAGAATGATGATTCTTGAACCACCACTGCACGGGCTGTTGATTGCTTTATTGATAGCTTCGTAAAGAGAACTAAACGCATAAAGTAGTTCCAGGTTCCCTATGGAGCAGGGAGGGAAAGATGAAAGAAATGATGTACATTCTAAGTATAATACTTCCATTTTCAAAGCAGTGCAAATGTCCTTATAAACATAGTCACTTTAAAATTAATGTAAGTTTTCAAGCTTAAACCAGTGTAAATGTCTATGTGAAAATATTCATTTTAAAGTAACGGAAGTTTCAATCAGCGTAAACATAAATGAAAACATATTCAATTTATATTGTGAACACTTTTCAATCAGTGTAGATGTATGTGTAAACAGACTCTATCTGTATTATTTATCTTTTCATTTAAATATAAAGTAACTATGAAAGCTATTCTATTTAAATGTAAAGAAAGTTTTATCCCGAGGGATTAAATTTAATTCTCATCGAGGGTAAAGTCTGAGTAATTGGGATGGTGGTATGGGAAGATAGAAACCCCTAACTATGGGGTTGAAAACGCCATACTCAGAAGAGCGTTTCGTTCTATTCTTTTACCATGGTTGTTGGTGGTACCAGCAGAACGTACTATCTCTGGAACAAGGAGGAAACAGTGGCCTAAGCTTTAAGACGAAGGACCCACTTGGTAGACTCTCCTTGACATTTCTGGGAAACGAGCTACACCCGGCAACCTTGACCAGGACGAGCGTGAGCAGAGTGAGAAGAACCAACCCAAAAGAATGAGCAGAACCATCATCGACAGCTAAGTTCAAATATATGCTGCCACTTGAACTTCTTGTAACACTTCACGACTCTTAAAGACCATGAGGATAACTTTTTTTTAATCCATAACTATTCAAATTATTTTCCAACTGTTAAAACCTAAAGTGATTATTAAATTTTGTTATTTGTAATGTTACAAATTTAACTTCGATTTAATCATTTTAAAGTTACTGCATGTTTGTCTCAGTCAAATTACTACACACACTCTAAACAGAGCTAAACTAGAATAATAGAATTCCACTGAGTAAATCAGGGGTGGGGGCTTAAACGAGCTGAAAGTAATAAGTGCTTAAATCCTTCACAAAAGCGTCGGCAGAATTACAGAGTTAACATACTCAGCCAAAGCAGTATTGTTCTCGCCTAATCTGAATATCTTGTGAATACTCCCTTTGTAATAGAAGTGTCATCACCCTTCTATCTACATCTCTGCCAAGAGTAATCTTGTGCGAAGGTCGATATCTTTGAAGGCTATATTAGATACTACTGAGTTTTGGCCACTGTTGGACCACTACTGCAAAGCAGGAGAGGCAATATCGTCACACTGTCCCTCATGGAGAATTCTACATTTCATGTTTTCATTTTTTTTTTCGGTATTAGGTTAGTGAACTTAAAAGGAACTCCAGAACACCTCAACTGTTTCCAGAGCTATTGTCTGCCTAAATTGTCGAATGTTTGTTTTTTTCAAATTCCACAAATCCAATGTAAAGAGGTGAGTTCAACTCCAGTCTTTTAAAAATTATTAAGTGGGAGGGTGTCAAATATATTACTCAACGAAATGACTTGTCGGCCATTTTTACTTGACATCACATTTCCAGGTCAATTATCTTATATTTAGCGATTACTTTTCTCTTTTCTCCCAGTGAAGTATCATAACAAGCGGGTTGGTTTCTTGGAATTTCTCAAGAGACGAAGAAAAAACATGCCGGGTTGTTTTTGTGGATCTCTGGGGAATATAACCAATAATTCATCAAGCACGTCGTACTGGGAGCACGAAGATAGAATATAACCTTTACTTATTCAAGATTGTCGTAACAGGCGACTAATATGAGTCTGTACATGGGGCTTGCTATTTCATCGTGAAAAACAAAATTCTAGAGAAACAATTATTGCAGAAGTACTAAAGTACTATTTCTGTGTGTGTGCTACGGCAGAGAGTTCAGTTGTTATGGTGGCCCAGTGTTCTTTAAGGAGCGTCGTATGAGAATTATGAAGATATTGATCTTACATGAGAAAACATTTTTTTCAGCAACACCACACTTCAAACGTCGTGTTGTCGGTGTCATCGAGGTCAAGGTCTAGAGTTATTGAGGTTAAACAAATACAACATACGTGTACCTCAAAATCGTTAGCCTTGCCCACATTGCGAAATCGGAATTTCCTAAATGTTTTCTAGTGTTAAAGCAGATCCTTAACACTCGTAAAAAGTTGTTGCCAGTTTGTTCTACATTTATCCCCCCTATTTTTTTTTTAAAGTCCCGTTTGCTTTTGCTGGCTTGTCAATTACTTAATGTAATGTAATGTAAATTACAGTGGCGTAACTACAATGCAAACAACCCTCCCCCCCCAACACAAATTAAATGGTGCTCTTCTTACATAATGGCATCAACCAACCACTACAAGGTATAAGTAGCAGAAAAGGAAATGTCCAAATTATCCTTATTCCACACAACCTACTTAAGAAAAATTCTCCGAATCTTTTGGCCGAATACCATCACCAACCAAGATCTGCTTACTCGGAGCAAGCAAGAGGACATGCACACCATCATAGCTGGCAGACGCTGGAGCTGGGTTGGCCATGTCCTCAGAAGAGACCCCGATGCCATCACAAGAACAGCTATACTATGGAAGGAAAACGAAAGAGAGGCCGACCATAAACAACTTGGCGGAGGACTGTGGAGGCTGAGATGCAAATAATGAACCAGAGTTGGGGCACTGTACGAAGGATGGCCGCCGACCGAGCAAAGTGGAATCAATTTGTTGTTGCCCTACAAGACGCCACCAGGCGTAATGGCCACTGACTGCTTTGACAGTCGGCGGCTAAGGATCAAAGAAGAAGAAGAAGACTTGAAAATAATATATAAAAATAAAGACACTATATATTCTTTTCATAACCCATCAAGGGCTGCATAGAATATTTGTCATGCAACACCGAAAGCAACGTGCTTGTGTTTCTTCTTCTTTCTTTGATCCTTAGCCGCCGACCGTCAAAGCAGTCAGTGTTTGTGTACTTCATCAGAACTTCATACACCGAGTGCACTTGTTAGGCAAATATTTCATTACTCATTTCCGCTCCTGTCATTTCTCAAATCTGCTTACTTACAAGCACACAGTCTCGATAATTGTGCAAAACAAGTAGCGACTTAGTTGCAATAACTACGTTATCTCCATTCCGTGAACTTTCTTCTTTGTCGTAGATTAGTGATAGGTGAATTAAGACTTAAGTTTGGTCCCTTCTGAATAGCAATAGAAACAGGTGATATCTCAGTGAGATATAAGTAGAAATAGATTTCACGAGTGAGATGGAGGAAATATATTAGAGTCGGTCTCTGACCCTCGAGATGATTTCTCTCAGTCAGCCTATCATCTACAACAGATTAAGATTTGTCAGACCGTCTAGTATAATATATATTAATTTATATATACCTCACATACACACACACATAAGTGACTACAATAGACGCACAGACGTGAAACTATGACAAATGAAATTATAGATAATTGGGAACGAACTGACCGACACACTGGAATAAGTTTAAGTGAATTTTAATTATCAGACTAAAATTCTATCACAACACATAAAATTACATCAAGCATATACAAATACACCCGTGTGTTACCGGGGCCCGAAAGGGGAGCAAAGAATAGTAACACTGTCCCCTGCCAAGCATGTCGTAGAAGGCGACTAAGGAGGGTTGGGCATGGGGCCGGTTACCCCATCCTGTAAAAAAAAATTTAAACCACAAAAAACTTCAACAAATATGGACAAGTCAAATAAAGAAAATAAAACACAGCCATCCAAGACAGGGGAAGGTCCTCTCGCGGGGAGGCGTATGATGCAACACAGAGAAAGCCGAAAGGAGTCTGTGTTGCTGACTAACCTTCTTTCTTCTAGGAGAACTTCCAGATTTGGCACCTGGAATGTTCGGACATTGAACGAACAAGGGAAAGTGGCACAAGTAGCAGCAGAAATGAGGGAATACAAAATCGAGGTTCTGGGAATGTGTGAAACAAAGTGGAAGGGGGTAGACAGGAAGAAACTCATCACAGGTGAATTGGTGCTGTCCTCAGGACACGAAGACGAAAGTTCACACCACAGTGAAGGGGTAGCTCTTATGTTATCTAAAGAAGCACAGAAAGCACTCATTGAATGGGAAGCTGTGGGACCCAGAATAATAACAGCTATTTTCAAAACAGCTAAAAAGAAAATTCATGTCAATGTCATCCAATGTTATGCACCAACTAATGACAAAGAAGAGTCTGTGAAAGAAGCATTTTATACTAAACTACAGGAAATTATGGATAAAGTAAAAAGAAGAGACATCACAATTTTGATGGGTGACATGAATGCAAAGATAGGTACAGTCAATACCGGATTTGAAGAAGTCATGGGAAAACATGGGCTAGGAGTAATGAATGAAAATGGAGAACTATTCGCAAACTTCTGTGCTTCAAATCAACTGGCTATAGGAGGAAGCATGTTTCCACATAAAAGAATACACAAGGCAACATGGATATCACCAGACCATAGAACAGAAAATCAGATCGATCATATATGCATAAAGAAGAAGTTTAGATCATCATTGCAGGATGTAAAGGTATATAGAGGAGCAGATGTGGCATCAGATCACCATCTTCTGATAGCCAAAGTAAAAATGAAACTCAAGAGATATGCAACAATGCAAAATTATAGACAGCAGTTTAATGTAGGACAGCTAAGAAATCAAGAAACAAGAGACAAATTTGCGGTCACAGTATCCAACAAATTCCAAGTGCTCCAACAGTTGGAAGATGTAGAGAATACAGAAGACTATTGGCAGCAGGTCAAAACGGTATGGAAGGAGACATGTGAAGAAATACTGGGGAAAAGGGAAAGACAACAAAAAGCATGGATAACAACAGAAACCATCAATAAGATAAAAGATAGAAAAAACAAGAAAGCAGAGTTAAACACAAGCAAAACCAGAAGTTCCAAAGCCAAGGCTCAAGAAGTGTACACAGAAGCAAACAAAGAAGTAAAAAGAAGTATCAAAAGAGACAAGAGGAAGTATATTGAGGAGTTGGCAAGAGAGGCAGAAGATGCTGCAGCCAAAGGAAATATGAGAGAACTGTATAGCAGCACAAAGAAGCTAACAGGGAAATACAAGCAAACAAGTTGCCTCATAAAAGATAAGAATGGGAAACTGCTCAGCAATATACAAGAGCAAATGAAGAGGTGGACAGAATATTTTGGGGACCTTCTCAATAGACCAGCTCCACAAAACCCGCCGGACATCCAGCCAGCAGAAGAAGAGCTACAAATTAACGGTGAAAGACCAACGAAGGAAGAAATAAAGAAAGCCATAAAGCTTCTAAGAGATGGAAAAGCGTCTGGACCTGATGGCATTCCAGCAGAGGCCATCAAAGCAGATATCGACACGGCTACAGAGATGTTATATAAATTACTTGGTAAAGTCTGGGAAAAAGAAGAGATACCAGCAGAATGGAAGGAAGGATATCTGGCTAAGTTGCCTAAGAAGGGAAATCTACAAGAGTGCACAAATTATAGAGGAATAATGTTACTATCAGTGCCAGGAAAGGTATTGAACAGGATTATCCTTGAGAGATTAAAGGAGTCCATAGACAAGAAATTGAGAGATGAACAAGCAGGTTTTCGACAAAACAGATCATGTACAGACCAGATAGCCACTTTGAGAATAATAGTTGAACAAAGTCTGGAATGGAATTCACCACTATACATCGGATTTGTGGACTACGAAAAAAGCATTTGACAGTGTGGACAGAGAATCACTTTGGAAATTGATGAGGCATTATGGAGTTCCCCTGAAGATCATTAATTTAATAAAGAAAACCTATGAAGACATGACGTGCAGAGTTCTTCATGAAGGACAGCTTACAGAACCATTTGGGATAAGAACAGGAGTGCGACAGGGATGCCTCTTGTCTCCATTTCTTTTCTTGCTGGCAATAGATTGGGTTATGAGATCATCGACAACACACAACAGAAATGGAATCCAGTGGACTCTGACTAAGCAGTTGGATGATCTGGATTTTGCTGATGATTTGGCTCTCCTGTCCCATAACCGTAATCAGATGCAGGACAAATTGAAAACACTCGATGAGAGGTCACAGCAATTGGGTCTGAAAATACACAGGGAAAAGACAAAAATAATGCGAATAAATGCAGGTAATGAAAACAGGGTTGAACTTGAAGAAACGCCAATACAAGATGTAGAATCATACACATATCTTGGCAGTAATATAGATAAAGTTGGAGGGACAGACAGCGATATCAAAATAAGAATACAAAAAGCAATAGGAGCTTTCATTGCATTGGGAAATATATGGAGATCAAGAGAAATAGGATCCAACACGAAAATAAGAATCTTCAACTCAAATGTGAAGTCAGTCCTATTGTATGGCTCGGAGACATGGAGAACAACAAAGACAACAACCAAAAAGCTACAGACTTTC
Source organism: Oreohelix idahoensis (assembly GCA_024509875.1). NCBI lineage: Eukaryota > Metazoa > Mollusca > Gastropoda > Stylommatophora > Oreohelicidae > Oreohelix > Oreohelix idahoensis. Next base: position 198,345 of record JAMPIV010001647.1, on the reverse strand, counting down.
ATAAATGGGTGCTTGCGTAGAATAGAGGGATTAAAATGGTATGACAAGGTTACCAATGTGGAACTGATGACAAGAACTGGACAAATGCCAGTGGAACAAGAGATGAGAAGAAGACGATGGCGATGGATAGGACACACACTGAGGAAACCTGTTGATAGCATTACAAGGCAGTCCTTGTTCTGGAACCCCCAGGGCAAGAGAGGCAGAGGAAGACCAAGAAGTACATGGAGAAGAGAGTTGGAAACAGAGGTGAAAATGATGAGGAGAACATGGAAAGAACTTGAGATGATGGCACGTGACAGGAGGACTTGGCATGTGTTTGTTGAAGGCCTATGCTCCTTTGGGAGTGGAGGGTTATGAATGAATATACAAATAGTCATAAAGTCAATGAATTGCTACAAGAATGATAGACCCATTGGTATGATTCTTTCCCTCGATGTATAGCCCACAGTCCTGTTAGAAGAAAAGTGATAGCCCCATAGAGTCACGGATACATCTGCTGTAGTCTAATGATTTCCCTTTAAAGGTATGAACAGACTTTGATACTCTAATCTATCCTAAAGAAAATATTATTAGCAACAAAAAACTTGCATAAAGAAATACAAAGTGGGTGAAATTTGGTAAACCATAAAAGAGTCACTCGTTCCTGCTTTCTCTCTGTTCATTCATCAGGGCCCTGACATACATTCTTATCTACAATCGTGCTGTCGTTCGCCGACTGGCGCAAACTTCAGGACACCCACCCACTTCAATCTGTCTTTCTTTTAATGAAGCGGATCCCAGCTCTGCAGATTTTTTTGGGTTCATCCAATGGTTCCGGGGAGCGTCCTCTTCATGCGAATCTTTTTCAGACTAAGGTTAGTGTCACTTGAACCACGAGGTAAGAATTAGTTTTAAGCGGGCTCACAGTGTCAGAATCACGAGGTTTCCACTATTTAGGAAAAATGTCAGGTTTGTAACTTCGATCAAAGGTAAAATTCTTGGTCACACCACAATTTGTCAACAGTGTCGGAAAGGTTATTGATTGTAATAGTTTACTTGCCACACGGGCTGAAATGTACTTGAGGTTTTTCTCAGGAAGAATTAAGTCTGGCTCGATAGGCCCGTTACTTCATTAAATCTTAAAGTTCAGGAAAACGGGTACTCTGTCGTTCTGGATGCCAACGCAATGCCAGACAGGTTTTACTTTATACACCCAAGTCTTTAAGAAAAAAATGTTTTTGTTCTTTACAGATATTTCTCATGTACTAAAACGCTGGCAAAGTTGGGCTACCCCAGTTTCACTGAATAAAGAGAAAACAACATATAAAATACATATACATACTATTCCTTGGTTATAACTTACATTATAAACTGCAAGCGTAGAGCTTGTCTTATCATTTAAATTCCCGTGAAATAAGTTATATTAATAAAATCAATCATCATGAATTAGAAATACATACGTATTTCGTCAATACTCAATGATGATTTTTTTTTTCTTCTTCTTCTTCGTTCGTCCTGAAAAGGACGGTGGTTGCGTTGTGTCTGTTTACGCCTAAGCTGTGATATCTGCACCTTTCGGTCGACACATCTGACTTCTGCACGGCATTTTTTAGGACCGGGTTTGCCCTCCCATTTCGATCCACACTCGCTCAGCCAGACTGCACAGCTGCAGACTGTTTCCAGGACCACCACGTTTAGGTGGAATGCGGTCTTGACCAGCTCTGGTTCGCTGGTCCTGACGCAGGCAGTCAAGCTATGAGTCGCTGACTGCGGTCTCTATTGCTGCGTCTTCCAATGATGAATCAGTGCAGTAATAAGTTAGTTTAAAATATACTCGACTGATTATTAGCAGTTTAATTAAATTCATTAATAGCCGAATGAGTTTAAGCTAGAAATTATAATTTATTCTGCTTTCATCTGTATCATGTCGTCTAGCGAATATAACAGACTTATAAATTATTTCTTCTGCACAGAAATCTAACTAGTAAAATGAAATAAGCGGTTATCACTGAATCACTCAATACTACTACTTATATAATATATTTACCTCCACACAGAACTACACGCGATCGCACAAACTTAGAATTATACGCTGATATATATATATATATATATATATATATATATATATATATATATATATATATATATATATATATATATATATATATATATATATATATATATATATATATATATATATATATATATATATATATATATATATATATATATATATATATATATAAAGTCTAGAAGCTCGGCAAATTGTCGAAACAAACTGAAAGACTTCGCTATACAGCTTATTCTTTTAGCACGAGCAACCTGTCTACTGCAAAATTTGGAGAACTGAATGAAGTCAATTTTAAACTCCGGGTAAGATATCTGAAAACCCGACAAAGGATCCCACGTTATTTCGAAAATCCGAAATAGTCTCCCCTTCCCATCTTAACACTTCACATACTTAGACGCTGGCCATAACTGCCAAAACGCGTCTTCACACCTCACACGACATGTCTCATTTCTGAGCTATGCATGAGGGCGCCGTTCACACCTCACGCCAAGAACTTAGCCGAAGAAAACTCTCGTGACAGTTGAAAATGTAGACAAAAGTCTGCTTTCTATGTCTGACGGAATGAATGCTCACACTATTTCGTTTCGTGCAGGGACTGACACATTACGTAATAAATGCGTTACTAGTATGAGAAACGAAACGGCAAAGTCAGAATGGGAAAATATATTTAGTCGCAAACGAACGAATGCGAAAAACTGGAAAAGGATAAAAGAGCGATAATAAAGTAGAGGACACGGATAGAAAAGAAAATAATATAGACAATTTATTGATCATAAATCTCTATGCGACAGAACGTCCCCCCTTTAAGATATGGAAGCACTCCATGTCTACGTTATGGAAATAAATTTCCTATATCCGTAGCTTTAGGATGTCTGTCCTCTTCCCTCTCATCTCCCCTCTCCGTCTCTCTCCAATTCCTACTCAAGTCTACTCCTAAAGTTTCCTTTCTCTGGAATGTCTTTCGTGCGTGCTTGAAAGAGCGTCGCCGCTTTTGACATCTTTTAAAGATTTCGTGTGTGCGCAGTGGAATTTTCCTGCCACTATCGTCATCTTCGTCAGTTTTGGCGATCGTCAAGAGTTGTTCGGAGGTTGGCACTGGTCTTTCCAAGTATTTCTTTAACAGATTTAAATGGAAAATCTTCTCCTGTCCTTTAATAGAGATCTGGTAGTTAGCCTTATAAATCTTTTTCAGGACGGTAAACGGCCCTTGCCATCCGATCCTCAGTTTGTTGTTCCCTGTGGGGAGTAACACCAAAACTTTCTCTCCTGCTTCCAGTTCTTTTTCTTTCGCGACTTTCCTGTATCGGTTAGCGTGCTTTGCGCGTGCTCGCTTAAAGTTGGTCGTTGCTAGATCCCATCCTAGTTTCAACCTTTTCTTTAAATCCGACACATATTCACTTGCTGAGACAACTGTCTCATCAGCCTTCTGGTCTGTCAGCGACCTGAGTAAGGCTTCAAGCGGGCCCTTAATGGGTCTGCCGAATAAAAGCGTGGCTGGGGGAAATCCTGTGGACGTATGTGGGGTTTCTCTGTAGCCAAATAGAGCTGCAGGGATAGAAAGATTCCAATCGTCAGGTTTCACTTGTGCCAGTTTACTTAGCATCACGTTGAGTTTTCCGTTAACACGTTCTACTAACCCACTTCTGGCCAAAGTGTAAGGCTTAGTGTAGATGTGCTGGTCCCTCAAGATCTTAACGATCTCATCCATCAACAGGTTTCGGTATGGAGATCCGTTATCCGTCAACACTTGTTGAGGGAATCCCAACTGAGTAAAAATCTGCACGAGGGCTTCTGCGACATGCTTGGCATCTGCGCATGTTAGCGGGATAGCTTCTGCCCATAAAGTGCATGTGTCGACTAAGGTCAGGATATACCTGTTCCTTCTTTTAGTCCTTTCTAAGGGTCCTAAAATGTCGATCACAACCCGTTCAAATGGTGTTCCCATTATTGGCATTTCACCCATGTGGACTGGGGGTGTCAGTTGCTTGGGTGGTACACGCTGGCACTGGGCACAGGATTTGACATACCTGATAATATCAGTATTTACTCCTGGCCACCAATAATGAGTGGTTATCCGTTGGTTTGTGGCGTTCTGTCCCATATGTCCACCAAAGGGAAGAGAGTGCCCCATTTCTTGGATTTGGCTTCTGTACTGTTTCGGTACTAGGAGCTGGTTGTAACCTTGGTCAGGCTTGCCCGTTCTGCGATAAAGTTAGCCATCCTTAGAAAAAATGTCCCCGTGCTGTCTGGGTTCTCAGCCATGAGCAGTTTCCTAAAGCAGGGTGCCAAAGTAGGGTCCTTTTGTTGCGCTTCTTTAAGTTCCATAGGTAACAAATTTTGCACAGGCTCCCGTTCCTTCTTGGTTTGCCCTCTTGTAGTTACTGCTGCCACAATCGGCTCTTCCGGTTTCCCGATAGACACGTATCCGCCGCCAAGTATGACTGGGTAGATGGGTCATCTATAACAGCCGCTTTGATCACGCCTCTGACAAACTCAGAGTGGATCTCCACCAGTGCGATGGGAAGCGTTGTTGGTGCATCACTCTTAGAAACTCCACAAAGTTGGACGGTCTCTCCTGTCTCTTGACCGGGTTTAACCAGGTGTCTGGCAACAATGCAATAAAAAAAGCCCCGTGTCAAATAAACAAAAAGTTTGAGAACCGTTCAAAATAACAGTACCGCGCATTGAGAGTCTCTCTCCCTCAGGTTGGGAATCACTGTCCATAATTCCGCCTTGCGAGACTGTTAGCAAGCATCCGATGCGTTTAGGCTCAGTGTGCTCGCCCTGATCATTAGTCCCGTGCGCAGGGGTTTTTCCTTTGTCACCTTGTCCTTTCTGGCCCCGCTGCCATGTAGAACGGCTGGGTTGATCAGACTGTTTGTTGTTGGTGGGGTACTTGTTTTTTGTAGAACTTGGATTTTTCAGGAGGGGAGGTTTTGAGGTCCAGTTTCTCTGTGGTTATTCTGATTAGAAGCATGAGAAAGAGCTCTCCTTCCTGCTGTTGCGAAACAGTTGCAAAAATTTGCGAGCATTCATTTCAAAGCGCTCCAGTAACGCTTTCTTCAACACATCATAGTTGTCTTGTTGGCTGCTTTCCAGTTTGGCGTAAACATCATACGCACTGCTTTTCAACGCCTGAGAATGCTTCATATTCCAACGCGACCTCTCTAAACCGTACAGAGTTCCAATTTTCTCAAATTTTTCTAGATACGTGTCAATCTTCTCATTAGGACAAGGGAAAGATTCTAGAGCGAAAGACATAGCGGTGAGGTGAGGAGATTGAGTATTTGAAGGATCAGTCAAAGAAGAATGAGAAGACTCTCCATTGTTGGAGGTAGAAGCAGCCTCACGACTTTGAACCTCTAGAGCTTTAAGCGCCAGCTCATGTTGTCTTTCCTTCTCTCTTTACTCATGCTGTCTCTCCTCTCTTTCCTCATGCTGTCTCTCCTTCTCTCTTTCGTTCGCCCTGCAAATTTCCATTTTTTCATCAATCTTCTTCTGCTCTCTAGCTTCAGCTGCTTTCTCCATCTGCTCCGCATCATATCTCTCAAGTTCGTCCTTGACAAAAGCTTCCGCTTCGTCTCCGTCCAAAACTTCTTCACTCGCTTCGTCCCTGAAGATCTGCCTAAACTTCGCCCTCTCTGCCATCGCAAATAGGTGACTGAGACTTAGCCGAGAAGGAAGTAAGAAAAGATACGCTGGTTCCTACCACTTGCGAGAAAATACCAAAACAAAAGATGATATACTTTAACCTGGGATACCTCCTCCTATACTATAGTATCTAACTATCGCTGCTATTAATCGGCAATAAAGCACCTAATGCAGACGACTACGCCAAATAAATGGTAGTTAAGATTACTCACTGAAAAATACGTTGCTACAGTGGAAACAAAATAATTATTGCAAAAATTTAACGAGAAAAAAATTCCCTTAATATTAAGTCCACTACAAGTTCACCTCTGAAGTCAGATCGGGTAAGGGAGGCAATTAATCTGGACGATATAGTCCGAAACGCACTCCTTAACTTAGTTCAAACACCTTTCTGCTTCAAACCCAGTGACTGTTAGACAATAACAAACCTTACCAGCGTTTAGTATTACAAAATCAGTAATAACATATATTCCGACAAAATCAACCTGTAACTCAAATGTATATTACTCAAAAATGCTGTGGAAAAACCAATTATTAATTGTGTGGTCAGCACGCCCATAAACAGATCGTTAGTCTAGGGGATAGTTATTTTTAAAAGATACTAAAATCCACGAGACAATCACACTCTTTCTCTATTTCAGAATAAAGAAAAAAAATCGACAGACGAGCTGATATTTGTCGTCTTGTCTTCCTATTCTAAGTTAAAAAATCCTTCGGACGAGTCCATATTTGTCGTACTCGTCTTCCTATTCTAAGTTCAAAAAAATCCTATGGACGAGACCCCATTTGTCGTAGATTTGTGATAGGTGAATTAAGACTTAAGTTTGGTCCCTTCTGAATAGCAATAGAAACAGGTGATATCTCAGTGAGATATAAGTAGAAATAGATTTCACGAGTGAGATGGAGGAAATATATTAGACTCGGTCTCTGACCCTCTAGATGATTTCTCTCAGTCAGCCTATCATCTACAACAGATTAAGATTTGTCAGACCGTCTATTATAATATATATTAATTTATATATACCTCACATACACACACACACATCTTCTTCTTCCGTCCTTAGCCAACGACCGGCAAAGCAGTCAGTGGCCATTACGCCTAGTGGCGTCTTAAGGGCAACAGCAAATAGATTTTCTTTGCCGTTGTTCCCATCACGCCTAATGGCGCCTTTAGGGCAACGACAAATCAATCCATTTGCTGTTGTTTCCGTAATCAAAGTGACTGGCAAACGGGTGATCAGCCCGTTGGGACACACACACATACGTGACTACAATAGACGCACAGACGTGAAACTATGACAAATGAAAATATAGATAATTGGGAACGAACTGACCGACACACTGGAATAAGTTTAAGGGAATTTTAATTATCAGACTAAAATTCCATCACAACACATAAAATTACATCAAACATATACAAATAGTCATAAAGTCAATAAATTGCTACAAGAATGATAGACCCATTGGTATGATCCTTTCCCTCGATGTATAGCCCACGGTCCTGTTAGAAGAAAAGTGATAGCCCCAAAGATTCACGGATGCATCTGCTGTAGTCTAATGATTTCCCTTTAAAGGTATGAATAGACTTTGATACTCTAGTCTATCCTAAAGAAAATATTGTTAGCAACAAAAAACTTGCATAAAGAAATACAAAGTGGGTGAAATTTGGTATACCATAAAAGAGTCACTCGTTCCTGCTTTCTCTCTGTTCATTCATCAGGGCCCTGACATACATTCTTACCTACAATCGTGCTGTCGTTCGCCGACTGGCGCAAACTTCAGGACACCCACCCACTTCAATCTGTCTTTCTTTTAATGAAGCGGATCCCAGCTCTGCAGATTTTTTTGGGTTCATCCAATGGTTACGGGGAGCGTCCTTTTCATGCGACTCTTTTTCAGACTAAGGTTAGTGTCACTTGAATCACGAGGTAAGAATTAGTTTTAAGCGGGCTCACAGTGTCAGAATCACGAGGTTTCCACTACTTAGGAAAAATGTCAGGTTTGTAACTTCGATCAAAGGTAAAATTCTTGGTCACACCACAATTTGTCAACAGTGTCGGAAAGGTTATTGATTGTAATAGTTTACTTGCCACACGGGCTGAAATGTACTTGAGGTTATTCTCAGGAAGAATTAAGTCTGGCTCGATAGGCCCGTTACTTCATTAAATCTTAAAGTTCAGGAAAACGGGTACTCTGTCGTTCTGGATGCCAACGCAATGCCAGACAGGTTTTACTTTATACACCCAAGTCTTTAAGAAAAAAATGTTTTTGTTCTTTACAGATATTTCTCATGTACTAAAACGCTAGCAAAGTTGGGCTACCCCAGTTTCACTGAATAAAGAGAAAACAACATATAAAATACATATACATACTATTCCTTGGTTATAACTTACATTATAAACTGCAAGCGTAGAGCTTGTCTTATCATTTAAATTCCCGTGAAATAAGTTATATTAATAAAATCAATCATCATGAATTAGAAATACATACGTATTTCGTCAATACTCAATGATGAATCAGTGTAGTAATAAGCTAGTTTAAAATATAATCGACTGATTATTAGCAGTTTAATTAAATTCAATAATAGCCGAATGAGTTTAAGCTAGAAATTATAATTTATTCTGCTTTCCACTGTAACATGTCGACTAGCGAATATAACAGACTTATAAATTATTTTTTCTGCACAGAAATCTAACTAGTAAAGTGAAATAAACGGTTATAACTGAATCACTCTATACTACTAGATATATAATATATTTACCTCCACACAGAACTACAGGCGATCGCACAAACTTAGAATTATACGCTGATATATATATATGAAGTCTAGAAGCTCGACAAATTGTCGAAACAAACTGAGAAACTTCGCTATACAGCTTATTCTTTTAGCACGAGCAACCTGTCTACTGCAAAATTTGGAGAACTGAATGAAGTCAAGTTTAAACTCCGGGTAAGATATCTGAAAACCCGACAAAGGATCCCACACATGTCTCATTTCTGAGCTATGCATGAGGGCGCCGTTCACACCTCACGCCAAGAACTTAGCCGAAGAAAACTCTCGTGACAGCTGAAAATGTAGACAAATGTCTGCTCTCTATGTCTGACGGAATGAATGCTCACACTATTTCGTCTCGTGCAGGAACTGACACATTACGTAATAAATGCGTTACTAGTATGAGAAACGAAACGGCAAAGTCAGAATGGGAAAATATATTTAGTCGCAAACGAACGAATGCGAAAAACAGGAAAAGGATAAAAGAGAGATAATAAAGTAGAGGACACGAGTAGAAAAGAAAATAATATAGAAAATTTATTGATCATAAATCTCTATGCGACATTCTTCTCCTCCTCCTCTTCTTCCTTTTTCATGTACAATGCCTGGTGGCGTAGCCGATCACGCCTCTCCACAGCTTTCTGTCTCCAGTACTATTTATCAATTCTGTTGTTGGCGTCTTTCTATGCCATGATGTCAAACTGTCCAGTATCTTATCTCTTCAGTCTTGAATCAAAACAACCTCCGTAGACTCTCGTGTCTGGTTAAATTACAGGTGAAGGGGTGTCTCTTTATAATTCTTTATTTTACGCCGATTCATTTTTGCGACCAACCGTCCAAATAGGTAATAAGTAACACATAATTGTAAACAGTAATAACAATGTCTCTTACTGAACGCGCATGCTGGCAGCGCATGTACCATGGGGAATATATCTCACTAATGTTTAGTACCACCAGACGATATTTCACGTACCAAATGTTCAAAAGCTCTAATCTAAATTTGTAGTGTTACGGTCATGTGTTTGCGCCAACATTATGTCGTAACATTAGACTAATCCAAGTTTGTGCATGGGGATGGAACTCTCATCGTGTAAATTAAATAGGTCACCACTGCCAGACCACATGGAGAGCTTTGGTGTGGACTTCCTGCTAGAGGGCCATCTGGAATGACGGCCTGCTGCCCCTTGCGTAAGAAGCATAAAAAGGTCTACGTGCTTTCTGGCCTGTCCCTGAGGTCTTCACTAGTACAATTCCTCCTTCACAGTTTCTCAGTCTGGCTTGGCCATATTTCATTTCATCAGTTCACTTCTGCCGGTAACAGTCGTGGAGAGCAATATTTTTCGTTGGTCATCGTCCTCTGTGACTAGATCAGGGTTTCCCTGTGGTCCAAGGCCCCTTCTTAGGGGGTACGTGTACGTAACTTAAAATTTACAATGTAAAGTTTTTTTTTAATTGTGCTTTTATGTACTGTACATTTTTTTCCAAGAAAGGGTTCATAGCCTTCATAGGACAATCAAAGGGGTCCATAACCTTCATCTGACAAAGGGGTCCATAACCTTCGTGTGACAAAGGGGTCCATAACCTTCATCTGACAAAGGCATCTATAGCCTTCACCGGTCAAAGGAATCCATAGCCATCATCTGACAACCAAAGGGGTCCATTGTCTTCATCGGATAATTGAAGAGGTCCATAACCTTCACTGAATCACTGAACAATCAAGGGGGTCCATAGCCTTCACCGAACAATCAAAGGGGTCCATAGCCTTCATATGACAATCAAAGGGGTCCGTAGCCTTTACCGAACAATCAAAGGGGTCCATAGCCTTCATATGACAATCAAAGGGGTCCGTAGCCTTTACCGAACAATCAAAGGGGTCCATAGCCTTCATCGGACAGTTAAAGGGGTCCGTAGCATTCATCTGACAATTAAAGGGATCCACAGCCTTCATCGGACAATCAAAGCGGTTTATAGCCTACATCTGACAATCAAAGTGGTCTATAGCCTTGTCACGGGATTTCTCCCCTTGCTCTGCAGTGATGGTCCTATAGTGGCCAAAATTCTGAGTATCTACTGAGGGTCTTCAAATATATCTACCTTTCGCTCAAGATTACTCTTGGAAGAGATGTGAACTGAAGAATGGGGCTTCAATGCTACGGAGCCTCATAGAAATTTAAGAAATCAAGTACCACAGCTGATATTATCAAGGCCGTAAGGAACTTTAGTATCTTCCCAGATCATCTATGAGGAGAAGAGACTTTTGCTCGTTTGATGAGCCCCCAACTGATTTAATTCAGTAAAATATTATTTCAATAGCTGTTTATGTGTATGTAAAATGACTGAGGCATACGAGCGCAGTTTTCTCAAAATGATTAAATCATCGATAAAGTTGTATATATATACAGATAACAAATATAATAATCAATTATAGTTAGCAGTATAAAATAAATAAAGATATTGACAGAAAAATTTCGTTTTAAGAATTCATCGCAGGTGATGGTCTAGTTATGTTCTGAAATGTTTGTTTTAAGAGTTCACTTGGCAGCTTTAAGTGGGTACTTAGCTGCTAGTAAGGTATTGGTTGGCTTCTGCTCCAGCCAATGTTGGTTCTTTGCAGGTTGTAGACTGATTCTCTCTCATCACTGGTAAAATCTGGTGCCGCAACTTGTCCCTCGTAGTATCGTGGGTTAATTACGAAGATGGTCCAGCGTCTTCAAGACCCGTCTGCTGTTGATGTCTAGCTTTGACTGAAGACCACTTATACCACACAGTTGTTCCACAGACTAGTACCACAAATTGGTACCACAGACTAGTATCACGAAATGAGACAGAAACAAGTATACCGCCTGAGTATTGGGTCTCCTGACACGAGAAGCAGGTGTTCCTCTCTTTCACTCCACCATCCCATCTGCTTCAGAAGTTTACCCTCTCTGAGCATTAATGTTAATCCTAGTGAGCGCAAAACACATATTTCATTTATATAAAACACGTTTACATATATATGTTCACTGGTTAAAAGGGTTAATATAATAATTATGTAAATTATTTATATCATCATCCATTCCCTGCTCCATATGGAACTTAGGATTACCTTGGTCTCTGTAAGAAACCTGCATGAAGCAGTCACCAGCTCTTGCAGTGGTGGTTAAGGAAACCATCATTCTATATGCTGAGGTTGCCAGTCTCGTATAAGCGTGGACATCCACTAGCAATTTTCACGTTAATATTGCAATACAACTCACCCCAAATATGGAGATACGGACTTCTGGCTCAAGGGCATAGTTTCGGCAGCTTGGTTAAGATGCCTCTTCCCCGTGGTCTGGGGTACTACTTTACAACAGAATCCCACTATCACTTCGTATCACAGAATTGCCTTTCGTTTTGCAGTAGTGGTCCAACAGGTGCCAAAACTCAAGAGTATCTAATATGGGTTCAAAGGTGTCTACCTTCGCATTACTCTTGGCAGAGTTGTAGATAGAAGGATAATGATGCTTCTATCTCAAGGAAGTTTTTATAAGATATTTCCGAAGTCAAGACCAATGCTGCATTGGCAGGGCAATTATTAACTTAAATCGGTCCGCCGCATTTTATGAAGAATTAAGCAATTATTAATTTCAGCTCGTTCAAGCCCCCACCCTGATTTACTCAGTGGAATTCTTCTTATTAGGTTATAGCTCTGTTTAAAGTGTATTTAGTAAATTAACTGAGACAAACGTGCAATACATTCAAAATTATTAAATCGAAGTTAAATTTGTATAATTGCAAATAACAAATTTAATAATCATCTAAGTTTTAACAGTTTAAAAAAAAAAGAATGATTGATCAGGAAAAATATCATCAATGTTGTGATGGACTGGTTATTTTATGTAAGGAGTCACTTGGCAGCTTATAGTTTTCACTTAGCTGCCAATGGTAGTTTCTTCTCTCGCTGAGTTATTTTGGGTTCTGTGCAGATAGGTCGCTTGAGTTCTCGCACCTCTGGTCAAGATTGTAGGGCGCAGCACGTTTCCAGAAATGTCAGGGAGTGTCTACGAAATTGGTCCCTCGTCTTTAAGCTCAGGCCACTTTTCCCTTCTTGTTCCAGAGATAGTAATCTCAACTGGTACCACCAACAACTATGGTAAAAGAATAGAAACAAAATGCTCTCCTTAGTATTGCGTTTTCCGACACATAGTTATGGGTCCCTTTCTCCTATTCCACCATCCCATCTACCTCAGAATTTACCCTCGATGAGAATTAAGATTAATACCTCGAGAGAAAACTTTCTTTACATTTAAATTGAATAGCTTTATATTTATTTTATATTCAAATGAAAAGGTTAATAGTATAGATAGAATATGTTTACATTAACACCTACACTGATTGGAAAGTGTTCACAATATAGATTGAATAGTTTTCATTTACATATACACGGATTGAAACTTTCATTAATGTTAAAGTGCAATGTTTGAAAAGACATTTACACTGGTTTGAAAATGAAAATTTATAATTGGAATATACATTTTTTTCCCCTCCCTGCTTCATATGGAACTTGGGACCATCTATGCTTTTTAGTTCTCTTTAAGACACTAGCAATAAAGCAGTCACTCGCCCTTGCAGTGGTTGTTCATGAATTCATCATTCTATGTGATGAGGTTGCGAGCCTCAAATGACTTGGACATCCATTTAGCAATTTTCACATGTGAATATTAATATGTGAAAATTGCTAAATGGATGTCCAAGTCATTTGAGGCTGGCAACCTCATCACATAGAATATATATAAGTTCACATGGTAGTAATGAACATTATAAAATGTAAATCGCACAACATACGCCAATATTGTCTCACATAAAGTTTGCTCATATGAATAAAGGCACTTGACTAACACTTATTTTGTTACGATGCTAAGAAAGCTCCAATCGTTTCAAACATGCGTGTTGTGTGGGGTAATTTCAAAATTATTTCCACCTGAAATAATATGCGTGATGCAAATAGGTCATATCTCCCATACATGGAATGAATTCATCCGATCCTCTTTCGGCCATGTTTACAAATAACTTATTATTACTTTATTACATGTGTTCTTGGGGGTCGTTATTCTAACAATAGATTCCCTCTATGACTCCGTCTTTTCAGTTTCCTCAGATCCCGGCTCCTTATTAAATGATAGAGATTTCCTGGGCAGTTTAATTCCTTCAAAATACTCCAACAATAGTCCGGTCTGAAAAATAAAATTCTGAATTGTAACTTCTGACGGTCTGGTTTCGTCTTGGCAAGCGATCTTCACAGTGTCTTAAAACTGCGGAAAGGACAAGTTATATGGCCCTTCCTCCCTCATATTTATTTTGTTACGATGCTAAGAAAGCTCCAATCGTTTCAAACATGCGTGTTGTGCGGGGTAATTTCAAAATTATTTCCACCTGAAATAATATGCGTGATGCAAAAAGGTCATGTCTCCCATATATGGAATGAAAACATCCTATCCTCTTTCGGCCATGTTTACAAATAACTTATTATTACTTTAATATAAAGTAATGTCTTTGTAACAAGGTGTGCCGGAAACGATGATGTCATGCATGTCTGTCCAAAATGTGTCGCACAGACGAGTAATCTCGTTATCTGTCGCTTGAGCAAACACAATCCGTCTCTTTACCATCTTGGCAGAGAACGCACCCTGGCTTTATCAGAGATTAAACAACTGTGCTGGGCGATTTTAATGTTACTCCGTAGCCTGATACCGGGCACACCCGAAATTAACCAACATGGATGTCGGCTAATATTATCTTATCAGTTCCTTCCCCAGCAGGGAGGAACAGGTAAGCAAACATACATGATGACTTATCGCTGAGAGGAGTGTCAGAATGTTTGAAAATACAAAATATCTGCTACATAGCAGAGGGGGAAAAAAGGTGGTGACCACTGAAAAGAAGGTAATAAAATCAGTACAACAAATGTAACTGATTACTTCTGGAGTGGATAAGAGATCGAGAAGAGGTTGCCCCAATCCATCCTGTCACACTTCGTATTCAGGTTCCTAGGATTCCAGGCTTTCTGTATTAGCAAAGGTAGAGTTTTCTTACTGTCTAAGTCCAGAAGATGCTCAAATACGTTGGTTAGGTCCTTTAAATTAGAATTCTGGTCCTATTCTTTATCCTGGCTTGTCTGAACTGTCTTATTGACGAGTTGAATTATCAGTGCCGTAATCTTACAATGTTGTAAAGCAAAACTCGGCCTATGCATCCACATTGCTACGTGTAGATGAAGTCCAATCAGAGATGTTGTATTTTAACATTTTCCATGCCAGACCAATGTCGTGGTGTAGTTTTGAGGAGAAGGACAGCTTGGATGGAATGGAAGAATAAAGATAATAATGTCTTATTGATAGTTTACGAGTTCGTAATAGAACTGCCTCTCCTCTGGAAATAGTGTACTAGAAATTTACTTAAAAGAGAATTCTGGCCACTAAACAGGATATTTTCTGGACGATAAATTCTTCCCCTGGAATCCTACAAAAGGACTGTGTAAAGCACATAAGGTTGAGAAAGATATTTGGTGTCCAGCCACGTTTAAAATATCCCGACTCAATAGAAGTTAATTTAATTATTGCTCAGCCCCCAGGGTGTAGATTTATATTTAAAACAAAATACAGCCCAAATAAAGTTAACAAGAAAAATAACAACAGACGCTGTTAAGTTAAATTGAATAAAAGGGTATAGATTCTCACATATCTGAATATACATAAAAATATGAAAAAAGAGTTTAGCTCTGCTGTTTAGAAAAAAACAACTAGTATGTCATCATATGGACCAGAAGATCTCTTCTATTGCTGTACTGCTGGTGGGTGTTATATGCATCTCTCCGAAGGCCTGTAGTAGCTACGGAGATGATTTTGTTTTGGACTCTCTTGGTTTGGTCTGCCCCAGCACTTAGGTCTCATAAACAGTTCAGTGGTTTCAGAGGGTGTCAGATTTTGCTTCCCTGGACTCAGTGTACATCACAGATAAGGATGGGGTAAGTCATCTCTGCTGAATACCTCTTCTGCTTATGGGATGTGTGGTATGAAATGGGTTACTGGGTGACAGGATATGGTTTGGTATGGTAAGGTAACCTGGTTAATAGGGTATGGTGGGTAGGGGTAATCTTTGGTACCGTGGAGTCGTACTCTGGTTTGTACCCTGGACCCGTAACCTGGGTTAGTATCTTGTAACCGCAACCTGGGTGGACTGAAAACAATTGAAGTCCCATTAGTGGTTTCAAGAGCAATCATCTCCTAAGTCAGTGGAACAAGAGAGGCAATATTTTGCCTAAGAATATTAGCAGAAAAATATACAGAGGTCCAAAAAAGTATGTATATGTGCTTTATTGACTATAAGAAGGCTTTTGACAGAGTCCATCATGAGAAAATAATTGAATGTCTCAAAGACATAGATATTGATGGAAAAGATATAAGAATACTCAGTAACCTTTATTGGGAGCAAACTGCCACAGTAAGATCGGGAAGGAATTATTCACCACACATAGACATAAAAAGAGGTGTCAGACAAGGTTGTGTGCTGTCTCCCTGCCTATTTAGTTTATACACCGACAAAATTTTCAAACAGATACAGGAAATACCAGGACTGAAGATCAGTGGAAGGTCAATAAACAACCTTAGATATGCAGATGATACCGTGTTGTTAGCTGAAAGCGAACAGGAGTTACAAGAACTAGTGAAGCAAGTGAACAGTATAAGTCATGAATATGGACTCGACATTAATACTGCGAAAACAAAAACTATGATAATTAGCAAAACAGACGATAAACCCACATTAAAGATAAGCGTAAATGGGAAAATCCTGGAACAAGTCAAGAGCTACGTATATCTTGGTCATATAATAACAGAAGATGGCAGATGTGAAACAGAAATCAAGAAGAGAATAGGAATGGCCAAAGCTACATTCAACAACATGAAACATATACTGACATCTAAACAGTTATCTCACAAATTAAAACTGAGAATCATAAAGTGTTATATATATTCTGCATTTCTGTATGGTGCAGAAACATGGACGATGAATAAGCATTTGGAACAAAGAATTGAGGCTCTTGAAATGTGGATATATAGAAGAATGGGGCGTATCTCATGGAAAGAGATGAAAACAAATAAGGAGGTCCTAGAAAATCTAGGTATGAAAAGAGAACTAATGAGGGAGGTCAAAGTTCGGCAGCTAAAATACTTTGGCCACATAAAAAGGCATAACACTTTGCAGAAGACCATAACAGAAGGGAGAGTTGAAGGCAAACGTGCAAGGGGAAGACAGCGCTATAAGTGGGAAGATAACATCAAGAGATGGACAGGAAAGAGTCTATCAGAGTGCACCACCAAGACAAGAGACAGAAGACGTTGGAGATCCATTACAGCCAACCTTCGTTGTGGAGATGGCAACTGATGATGATGATGAAGTCTGATGGTCGATTAGCGTCCATCAGAAATTAAATTAACACAATGCTAACTACCATTCAGTAACAGTGTGTTATCTATTATGTATGAAATACTCCTTCTTAACTGACATTATAGCGTATCTTGAGTTCTCAGTCTCTATCTGGCTGTCTGCTTATTTACAGCAGTGGTTTTCCCCCATGTGGGCAATGAGTTTCACAAACTGTGAGGTATGGGGCTGGGTCATCAAACCGTTGAGAACAACTGGTTTACCTAGTGCCCATAGAGCAGTCTTTTAATTTTGGGGTCATTGTCAACAATGGTTTGAGAAGCACTGGGTAATAGTTTCCTATGCTGCTTTAACATGTTGGGGTGTCATTGCTGCCAAGGTCTGAGAACCACTGATTTACATTTTGTCTTGGTAAATTCCGACTGATGTAGACATGCATGGCTTAATCTTTGAGACAAGCATATGACTACTGGCAGGATCAACCAGATAACTGTCCGAACAGACGTGCGTCTTCTTCGACCATTTCGTCGCTCGCGCGGGGAGGGAGACAGCGCTCTGTGCAGAGCGGATCCCGGCGGCCCCGGCGATTTTATTCTTGCGAGAACCACTGGCCCCTGCCGACAAGACGTTCCCCTAGTCGAACAGGACGGGCCGAAAGCGATACCAGCTTACTGAATGTGCATAGGATTGCATTCAATACGTGTAAAGAACATTCCATGATGAACAACACATTAATGTCCAATATGAGACAAAGGGAGAAGAAGTGATTGAGAACACTTTTATCAAGTTTGTAGTCTTGACAGAGAACACTGAAGCCTTATAAGAAATAGAAAATAGAAGGACCACCTATACTTCTGTTTTGCTTGGGTCAATATGCAAATCCCAAAGTAACAACAATAATATACATCAATTATTTAACCCTGTCTTATTTCTGCCAGGATGTGAGATAAAGATCAGTGGTTAATTGGGTCTATGACCTCGGCAATCTCATACATTAGTTTGAGTGATCTGTATATATGGAAAATAACAATTATTGTCACTGAAAATGGAAATACATTTAAAACTTTGCTTAACAAATGGTACTGCCATAATAATCTGTGGATAAACATATTATTAATTATGTTATAAAATCAGCAGTATTACCTCGTAGATCTACTTACTTCGCTCTACTGAACCCTCGCGGATTTTGCAACCACAAAGTAGCCTCGATTGAGGCCCATACGCTTCGGGTTCGAGCGATGGATACAAGTAGAATGACTTATAATTCCCTTCACAATTCCAGGATGGCTGTTTCCGGGCAGGAGTGGGTGACCTCTTGGGTCGCATTGTTGCAAATTCTATTTTGGTCCCAGAGGTATCAAGTTATCTTCATTTTAACTGGCCCTAGTATCCACTGTGCAAGTGCCTGTGGCTGAAGGCAGGGTTCCTGCCCTTTCCCTGATTTACGTGCGTCCAGTTCGTGACACAAACAAAGGGTCAAATTCCGGACTGGTCGTAGCACTGTTTTTCACCTTCCAAGTGGAATGACTTTCGCTGGCTAGGGGAATAATTTATTGCCCTTGGCCGTGAGAATTGCTGGGTTTTGCAAGTGCTGTGTAATATAAGACTAGAGAGAGAGAGAGAGAGAGAGAGAGAGAGAGACTTTATCATTATAAGAATGAAAAAGATATCCGAAGAGAAATGGTTTCTTGTCTAGTGATAGGAGAAATGTGTAGAGTAATAAAATAATAGACAGAAGAAAAAGTCGGTGAGAAGTCGTTACACGACAGCCAACTATCAAGTGTCTGACATTGGTAGAGGTTTTATCCCACCATCCCTCTCATGGAAAATCCCTGCGTGATACATAAGATGTAATTTCTCAAAAGTCACACCTATATAAGGTATTGCCTCTTCCGTTGATTTTCATCACCTTTACACTGACGACTTCATTGATCTATCACAGATAATCTCTAGCAAGATTTCATTTTCTTGTAATATCCATCACAACCAAATCTGGTTGGAGAAGACTAATCGCTTTCGTGTTCCAAAAATCCCATTCGTTATCTTAAGTGCGTGTCTTTAATCTGTCACCATACTGATATTTTCCGACACGTTCAAGTGCAAACAAACAACTATCAGACAACAAACCTGGGTTTCTTGTACCACCCCAGACAGAAAATCGGAGATACAATAGCCGTATAAGCGATAAGACAAACTCACTGTGTCAATCTCCGCTTTTTACGTTTTAATCCGTGCCTTTACTGTTCTGGTCGGAAATGTGTTACGCAATCGTAAACAACCTTTACTCTACAGATCCAGGAGTTAATATGGGTTCAACCGAAAGTCAGTGATTAAAGTAATCAGTAAGGATGGTCGTTTAAGCCTAGACGTGACAAAAAATCTTGAATTATGAAGCGAAAGCAAAAAATACTGTCCGAGGTGGGAAAAAAGAAAGGAAAGTGCACAAAATGAATTAAAGGATGGCACAGGAAAATGTAACGAATGAGATTATTTCGTCACAAGGCTTGGTCGGACAATCATAGGGGTCCATAGCCTTCGTCAGACAACCAAAGTGGTCCATAACCTTCGTCGGACAATCAAAGGAGTCCATAACCCTCATCGGACAATCAAAGGGATCCATGGCACAACAAAAAAGTTAAGAACCCCTGGACTATATGTATAATTCAAAAGCTGTGTCAGAGGCATGTCAGTTTGAACTGGAAGAACTTTTTTTAAAAATAAAATTTTGCCTCGTTTTGTCGAGGTCTTCTTCTTCTTCCGTTCTTAGCCACCGACCGTCAAAGCAGTCAGTGGCCATTACGCCTAGTGGCGTCTTAGGGCAACAGCAGATAGGTTTTCTTTGCCATTGTTTCCCATCACGCCTATTGGCGTCTTTAGGGCAACGGCAAATCAATCCATTTGCTGTTGTTTCCGTAATCGAAGTGACTGGCAAACGGGTGATCAGCCCGAGGTGCGTCCCTTTCAATCTAGTCGGTGCTTTTAAGCATAGGAAACCTAGGCCTTTTGCCCAAGGGCATACAACAGAAATTTATTTAAAAGTGGCCCAGCAAGTTCACGCTTGGCTAGGACCTCGCACAACATAAAACCGTCACAGTTAAATAGCCCTGCTCTGTCTGGGATTTACTGAAAGTAGCACAGGCACTCCCTAATGTTTAGTGAAAGCACTTTACTAATTCTTGCTCCCAGCCAAAACACTTGTCGGACTGGGGGACTTTTTCTGATGATCAGATTGCTTCCTGTTGTATCGCTCTGTAAAGAGTTTCCTATCATCCTCTCTTAAACAGACCAGCTATTATATTTATAGAATTAGTGAAATCCCCTGTGATTTTTACAAAATGTATTCATATATATATATATATATATATATATATATATATATATATATATATATATATATATATATATATATATATATATATATATATATATATATATATATATATATATATATATATATATATATATTAATCCAATAAAACCTAATTTGAACATGTATAAAAAAAACGTCAGTAACATTTGTAGCACTGTTGTATATTGGCCCAGTGTTAAGTCATATTTTTATTAATGGAGTTAAGTGTTAAAGACTTGTATGTACAGGTCGGATTTTGTACACGCCAGTAAACACGCTCTGTGTGTTGAGAGATTTTTCTTAGTCGAGGAGCTGTATGCTCAGTAATTTTTGAACACAGCTCTACTGACTAGCTGTTAGTTTGTTTTTAAAAATATGATAAAGAATCTGGTCGAAGGTTCTATGATATAGTTTTGGGGGGAAAGGCGGATGAATTCTGCTCACATCTCAAGCTGCGAGTTCGCGCTTGAATGAATTGTACTGAGCTGTTTTGAGCAGCTGATTTTTTCGTGACATAACTTTGCTGGCAGAGCTGGGAAATGGACGCTTACCATTTCGCTAGTGTGACTGTCACGAAGTGGTTTTAAGTCTATAGAGTGTGCCTGAATGAAAGCAAGACCCTAGTATGAGAAAGTCTGAGAAAATAGAATTTAGATGGAAAATGACATGCCTGTGGACAGACGCGACTATTGGCTCAAGGGATAGAACCAGGATTTGAATCTCCCCTTGCCGCTTCGTGACTTTAGACTGGCTATAGTCTCGCCCTCCTCTGGCTACCTTGACACACAAGGAGATAAGGTGTATAAATACGACCACAGACACCACTATACAGACGACATAAAGTAAGTATAGTATAGAATAGAAGCTGATCCAGTAAATAATATATGTATATATTTATTTACATACAAGGAAAACACACAAAAAATGGCATCATACGTCATCAAGTCAGTCGATAGCGTGCACTGTTGCACGGCCTGGAAAACAAGTAACAATTAAATTGAGAGACACGAGAGACAAAAAAAAAACCCCCAAATCACATTCACTCTTTCTGTCACCCTGCTGAGGAACAATAAAAATGGTTAGTGCTTTAAAGTACTTTGATCTTGTGGGGCTGTCAACTTTAGCCTCCACTCTCTAACATTAATAAGCTTTCTATTGTCTCAGTCCTGGTGACCCTTCCTCAACGAACGGCTACACAGCTTTCTACTAGTTAGGCGATAGGCGCCGATAACTACACCACAAGAAATGCTAAAATAACAGACTTGGTTTTTCGAACGCAGACTCAGTGTCTATCCGTCCAATGGATACTGAACAGACCCTACTGGTCCTGTCTATTTTCTTCCTCCTTCTCTATCTCTCTCTCTCTCTCTTGGTCTCAGTGTCTCTCTAACACTCGAGGGCTGATGATGCGGCGTCTCCGTTACGCTCTTCTCTCGATTTCTATCAGGACCTAGGTATGGTAACCCTGTCACCTGTTCCTGATTTTGGTGATGACGATGTTCGGATATCAAGCATGAGGGACTTGATTAACTGTAGACAAAACTTCTCTGCTGCTGAATAGCTTCCCTCTTTTAACCCGCTCCGGAGTTAGAGGAAAAAACCCACAGCCTTGATTTCCGGCTGTACGCAATCGAAACCAGTCTCACGGCCACCTGCCGTTGCTAGAGACTATAATAGCAATGCTCTCGGCTGTATGATAAATAAACCTCGGTCCAGCTGAAGCATAGGGACTTCACTGCCAGAGACCATAGGGTAATTTTCTTTTGCTCCTGACGATACTCGAGTACTCTGACCCTGAGATATGTCTTTTGCCGTGGATAATTTTATTTGACAAAATTATGCTCCCCATTGTTTCGCCGAGACTCGCTGAAATTAAAAGAAACAGCGTCTAATGTACACCCTCTCTAAAATCGCTTATCTCTAACATATACGATACATAAAATAATTCTATACACGTGTCTCTTCATTCTCACTTCTTCCCTCCTTTCTCTCGTTCTGCATAACAATACCTAAAATAATACTATCTCACGTGGCACTAAAATCACACTCCTTCTCTCCCCTTCTCTCGTTCTTCACACAATGCATAAAATACTACTATCCCACGTGGCACTAAAATCTCCTCCTTCCCCCCTCTCTCTCTCATCTATAATCTGCCAGGTAAGTAAACAGAACCTCCCGACCTGAATGCCTCTTATCTATTTGTGACGCGCGGCTACCCACGTGTCAACATTTTCAACTCGGGAACTTCTTTTGTCCGAAATTCCGGGGTCTCCTTTTTTAACATTACCCATTGAGGTTTCCCGGCTTGCTCCAAAATTAAATTAAATCTCGCTATAGGAATAGTTTCCTCCCCTAAGCAGTATAATTCATTTACAACGTAAATCTGAACCTTCCGACAATATTTCTCACATTTTTAAGGCTCAGAAAAATTAACGAACACACCAGGGATTTCCCCATAAATTTACATTAGTAAATACACAGAAATAAATGGTGGTTTTACATAACATTCTACAAATATGGGCACACGTGTTTCTCACAACTTCACACACTCCTATCTACTGCCAAAACCATAGAAAGAATAAGCACACTGTTACATTTACGTCGTTCTTTTAAAAAATGATAATGGATGGCACTATCGTTTATTTTAAAACTAAAAAGTTAAACTTTATCTACGGGCGAATTTCTGAAAAACCCACTAATAAGTAAAACGATGAATAAAATAGTTACATACCGATTATCGTTGGTTTTTCCCACAGTGGAGAACGATAAATTACGAAGTCCTACGGCCAGGCAATTATTTCTTCAGAGACAATTGCCCGCAGTTTCCTCTCTCATTATATACAAGAGAAACCACCCACGCGAATTCCTCCCACGTCTATCCTAAGTTTTCACTCGGACCAATGGGAGCGCTAGAAAAAATCAATACTATCAACCTACGCAAAATCCCGCGTGCTTAAAATTGCGTCACGTTACCTGACGGCCGCGTGCTTCCGGTCTCGTCCTATCGCGTGCCGGAAATGGCGATTGTTTTCGTAAACAATGAAATCTACGGGAATCGCGGAAAATCAGAAGAAAGTAAAACTGGCCGAGTGAAAAATAAACCTACCGACATAAAACGAACCCATTAAAATTACCTCCTCAAAAATACCGAATACGATATATTCACATGAGAAGAACCAAGGCAAACCCATATAGTTACAAAGTGAAGAGAAATGGTGAAAACTCAAACTAGAACCACAGAATCGGGCCTGTTAAAAGACAGAATTACAGTGTAGCATCACATAAGTCCCCCCCCCCCCCCCCTTTCAAGTGCGGGAATCCGTGCTAAATCACTGAAATCTCTGGAATTCATACTGGTCCGTATCTAGATCTACATCCCGATCTAATCACTGTCATAATTAGCATTATCATACAGGCCCATCTCCATATCCTTGAGAATCTTTGCAAGCACTGGATTTCGAGAGTCACGCCTGGTGATTTCCTCCTGGCGACTGCAACCTGACTGGTCGCCCTTCCTCCTCCTTCTCATTTGTTTCCTTCGCCCACGAATTTTCCTGGCGGCGCATGGTAAATAATGATTACCAGATGGTGCGACCTCCCAGTGTTTGGAAACAGTCTGACTGGCTTGGCCAGACATCACCGTAACATGGCGTAACTGTTTACAGTTGACTGCAGAACCGTGCGCCTGTTCCTTCTTGTCAGTATTTCCCTCCCTTGAGAGATGTAATACCATCGGGGGCCTAATTCCCGACGACAAAGAAGATACTTCTGAAGTAAGAGGCGTCACCACTGTTTGACCCTTAGGCTGAACAGGGCTGACAGGCGAATACGCCTCTGTAAATAACATTCCACTGTCTTTAGAGGCGTCTCTCCTCCTCATAGCAAGACAAGGATGTTTGAGCTCCCTTGGGGCTCCGTGAATTTGGGGCTTTCCCCTTTCACTTCTCTGGCCTGCAGTAGGCCCCCTTGCATTAGCAAGGATCGGTGTGGTTGGGTTTCCCAAAACTAAGTATGGACTTCCCAGGATGAAATCATGTGCTGGCTGTGCCATTACAGCTGCCTTGATGGTGCCAGACACAAACTTGCATTTCACCTCAATATTGGCTACAGGCAGACGCTGTGAGATGCCTCTTCTCAAAATGCCACCAATCTCAACTATTTCTCGTGTCCACTGCCCCGGTTTCACCAAATGATGAGCGATGATACTGGGGTAAGTAAGCCCGCTGTCAAACAAACACGTAGTGGCTGTCCCATTCACTACGGCTGGTCCACTGTTAAAGAACAACTTCTCTGCCTGGACTGGTTCCCATTTATTCCCTTTAGTCCATCTCACCGGTCTTAAACAAGCTGCATGATGAGCTGGTGGTTTGTTCATGCACCGGGATGTCCAGTGGGAAGTGTTTCTACAATTCTGACAATACCTCTCATTATCTCCCCTGTTCCTAGCGGGTTCCTGAGAGGTTGTTGTCGGTGCTCTGTTATGCTGCTGGGGGCGCAAGTTATAACCAGAATGAGGCTCCTTGCGAGAAGGCCCTGGTTGCTGATGAGCTGGCGAAATAGCCGGCTGCGATGATGAAGCTTCTTTGTCCGGGGCTGACAGGTCTGGGTGTTTCCGTTTCTGTCCCAGTACTTCGGCCTGTGCTGTCTGGAACCTTTCAGCGAACATGATAATCTGATCGAGTTGCTGGGCACCCTGCTCTGCCAGATACCTCCTCAAATCAGGAGACATGTTAGCCTTTATCTGCTCACACAGAACTAACTCTTCCAACCCTTCAAACGTTTTCGCCAGTCCTGACAGTCCCCTCCACCGGGTAAGGTAATTTCTCACCCGCTCGGCAAACTGTGCGAAACTCTCTCCCTCCTCCGGCCTGCTCTCCCTGAACATGGTTTGGCATTTACGGGGTGTCCACTGAAACCTTTGTAATAAAGCGTTTCGCAGTGCCTCGAAGTTGTTCTGGTCATCTATGAGCAGCTTGTTGTAAACTTCATACGCATGACCTTTGAGCGATTGCGATAATTTCAGGCACCAAAGACTCTCATCCAACCCGTATGCCTTTGCCATTCGTTGAAATTTCTCCAAGAACACGTCAATCTTTTCATTCCCGTTAGGGAACGAGTCAAATGGGAAGCTCATGGCTGCCATCCGGGGCCCTCCGTTTCCTGAGGTGTCTGTCGCTCCTGCTCCGGGTGAATCTCCATTAGCTGAACTGCCCTCTGAGGATCGGTACTGCAGTTCCAGAGAACGCAGGGCAAGTTCGTGCTGTCTCTCCGCTGCCTTTTCCTCTTTCGCTGCTTCGTCGTCGGCTATCCTTTCCTCTTTTGCTTCTTCGGCGGCGGCTATCCTTTGCCTTTCCTCTTTCTCGGCTTCCAATTTCCGAAATTCCATCTCTGCTGCCTTCTCCCTCTCCTGTGCTTCCAATTTCCGAAGTTCCCTCTCTGCTGCAGCTGCCCTCTCTTCCTTCGCTGCTTCTGCGGCGGCTATCCTTTGCCTTTCCTCTTTCTCGCTCTGATTATGCCTATCATTTTCTCTGATCATGTAGGCTTTCGTCTTCTCTTTATCCATTCCCATGTCCTGGGCTGCCTCACGCCATGCAGCTCGTAATTTCGCCATATCCGCCATCTTACCAGTAACTGCTGTAAGTTCACAACTGACAGAAAATGACAGAAA
Organism: Oreohelix idahoensis; assembly: GCA_024509875.1. NCBI lineage: Eukaryota > Metazoa > Mollusca > Gastropoda > Stylommatophora > Oreohelicidae > Oreohelix > Oreohelix idahoensis. The sequence continues at coordinate 172,442 of JAMPIV010001647.1, read as the reverse complement.
GGAGAACAAAAGGAAGGAACTACCTGTTACGTAATAGGAAGTATTCCTCCTATAACCGATGTCCCAAAACCCGAACTCAGACTAGCGTCAAGTCTGAATAATAACCTGAAAATTTTTTTTTAACAAGCTACCTAAAACCCGAAATTACCTTCCTGTTAAAGAAAAAAATTTCAGTATGCCATCAATTACTAAATTTCCACCAATCTAACTGACTGTAACCTGTGGAAAAACTTGTACTGGATCAGTTCTAATAGCTCAAGTCTAGGGGATATTTAAAGAAACTCTATTCTCAGAAAACTTTCTAGAGACAATCTATGAATATAGATCACAGAATTGATCTCCACAGAATGATCCACCGGACGATTGCCGCCCACTTGTCACGAAGTGGTTTTAAGTTTATAGAGTGTGCCTGAATGAAAGCAAGACCCTAGTATGAGAAAGTCTGAGAAAATAGAATTTAGATGGAAAATGACATGCCTGTGGACAGACGCGACTATTGGCTCAAGGGATAGAACCAGGATTTGAATCTCCCCTTGCCGCTTCGTGACTTTAGACTGGCTATAGTCTCGCCCTCCTCTGGCTACCTTGACACACAAGGAGATAAGGTGTATAAATACGACCACAGACACCACTATACAGACGACATAAAGTAAGTATAGTATAGAATAGAAGCTGATCCAGTAAATAATATATGTATATATTTATTTACATACAAGGAAAACACACAAAAAATGGCATCATACGTCATCAAGTCAGTCGATAGCGTGCACTGTTGCACGGCCTGGAAAACAAGTAACAATTAAATTGAGAGACACGAGAGACAAAAAAAAAAAACCCCAAATCACATTCACTCTTTCTGTCACCCTGCTGAGGAACAATAAAAATGGTTAGTGCTTTAAAGTACTTTGATCTTGTGGGGCTGTCAACTTTAGCCTCCACTCTCTAACATTAATAAGCTTTCTATTGTCTCAGTCCTGGTGACTCTTCCTCAACGAACGGCTACACTGCTTTCTACTAGTTAGGCGATAGGCGCCGATAACTACACCACAAGAAATGCTAAAATAATAGACTTGGTTTTTCGAACGCAGACTCAGTGTCTATCCGTCCAATGGATACTGAACAGAACCTACTGGTCCTGTCTATTTTCTCCCTCCTTCTCTCTCTCTCTCTCTCTCTCTCTTGGTCTCAGTGTCTCTCTAACACTCGAGGGCTGATGATGCGGCGTCTCCGTTACGCTCTTCTCTCGATTTCTATCAGGACCTAGGTATGGTAACCCTGTCACCTGTTCCTGAGTTTGGTGATGACGATGTTCGGATATCAAGCATGAGGGACTTGATTAACTGTAGACAAAACTTCTCTGCTGCTGAATAGCTTCCCTCTTTTAACCCGCTCCGGAGTTAGAGGAAAAAAAACCCACAGCCTTGATTTCCGGCTGTACGCAATCGAAACCAGTCTCACGGCCACCTGCCGTTGCTAGAGACTATAATAGCGATGCTCTCGGCTGTATGATAAATAAACCTCGGTCCAGCTGAAGCATAGGGACTTCACTGCCAGAGACCATAGGGTAATTTTCTTTTGCTCCTGACGATACTCGAGTACTCTGACCCTGAGATATGTCTTTTGCCGTGGATAATTTTATTTGACAAAATTATGCTCCCCACTGTTTCGCCGAGACTCGCTGAAATTAAAAGAAACAGCGTCTAATGTACACCCTCTCTAAAATCGCTTATCTCTAACATATACGATACATAAAATAATTCTATACACGTGTCTCTTCATTCTCACTTCTTCCCTCCTTTCTCTCGTTCTGCATAACAATACCTAAAATAATACTATCTCACGTGGCACTAAAATCACACTCCTTCTCTCCCCTTCTCTCGTTCTTCACACAATGCATAAAATACTACTATCCCACGTGGCACTAAAATCTCCTCCTTCCCCCCTCTCTCTATCTATAATCTGCCAGGTAAGTAAACAGAACCTCCCGACCTGGCTGCCTCTTATCTATTTGTGACGCGCGGCTACCCACGTGTCAACATTTTCAACTCGGGAACTTCTTTTGTCCGAAATTCCGGGGTCTCCTTTTTTAACATTACCCATTGAGGTTTCCCGGCTTGCTCCAAAATTAAATTAAATCTCGCTATAGGAATAGTTTCCTCCCCTAAGCAGTATAATTCATTTACAACGTAAATCTGAACCCTCCTACAATATTTCTCACATTTTTAAGGCTCAGAAAAATTAACGAACACACCAGGGATTTCCCCATAAATTTACATTAGTAAATACACAGAAATAAATGGTGGTTTTTCATAACATTCTACAAATATGGGCACACGTGTTTCTCACAACTTCACACACTCCTATCTACTGCCAAAACCATAGAAAGAATAAGCACACTGTTACATTTACGTCGTTCTTCAAAAAAATGATAATGGATGGCACTATCGTTTATTTTAAAACTAAAAAGTTAAACTTTACCTACGGGCGAATTTCTGAAAAACCCACTAATAAGTAAAACGATGAATAAAATAGTTACATACCGATTATCGTTGGTTTTTCCCACAGTGGAGAACGATAAATTACGAAGTCCTACGGCCAGGCAATTATTTCTTCAGAGACAATTGCCCGCAGTTTCCTCTCTCATTATATACAAGAGAAACCACCCACGCGAATTCCTCCCACGTCTATCCTAAGTTTTCACTCGGACCAATGGGAGCGCTAGAAAAAATCAATACTATCAACCTACGCAAAATCCCGCGTGCTTAAAATTGCGTCACGTTACCTGACGGCCGCGTGCTTCCGGTCTCGTCCTATCGCGTGCCGGAAATGGCGATTGTTTTCGTAAACAATGAAATCTACGGGAATCGCGGAAAATCGGAAGAAAGTAAAACTGGCCGAGTGAAAAATAAACCTACCGACATAAAACGAACCCATTAAAATTACCTCCTCAAAAATACCGAATACGATATATTCACATGAGAAGAACCAAAGCAGACCCATATAGTTACAAAGTGAAGAGAAATGGTGAAAACTCAAACTAGAACCACAGAATCGGGCCTGTTAAAAGACAGAATTACAGTGTAGCATCACAGTGACCCAGTATATATCCTTTTGGGAAAGGAATATTTGATAATTGGAGAATGCATTCTATTGAAGATAGAGAGAGAACATATTCATATTGATTCTAAGCCAGGGATATTACGGCTTATTTATTATGTACTGCGCATTCTATTGAAGATAGAGAGAGAACATATTCATATTGATTCTAAGCCAGGGATATTACGGCTTATTTATTATGTACTGCGCATTCTATTGAAGATAGAGAGAGAACATATTCATATTGATTCTAAGCCAGGGATATTACGGCTTACTTATTATGTACTGTGCATTCAATTGAAGTGATTGTTCCATGGATATCTTATTCGTGTTGCTGTATGAGGATATGATGAGCTGTTGATGCTCCGTGACTTGTTATATGTTACCATAATGTCTACGTGAGTCTATCGTTAATAAACGTTGAAAATGGTAATCTAGTTCCACCACTTCCTGACTCCTGCGTGTTGCTGTAGTGCATAAGTGCAGTAGATGTGTAGCCAAGAACCTATACACATTCGCGTATATATATATATATATATATATATATATATATATATATATATATATATATATATATATATATATATATATATATGTACACATCTGTTGGCCACCCGTAAGCCCGACACATGCTGATTGCCTTCATCAGCGAAAGTTAATAATAACATTTATCTTCTTCTTGGCCCCCCCCCCCCCCCCCCCCCCATTATCACTTTAACACCCAGGTTCAAAGGCACCTGTCGTACATATTTTCTGTTATCTTTCTTGAACACCTAACATCGACTGAACATGGTAGACGTAGTAACTTCACAGTAACACACTGTCCGATGAATTTTTCACGGTTTATTTGTACCATCTAGAACGTATTTACACAAGTTGATGTAAATAATATTTCAAATGAGGCGTGGCTTCTGTCTGACGCGTACACATCAAGCTACTTAAAGGTTCCAAACATTTATCATTCTATCTTTTACGTTCACGTCGACTCTGTTGTTTATGGAAGTTCTAATTTCTTCTAACTTTCCTGACTAATTCTGTTCTTCAAAAAAAAAAAAAAAACTCGATACAGCAGCTTTGGTTATCTTGCACTAGTACTTTACTAGGGTGCGGTGATTTTACCAAGGCTAACACTGTCTATCACAAATGTTACTTGAATATCTATTCTCTTTTCAAAGTCACTGGCCCACAAGCACGTAGCCTTCATGTACCTTTATATGCGTGAGAAAGTTCACCGTTGACGCGTTTCTTCTAACTACTCGAGAATTGTACATACCGACAACATTTTGATGCTCCCAGTTGCTTCTAACTGCTGTCTTCTTGAATGTCGAACAAGGTTTTCTGATATCTAATCATCTGATCACTGCACAATCACAAAATCACATAGGTTGTGAAGAAAGCTGACTATATGTCTTCAGCACGTGGCGTAGAATCTTGCACGACCACATCGTGGAGAGTGCAACACGAGCTATGCACGCAAAAACTGGATACAGTAGAAAATGAAATGTTTCTCATTCTCTTTTTTTATAATCCCTGTCTTAGGAAGTCGTGTGATCTGTTTCTATTGTCTTAATTTCTTACACTGAAAACTTCCCTATCGGACTTTTAACTCTCTGATACTCTACTCACCATTATTTCTTGCGAGTGTCCCTTAGACCACTTCCTATCACATATTCCTTTTTCATGAAGATTTTAAATCAAGTATACACTTTTTTTTTTCTAACCAGCGGCACTCGAGCTTTCCAGCTCTTTTGGCCCAATGACATGTCATTGCGAAGCTGGGGGGTCAGTGGACTTTCCTTCCACACGGGATTTATGTGCAGGAGCCGTTCAGGTTATTCAGTCAAATTTCCGGTCGTAAACATTTCTTCAAACGCTGACGCCCGGGTTTGAATCATGAAAACCTGGTAGCCATTACACCAGCGCGGCTCCCATCAAGTATACTTAAAGGCCACGACAATTTTAATCCATTTAGACTGGTACATAACCCTTGTTCACTCCAGATGTAGATTTGAGTATGGCGGCACTTTCCACGCATACCCACTTTTAAGGTCAAGGCTATATGTTTGGTCCAGCCGAAGATTGACAAAATTAGTGATAAAAAATCTGAAGACTCGTTGTTTCTCTCCAGAAAACAAATATATTTATTTTAAAAAATGTCTTCCTATCATGGATGGGTTTGAAACAAAATCGAAAAAAGGTGATTCGTCTTACGAGGACAAAAGACAAAGAAAATAGTCTACGTTACGGCCACAAGGCCTTCGTCAGGAAAGGAAAGAAAGTGAGGGCTAGATAGGACACATAAAAACTTAATAAAATAATAAAATAAAATAAAACCTAGGTACTTCCCTGAAGGCAAGAACCGAAATCCTATCAAAATCGCTGTCTGCTGATGAGCGCGTGGCTGAACAGGAAGTGACTTCCGCCGCCGGATGTACACAATACATACTAAGAAACTAAAAAACGAAACCGGACAATAAACTACCCAACGTGATAAAAGTGGGGACTGGAAATAGAAGAGGACAGAATGAGTGGGAGATAAATAAGTATGAAATAAAAAATCAAGACAAATGTATATTGTGTGACGAAAGTACTGAGATTCTGTCTTTCAAATGGCCCATGTCTTTTTCCCCTTGCATTTTTGGAGGGATTACAGAAAAATCCTTCCCCATGTTTCTTCTCCTTCTAATTATTTACGTTTTTCAGAGAGATTACGGTGGCGTTTCATCTCATCTACATCTATGTTCCTTCTCTATGACTAGTAGTCTTGTTTAGTGTTGGTGTGTAGGGAACTGTTGCATTATTGTTCTAGACGAAGGACTTTAGAGCCTAGATCAGATTGGCACCAGTTTTAGTCTTTTTAAAGATATGGCAGGTGGCCATAGACGCATTTTTCGGGAGTTAAATTATTTGCGGCCATTTTTGCTTCAATTTTGCAGTATAGGGCTGGGACTAATTCCCGTTTCTTTGTCTAGCAGTACTGGTTGCATCAGTATTGTTTACAATTCTGATTGGCTGAGAGCTAACTGCAGTTGAAATGCAGAGCTCCCATTGGCTTAGAACCACGCCGCGCATATGACGTCATGGAGTCGGCGCGCGGGGGTCTTGATAATAAATACGCCCGAATTTCATAAGTTCGGTCTCTAAAAATTAATTGCCAAGCCGCGTTCCTGATTCAAACTATCGATTGCCTTCAGGCTCGCTATTTATATAGTTACGCATATATCTGTGGACGGGAGTGATAGAGGTATTAATTGGAGCACGTGGGTGCTATCAGTTAAGGTGTATTGTTGCACGAGCACGTGTGTGCTATCAGTTATTGAATATTTATACAGGAGCGCGTGGTTGCGAAACTGCGGCACCACGTGGCTGAATTACGGGGTTTTCATTGTATAGCTTTTGACGGCAAGCAGATGCTGGCGTAAACTGGTTATATGTTATTGTGGGTGCATTGTTGGTCTGTGTAGTCAGACGACGTGAAATGTAATTTTAAAGGGAATTATTTTGTATTACATTTTATGTGATCTAATTTTTCTGAACGGGATATTGATGCCTAGAGATATTTTATTTTGTGTTAATCATTATGGCTGCATGTTGTCAGCGCGAGTAGTGGGCCTTAGTATTTTGGACAGGTCAGTCCTCAGTGTGAAAAACGGTTGTGGTTGTAACCAGTCAGGCAGAACCCTAGGTCAGACGATCTGGGTCAGCCTTTGTTTATTTTGGGCTCAGGTAGAGATGGGAGAGAAGGGAGCTCAGTGGGGGAGCGGACTTTGTTGGCATGATTTTGTATGGTAATAGGCTAACGGGAGAGAGTAGGGGAGTTATATGTTATTAGAAATGTATTATTTACGTGTTGTTTAGCTGTTGTGTTTTTTTGTCTAACAGCAGGTAGCGCGGCTTTTTTTTAGGGGGCAGAGCGGAAGTTGCAATAACTTCCTCCCGGCAAAAAGATTGGCATCTCAGACGCAGGGTTTGAGATCTTGCCAGAGGCGGACGAAGAAAAGAGAACAAACCCGTTTTTCCAGGCAGGGGAAGACCTTTCTCTAGTGGAAATAGCATTCGTGGGAAAATCCATGAGCGCTAAGCTCGTTCTGTTACACACGCAAAATTGGCATGCTGCCAGCGTTGTCGTAATTATTTCACTAGAGAGGGTGACAATACTCTCCACAGAAGTCGTCGCAGTGTTGTCCCAAGTATAGCAGATGACAGCTGCTGACGTTTTTTTAGACGAGTTAATTGTGTAGCAGTGTGCAAGAGATTTCAGGATAGGCTGTGTAGAACCAGAGTCTGCGCAGAGTCGGTGTAGACACTTTGTAGTTGTTCCAGCTGACTGTGCACTTAACATTTAATTTTGAATAGTTGTGGAAGTGGAGGCTCGACAAGTGCAGTGTGGTTTATTTTTGTCTAATCCAAACTTCTGTCCCCATACAGGTTGTAATTGTGGGAGAAGGGTTGGGGTTGATGCATTTTTAACTGTGCTTGATTTTGTTTCAGGGGTGCATCCTCGCACATTATGTATGGGACATGCATATGTTTGTTTGTTTATAGGTGTATAATAAACTTGTATAAATTGTAGCTGGCATCAGTCATTTCATTTAAGTACAGTAGCTATATGTTGTCTGTATCTTAGTGTTTGTGAATCTTGATATAATCTTATCCCCTTAGGGTAGCTAGAGGTCGTTGACAACTATAGCACATAAGACGTCCGAAGTGGCGAGGAAAGAATCAACCTCGGTTCTTAACCTTGGAGCCAATAGTGTCAACTGTTCAAATTTCACTATCATTTTCTTCTAAATCTATCTTTTCAGTCTTTCTTCTCACTAGTGTCTTGTCACTATAGGTAGACAGTCTCTAGTCTTAAATCCATTCCGTGACATATTGGCATACAAATAGAAGAATATGATAAGAGTGGAAAGAGTAAAATAGAGCAAGAGAGGAAAGGGTGACCTCAGACAAAGGTGTGAAAAGTGTTGAGACAGGCTGGTTTTAGACACCTCATGCGGTGGATAAGACGGTTCTCAAGCTGTTCTCGGCTGGCAGTGTCAGAGGAGCAGGATCGGATCGCTGTGACCTGGATGTCGATGGGACCATGGTGGTCAGGACCATTGAAGTGTATGGCAACTGGTGTGGACTTTTGCTGAGCGATGTCATTTAAGTGCTGGCTGAATCTGTCCCCAAGTCGTTTGCCTGTTTGGCCAATATAGGTTTTGCAGCAACGTTTACATATGATCGTATAAATGACATTGCGCGATTCACACGTGAAGCTGCTAGTGATGGTGTACGTAGCCTTAGGAAAGGACACCTTCTGGGTTGAGATGACATACTTGCACGTGTTGCATCGTGTCCGACCACAGGGTAGTGTGCCAAAGTGAGTGGCATTCTCCTTTGGGAGACGGCTGTGAACAAGAAGATCCTTCAAGTTCTTGTCGCGTCTATATGCCACCAAAGGTGCTTCACTGAATACTTCTTGGGTCACAGGCTCTGCTTGGAGGATAGCGAGGTGGCGGAAAAGGATCTGTCTGACAGCAGTACTGTCAGGGTGATGGGTCAAGATTAATTTGACTCTATCCGAAGTGGATTTATAGTGAGGTTTGAGGGCCTCCTGACGGGAGAGGGGGGGCACGCGTAGGAGAGCAGAGGTGAGCACATGTTCCGGAGAAAGTCTGCTACGGAAGAAATCCAACATCTCATTTGCTCGGAAGTGGAAGTCATCGTCGTCTTGACACAAACGGCGGAGGCGGAGAAGTTGTGAAAAAGGAAGGGAGTCACGACAGGCCCGAGGATGAGAAGAGGTATACAGGAGGTAGCTGTGGGCATCTGTCGGCTTGTAGCATACTGAGGTATTAAGGCCGGAGGGCGTGATAGAAATAGTAATGTCAAGGAAGTTGACAGATACTGTGGAGACGAGGGAGGTGAACTTGATGGTGGGGTGAAAGTGGTTGACAAAGTCGATGAAGCGGTATAAATCAGTCTCAGACATATCGGTGAGACCTATGCCATCATCGATATATCTGCGGTAAAACCCGGGGAAAGGACCGGAGTATTGTTGCCATATCTGATGCTCCAAGTGGCCCATGAATAGACAGGCATAGCTAGGACCCATCTTCGTACCCATGGCAACACCACTAATTTGGTCAAAAAACTGACCATTGAATTCAAAGGAATTCAGTTGAAGGACCAGTTCAGCAAGACGGAGAAGAGTGTCAGTGGATATAGAAGAGCAAGTGCGCTGGTCTAGAAAAAACCGAAGAGCTCGGAGACCATCAGAGTGGGGAATAGAAGTATACAGAGAACAGACGTCTAACAAGAAAAGACGGTCGGAGCGGTCTGCTGGGAGTCGGATAGAGGAGAAAGTGGTAAGAGCATGATTGGTGTCTTTGATAAAGGAGGGAAGATTCTCAACGATAGGCTTGAAAATGCTATCGAGGAAGTCAGAAATGTGCTCAGTAGGGCAGGAACAGGCTGAGACAATGGGTCTTCCAGGGTTTTCGATCTTATGAATTTTGGGGAGCATGTAGAATACAGGCTTGCCCAAAGAGCTGTCATGAATCCTAAGATGAGATGCTTCAGGAGGAAGAGCATTACTAGTGATGAGCTGTTTAATAGTGTTGTGTACAATGCGATTGTTAGAGACAGTCGCATCGCTGGTCCTGGACCTGTAAAAAGAGCCATTGGTCAACTGGTTTTTACCTTCACTTAGGTACAAGTCCTTCTGCCAGACGACAATGGCTCCTCCCTTGTCAGCCGGTTTGATGACAATGTCGTCTCTACGGCGAAGAAGGGAGAGAGCACTAGACTCTGCCGAAGTGAGATTGGAATAATGCAATCTACGAGGGCGGAGCTGCTGAATGTCATGGATGGTGTTCTTGATATACAGGTCCAGGGCATGAGAGGCTCTAGGTTTAGGTGTAAAGGGAGGTTTAGTAGAGTCAGAAAAGCGTGCGAAGATGTCGGATTCAGCCTGAGACTGCGGAGTGCTGTCTTCCTCTCTAAAATGGAGATTCAGCCTCATGCGACGGTGAAACCGATGAACATCCTGGAGGAGATTGTATTGGTCTAGGGTCGGACGAAGAGGAACAAATTTTAAGCCCTTACTAAGAACAGAGCGCTCTCCCTCAGAGAGGGGTAGATCTGGGGGGATGCAGACTACCTGAGTGCATGATGGAGTGGAGGATGGAGGGGTAGCTTTCGGGGTAGGGATGAGACGGGATAGTTTATGGTGTTTAGACGTGGAAAGGAACTCATGCAGCTGCCGGTTCAGTGTGTGGATAGTGGTGCGTATCATAGAATAGAAAGGGAAATTGTTGGAGGTGAGACAACGTAAGCGAAGCAGAAGCTGGGTCTGTTGGGCACTGAGGTCTGATAAAAGGAGGGAGTGACTGGCGGCCACTACGCGCATACGTTGAAAGCCACATCTGGTCTCAATTCGTTGTAGGAGACGATGTTCCCTAGGATTGAGTGTACCAGCAGATGGATGAAAATTGGAAGAGAATCCATTAGGAAGAATTTTGTGGTGGAGGCAGGTGTGAATAAAGTGGAGATGAGAGGTGAATCTAGTTTTCTTGAAAGTAACGAACGCGAAGTCAATAGCGACACGGGATATATCAGGAGGTAGGGAGCTAAAGCTGGTGGTAACCGACACACGGAGAGAGTTGATAAAATATTTCAGAGAGGGCATAGTGGGGAAAAGTAAAACGTCCAGAAAATAAAAAACATAAAATATGAAATAAATAAAATATAAAACGCTAAATGAAAATAGAGATTAATGAAACAATAAATAAATAGGGTAGATTGCGGTAATATAAGGTATGAAGGAAGAATAGGGAAATACGAAAATAAATAAATAAATGGATATAAAATACTGAGAAAAGGAGATAGGATAGGATCAGGGAGATAAGCAGAATAGGTAGATAGAGATAACAGAGACACGGTGCAGTCAAAAAATATATATATATAATCGAGGAAGTGGAGGGGAACTGCGGTAAGACGTGGAATACAATGGATGGGTTTGAAAAAAAATTGAAAAAAGGTGATTCGTCTTACGAGGACAAAAGACAAAGAAAATAGTCTACGTTACGGCCACAAGGCCTTCGTCAGGAAAGGAAAGAAAGTGAGGGCTAGATAGGACACATAAAAACTTAATAAAATAAAACCTAGGTACTTCCCTGAAGGCAAGAACCGAAATCCTATCAAAATCGCTGTCTGCTGATGAGCGCGTGGCTGAACAGGAAGTGACTTCCGCCGCCGGATGTACACAATACATACTAAGAAACTAAAAAACGAAACCGGACAATAAACTACCCAACGTGATAAAAGTGGGGACTGGAAATAGAAGAGGACAGAATGAGTGGGAGATAAATACTGTAAGTATGAAATAAAAAATCAAGACAAATGTATATTGGCATACAAATAGAAGAATATGATAAGAGTGGAAAGAGTAAAATAGAGCAAGAGAGGAAAGGGTGACCTCAGACAAAGGTGTGAAAAGTGTTGATACCGGCTGGTTTTAGACACCTCATGCGGTGGATAAGACGGTTCTCAAGCTGTTCTCGGCTGGCAGTGTCAGAGGAGCAGGATCGGATCGCTGTGACCTGGATGTCGATGGGACCATTGAAGTGTATGGCAACTGGTGTGGACTTTTGCTGAGCGATGTCATTTAAGTGCTGGCTGAATATGTCCCCAAGTCGTTTGCCTGTTTGGCCAATATAGGTTTTGCAGCAACGTTTACATATGATCGTATAAATGACATTGCGCGATTCACACGTGAAGCTGCTAGTGATGGTGTACGTAGCCTTAGGAAAGGACACCTTCTAGGTTGAGATGACATACTTGCACGTGTTGCATCGTGTCCGACCACAGGGTAGTGTGCCAAAGTGAGTGGCATGCTCCTTTAGGAGACGGCTGTGAACAAGAAGATCCTTCAAGTTCTTGTCGCGTCTATATGCCACCAAAGGTGCTTCACTGAATACTTCTTGGGTCACAGGCTCTGCTTGGAGGATAGCGAGGTGGCGGAAAATGATCTGTCTGACAGCAGTACTGTGAGGGTGATGGGTCAAGATTAATTTGACTCTATCCGAAGTGGATTTATAGTGAGGTTTGAGGGCCTCCTGACGAGAGATGGGGAGCACACGTTGGAGAGCAGAGGTGAGAACATGTTCCGGATAAAGTCTGCTACGGAAGAAATCCAACATCTCATTTGCTCGGAAGTGGAAGTCATCGTCGTCTTGACACAAACGGCGGAGGCAGAGAAGTTGTGAAAAAGGAAGGGAGTCACGACAGGCCCGAGGATGAGAAGAGGTATACAGGAGGTAGCTGTGGGCATCTGTCGGCTTGTACTATACTGAGGTATTAAGGCCGGAGGGCGTGATAGAAATAGTAATGTCAAGGAAGTTGACAGATACTGTGGAGACGAGGGAGGTGAACTTGATGGTGGGGTGAAAGTGGTTGACAAAGTCGATGAAGCGGTATAAATCAGTCTCAGACATATCGGTGAGACCTATGCCATCATCGATATATCTGCGGTAAAACCCGGGGAAAGGACCGGAGTATTGTTGCCATATCTGATGCTCCAAGTGGCCCATGAATAGACAGGCATAGCTAGGACCCATCTTCGTACCCATGGCAACACCACTAATTTGGTCAAAAAACTGACCATTGAATTCAAAGGAATTCAGTTGAAGGACCAGTTCAGCAAGACGGAGAAGAGTGTCAGTGGATATAGAAGAGCAAGTGCGCTGGTCTAGAAAAAACCGAAGAGCTCGGAGACCATCAGAGTGGGGAATAGAAGTATACAGAGAACAGACGTCTAACAAGAAAAGACGGTCGGAGCGGTCTGCTGGGAGTCGGATAGAGGAGAAAGTGGTAAGAGCATGATTGGTGTCTTTGATAAAGGAGGGAAGATTCTCAACGATAGGCTTGAAAATGCTATCGAGAAAGTCAGAAATGTGCTCAGTAGGGCTGGAACAGGCTGAGACAATAGGTCTTCCAGGGTTTTCGATCTTATGAATTTTGGGGAGCATGTATAATACAGGCTTGCCCAAAGAGCTGTCATGAATCCTAAGATGAGATGCTTCAGGAGGAAGAGCATTACTAGTGATGAGCTGTTTAATAGTGTTGTGTACAATGCGATTGTTAGAGACAGTCGCATCGCTGGTCCTGGACTTGTAAAAAGAGCCATTGGTCAACTGGTTTTTACCTTCACTTAGGTACAAGTCCTTCTGCCAGACGACAATGGCTCCTGCCTTGTCAGCCGGTTTGATGACAATGTCGTCTCTACGGCGAAGAAGGGAGAGAGCACTAGACTCTGCCGAAGTGAGATTGGAATAATGCAATCTACGAGGGCGGAGCTGCTGAATGTCATGGATGGTGTTCTTGATATACAGGTCCAGGGCATGAGAGGCTCTAGGTTTAGGTGTAAAGGGAGGTTTAGTAGAGTCAGAAAAGCGTGCGAAGATGTCGGATTCAGCCTGAGACTGCGGAGTGCTGTCTTCCTCTCTAAAATGGAGCTTCAGCCTCATGCGACGGTGAAACCGATGAACATCCTGGAGGAGATTGTACTGGTCTAGGGTCGGACGAAGAGGAACAAATTTTAAGCCCTTACTAAGAACAGAGCGCTCTCCCTCAGAGAGGGGTAGATCTGGGGGGATGCAGACTACCTGATGGAGTGGAGGATGGAGGGGTAGCTTTCGGGGTAGGGATGAGACGGGATAGTTTATGGTGTTTAGACGTGGAAAGGAACTCATGCAGCTGCCGGTTCAGTGTGTGGATATCATGTAAGCTTAATGTTCAGGCAATATGCCAATGTTTCCCTATTCTGTACGATTTAAGTGTAATGTTCGGTCACCGTCATGTGTCTAGGTTGAACGGGGTACGCTTCGAAAAGATGAGACAAAATTGTACTTAAAAATATATATTTACCTATTCTATAAGCTTTTCGATAGTATAGTACTGTGATATGGAAAATCCTGAGACATTTTGGAATCCCACAGAAATTCATTAAAATCATCCAAGATTTCTACCAGGAGGCCTCATACAAAGTAGTGCACAAAGGAAAACTATCAGAGCCCTTCACAGTACACAGAGGGGTCAGACAGAGATGTCTGCTATCACCAACAATGTTTCTCATGGTCATAGACTGGGTTATGAGACAAACAACAAAAGGAGAGAAAACAGGAATACAGTGGACATTTAACAAACAGCTGGAGGATCTAGACTTGGCAGGTAAATTGTGCCTTCTATCACACAGAAAGCAAAATATGCAGGAGAAAACAAATAGATTAGTGACAGAAGCAGCAAAGATGGGACTACACAAATGTAAATAAAACAAAGGAAATGAGGATAAATAATAGGCAGATGGACTCGATGAAGATCAATGGTAAAGTTATTGAAGAAGTAGAAAGTTTACATATCTGGGGAGTAACATTGACAAAGGAGGGGGGAACCGATGTTTCCCTATTTGTTTGTTCTAAGATAAATAAAGCCAGATGCGCTTTTAATTAATGCCCTTCGACCAATATGGAACTCCTCAGCTATATCCAGAGAGAAAAAAATCAGAATCTTTAACTCAAATGTAAAGTCAGTCTTGCTGTATGGCTCAGAGACATGGCATGTCTCAAAGAGTATCACCTCCAAACTACAGACATTTGTAAATAGATGTCTCCGACGGATCCTCCGTATAAGATGGCCAGATGTAATAACAAATATAGAGCTAAGGAAAAGATGCGGGCAACAGCCAATACAAATGGAAATTAAGGTAAGAAGGTGGAGATGGATATGACATACACTCAGAAGAGAACAATCAAGCATAGCCAGAGGTGCCCTTGACTGGAAACCACAGGGGAAAATAAGAGTGAGGAGGCCAAGGAGAATGTGGAGAAGAACAGTGGAAGAGGAGGCTAAGGAAATTGGAATGACTTGGACACAGCTGAAAAAGACAGCCCAGAATAGAAATCGATAGAGAGCAATTGTTTCAGCCCTATGTTCCACGGGGAACAAAAAGGAATGATGATGATTCTGTAAGCTTAATATACAATTTTCAGACAATATAAAAATCTTCCTTATTCTGTAAGCTTAACGTGCAATGTTCAGGCAACAATAAAATATTCCCCATGTTCAGGCAATATGCAAATATTCTGTATTCTGTAAACTTAACGTGCAATGTCCAGGCTGTTTACAAATACGAGTATTTATCATGTTCAAGCAATATTTGCATATTTGAATTATTTCAGAAAACAAGTCTATTTATTTGTTAAC
Organism: Oreohelix idahoensis; assembly: GCA_024509875.1. Taxonomy (NCBI): domain Eukaryota; kingdom Metazoa; phylum Mollusca; class Gastropoda; order Stylommatophora; family Oreohelicidae; genus Oreohelix; species Oreohelix idahoensis. The sequence continues at coordinate 157,097 of JAMPIV010001647.1, read as the reverse complement.
ATATTTCTCTATTCTGTAAGCTTAATGTGTAAAAGTTCAGGTAATATGCAAATTTTTCCCTATTCTGTAAGCTTAATGTGTAAAGTTCAGGTAATATGCAAATGTTTCCCTATTCTGTAAGCTTAATGTGTAAAGTTCAGGTAATATGCAAATGTTTCCCTATTCTGTAAGCTTAATGTGTAAAGTTCAGGTAATATGCAAATGTTTCCCTATTCTGTAAGCTTAATGTGTAAAGTTCAGGTAATATGCAAATGTTTCCCTATTCCGTAAGCTTAATGTGTAAAAGTTCAGGTAATATGCAAATGTTTCCCTATTCTGTAAGCTTAATGTGTAAAGTTCAGGTAATATGCAAATGTTTCCCTATTCCGTAAGCTTAATGTGTAAAGTTCAGGTAATATGCAAATGTTTCCCTGTTCTGCAAGCTTAATGTATAAAGTTCAGGTAATATGCAAATGTTTCCCTGTTCTGCAAGCTTAATGTGTAAAGTTCAGGTTATATGCAAATGTTTCCCTATTCTGTAATCTTAATGTGTACTGTTCAGGTAATATGCAAATGTTTCCCTATTCTGTAAGCTTAATGTGTAAAGTTCAGGTAATATGCAAATGTTTCCCTATTCTGTAAGTTTAATGTGTACTGTTCAGGTAATATGCAAATGTTCCCCTATTCTGTAAGCTTAATGTGTAAAGTTCAGGTAATATGCAAATGTTTCCCTATTCTGTAAGCTTAATGTGTAAAGTTCAGGTAATATGCAAATGTTTCCCTGTTCTGCAAGCTTAATGTGTTCTGTTCAGGTAATATGCAAATGTTTCCCATGTTCAGGCAATCTCCAAATGTTTCACTACTGTGTATGTTTAATGTGCAGTTTAATCTGCCAATGTTTCTATTTTCTGTATGCGTAATTTGAAATGCTCAAGTTATCTGCAGTGTTTATGTCATAATACAATAAGAAGTCTACAACAAGAAAACACACCTTTCTTCCTTTAGACCAGAACACACCAGACTCAACAAGCACTTAAACAAATTATACCCCTCACATAAGCCCAAATGTCGCAACTATGCACCCACTCGAGACAGTTCAGCATGTGCTGTTCACTTGCCCAGGACTGTCCACAGAAAGAAGAAAGCTACTGTTGGGTTCCCCAACAAACACCTTTTACAGCATCACTCAACAGCTACTGAACACATACACATTCGTCAGTGTGACACTGGCTGAGATAGAGCGACCAGCTCTGCAAACTTAGTTAAACAACAACACCCTTCTCCCCCACCCTCCCATTAATTTGTGTTCTATTTTGAAGATCCCAGCAAACTGACAAACAAGGCTCATCTCAGTTCATCTTTAATAATGCCTTACTGGGAAATAAAAATGTGTATAATGCATAAAGTTCATTAATGGTAAGTTATACATGAAATAAAAACCAAACTTGTTGTTGGGAGCTGCTGTGCGGTGCATAGCAGGTTACATTTAGTAATCACGGTTATGGTCTTGCACCGCAGAGCACTTCCATAAAGGATAGTGTAAATATGCGATGCGATGTGAGGTATGACGTGAGAGGGGTTACCCTGGGTTCTTTTCCAAAGTGTTGGCCTAGAAGGCAGACGTATGTGTTAATCGTCTGAGGACTTAGCATCCTGTAATATTAGCCATAGTGGCTGATGGTTGTGTTCCAGTTCGGGAAGTGTTATTAACTGTGCAAGCCTGCAGAGGCGAAGTATTAAGTGCACCTTGAGAGAACTGGACGTTCTCTGTGTTTGCCGTTGAGGCAAAGTGATGTACTCCTGACTAGTGGGATAAGTGGGATAGCTAGTCGTTTTGAGTCACTAGTCAACTGACTGTACGTGTTTAAGGCCAAGAACTAACTGTATGTGTTTAAGGGCCATGGGGAATATGGGCCTGGTTTAAACGTCTTGACAGAAAATGAAGCTTGACTGGAAGCTGCGTGCCAGTATCTGAATGTATATCTTTTCATTGACATGCCATGTTCATCGTGAGTATCTTCATAATAAAGATGCAGAACCGTTGGCCAGGTGTTACAGACTGCTCAGTTAGAGTTGAATTGAGTTGCCACGTTCAGGTTATGTTTTCAACTCATTTCGAGTTATCATACATGAATCCGGAGAGAGCTCAGAGTTTATTTCAAATGTTTACCACACCCAAAGTAACACTTTGTTCATCACCACAAAGAGCTCTTAACAATTGTCCTAAACATTATGCAGCTATTAAAATAAATATAAAAACATGTATCAACATTTGAAGTCAGCAAATATAAAAACTTTAAAAATGTTAATAAACTAATGATCAATTTTAAAAACTGAAGCAGTAACAAACAAATGAGACAAAAAGAATAAAGCAGTTTCCACAGGAAAATATTAAGGCCTGATTTGCGCTGAATATTCATTAGTTAGGGTTCATCAATTTCATTTAGCAAACATAGATATGTAAACTTGTTGAGGTTTGAAAACAGTTCAAGCAAATAAATTAGATAAATGCAAAATCTGAAGTACTGAAAACTTTTTCTTGGATTAAAGTTATTGTTTTCTTTTCTTTTTCCTGGCTTATTTTTACATACACTCTGACAAAGTTAATTCATTTGCAAAGGGGTGAAGGTGCAAAAGGCAAAGTTCAATTCCTTTTATTATTGTACCAGAACTTCTGCATAAATACACAACAGAAAAAGGAAGATATGTAAAAGAAAAACTCTTGCATGTGTGATCTTTCAAATATTGTACATCTCTGATAAAAAATTTTTATACACTATAAAGTTTCATAATTTGAAAATATAAATTGAAGCATAAATTTACTCATGTAAAAAAAAAAAAAAAATTTTTTTGTGTCATTTTACATTTTAAGTTTATCATTATAATTATTATCATACTCAAGTCTCACTTTCATTCATGTAGTTGTAATCTCCTGACAATTTACATATTTATTTTTATTTAATGCATCAGTTGTGTAAACTCATATAGCAGTGGTTCATTTGTTTTGTTTTTAAATTGTACACAAATCTATGTTTTCTTTTTCTTGTTATCAGCTCTATCTTTTATTTACCTGATTAGCACAACGCAGACCCGTAGGCTGCATCAACAAGCTTCCAGCAATGTCATCACTAATTGTTATATAATGCAATTTGTGATTTATCATATCTGGCAAACCTCATCATGTAAAACAAACTGCCACAGAAACAACTGCTGCAAAAGCATGTGACTGGGCTGTGAGGATCCTCCTGATAGCTGCCATCTAACTCATTTAAAATGAAAGTCTTTCTTTGTCATTTGAACAGCACATAACTGTCACTGATGCAAAATGTGAGTACATAATCAAATACTTTTGTGAACCACTGCTGTAAATGGAAATTCACTCGTACAAACTTGAACAATGCAGACCATTCACAAAACCATGACGGTATATGCTTTTTCAGTGAAAGGTCACATGCAAGAAATTTTTTACCATAAGTCCAGCACATTTGTTTTTCTTAAACTCTCATCCCAAAATTTACAATGGTTTTTTTTTTTTTGAACCTGTATTAAACATAACTTGGTGACAGCCATATATTTTAATTAACCAAACAAAATTCAAACTTCGGTGATAGCCAGGTAAACCAAACTGCACATATGATAACATCAGCAATGGCCAATAAGCCATACTGAAAACATGATGCTTGCAACAGCCAAAGAAACCTAACAAACAAAACAGTTGCAGCACTGGCTTTTACCAGTTTGCCAGGATGAGAACTATGCAACTTTATATATTATTTATTATTAAATGAGATTCCAGCACAGATGGATATAACTATATTTTAAAATGTCAAAACCTAAGTTTTAAATACAATTTAACCTGTAAGAACTGCAAGACTTTGAGCACAATTAGAAGAAGGTGAATAGAAAAAAATGAAATTTATTAAAAATACAATAAAAGAGAGAAGAACAGTTTCTGTCAACAACAACAACAACAAAAAAAAAGTGTGGAATAACAAAAAGTGTATCTGTAGAACGCAAAACCTAACATGTCCAACATAGTCTAGAAAACAGACTTATGGAAACTGGTTCGGGACCAGAAGACGCAGCAATAGAGACCGCAGTCAGCGACTCATAGCTTGACTGCCTGCATCAGGACCAGCGAACCAGAGCTGGTCAAGACCGTGCTCCACCTCCACATGGTGGTCCTGGAAACAGTCTGCAGCAGTGCAGTCTGGCTGAGCGAGCACGGATCGCAATGGGAAGGCAAACCCGGTCCTAAAAAATGCCGTGCAGAAGTCGGATGTGTCGACCGAAAGGTGCAGATATCACAGCTACGGCGTAAACAGACACAACGCAACCACCGTCCTTTTCAGGGCGAACGAAGAAGAAGAAGAAGAAGAAACTGGTTGTTATCATGAGAAAAGTTAATTCCTGCTGCAGTCTTGACAGGTCTACTTCATAAGTATAACAAAATTTCTGCAGTCAGAAGATTTTACAAAAACTGGCAACTCTCCTGAGAAGGTACAAACATGATGACTTGTTGTTATGACAATGTAATAATTAAATTTAACAATTAATTATTTAGCTACAGTATATAATGCAATATTAACTAAGATACGTTTCTCATATATACGCAACAATAAATCTACGAAGAAATATGACGCAAGAAAATAAAATATTATTATAAAGCCTGTCCTACACACACACAAAAAACAACAAGCAAAAAACACTACAAAAACATATACAACAAAATAACTTCACTGCAAACTCTGAGTCACCAGACAACCATCTTGATATACTCTCAGCCTACAGTCTTCAAGTTGTTCCATCTTTCATTCCAAGAGTTTGCTCAGACAATTGATGTAAAATACTGAGAAAATGGGTGCTTACATGTGAATACTAAGTCATGCATGAATAAAAATACAAAACACTTTTTAATGGTCATATAGGGCCAATAGTAATCTTAATAAACAATGAACAATGCACACTGGCACAACATACTATGACAGAAAACCTCACTCTCACTCAGAGGGATTAATAAGGAACAGATGTTATATATAAAGTATCATTCATAACACCTGTACATGAATATATAGGATGATTGAAAAGTCACTCTCTTGAAATATTTTTAATATTCATTTCTTCACTCTTATCCAACTGAGTTATATGGTTACTTTCACAATGGCCTCCAGCTGGCAGAAAACAGGAGTGATGTTGAAAGCTCCAACCAAGATGGAGTGGGTTCAATTCTCTGCACAACACAACAGGAGGCTGACACTTGGGAGTCATGACCCAAGTGCCCCCCCCCCCCCCCCCCCCCCCCCCCCCCCCCCCCCCCCCCCCCCCCCCCCCGATCATAGGTTAAATGGTCCTTGAGGAATGCCATTCTGTTGTTCATACAATTCTGACCTGTCATTGTTAATTTGTACTGTGAAGTATCTATCTTGAAGAAAGTTCTCTAAGTATCTGCACTAGACAACAGGAGGCTGACACTTGGGAGTCATGACCTAAGTTAACTTCTGATGATCAGATTGCCTCCTGTTGCACCGCTCTGTATAAAGTTTCCTATCAAATGTCAAAATTAAGAGAATTGACTGTTATTGTATTACATTAAAATTATAGTCAATGTGAGATCCAGCCAGTTCAACACAAGACTTTATAGAGAGCAGCCATTTTTTCTCTCCCTTGTAACGTCAATTTGTAGCCACGGTAGGGCATTGGTTAGTGCACTGGCTTCCTAGCTCGGTGGTCCATGGTTCGATCCTTAGTTGAGGTGGGATTTGTTTAGACCGCAAACAGCTCCGGGGTCGACCCAGCCTCATAAACTGGGTACCAGAGCAACTCTGGGAAGGTTAAGGCCGTGATGCTGACCACATCATCCCCTAGTGTGCTGATGGTCAAGAAAGTATAGGTCTAACACCATATTCTCAATATGCCTCACTTTAGTTTTTTTGGTTTTTTTTGTAATGTCAATTAATGGCCATTTTAGATTCTTTTTTTTCCTGTTTTGTTTCTGGAAATAAAAAGTAAAACATATTAGTCAAATTCCAATTACTGCTCATTGTTTTGGTATGTGGTTTATGTATGTATATCCAATGGATACAAATGAGGATATTGAAATTTAAAAATTGTTTGTGACTTTTCAATCACCCTGTAGAATACGAATGCTCTAATTATGGTCAACCGACTAAGCCAGCTTAACAAAAATGTTCAACAATGGTCTCTGACATGGGACAAATTTTAAACAACAAAACAATGATAATTCGACTTGTAAACAAACATTATCACCTTGATAATGTGTACACATTATGTGTACAAACATATCACCTTGATATGAATGTGCTTGTATAGATTTGTTTAATGATAACTATTCATCATAAATCTGACCATAATTATAAACTGTGCGCAAGTGTTAACAGAGACAGCATGAGATCTGATTACAAATCACAGGCACTAGACTTCAAACAGCAATGGAAAACATGCTGGAAAACTACACACTTGGAGAATCAAAATGAGGTAAGATTTTTTAAAACACAGAAGAACCCCCTTTTTTAAACAATAAAGATACAGGACAACTGAATTCAGAGTGTGTTTAAAAAAACATAAAACTAAAACACAATTCTCATGAGATGTTTCTCCAATCAGGTCGTCCCGCAACAGAAACTGCCATTGGGGAGTGAAGTGTTAGGGACTTCACCAGCTTTTTTATGAGGTAGCGTGACTAGTTCTCTTCCTCACTACCTTTGCCTTCCCTAACTCTTGAGCAGTCAGGTCCCAATTTACAGCTGGGTAGACTGGAGTGTGACCAACCAGGATTTGATCCTGGAACCCTGAAACATTGCTGCAAGAGGAAAGCGTTCCAACCACTTAACTAATCAGATGCTCTGTTCCTTCCCTACTCCTGTTTAATTTTTTTTTTTTTTAAAGTTCTCACCGTATTCCAATGATGATAAGATTTCTTAGCTGTCGACAGTGCAGAATAGCATTTGGCTAAAATCCAATACCATAATTCCCGCCGTAAGTACGTCGGTCGGTCACATCATGCCCACCGTCATTTGTGCACATTTCTATTTTTGAGAGAGTGCATTAACTTTCAACCACAGCTAAGGGGTGCAACTGTGGTTGAAAGTTAGACAATAATTGTGTTGTTTCCCTTATATGTACTCTCCCGAAAATAGAAAAGTGTGCAAATGACGGTGTGCATGAACAGTTTGATCGTGGAAAGAAGCCAACAACACTATTGATAAACAGTACATGAACTGGAGACAGGAAGGTGCGGAGATGCAGATTAAATCAACAGACAATCAAGATTCTCTTCTGTCCAGTTTCATTTGGGAAATGGATTTAACTCATCATTTTCTTAAAAATAACCTTAAAATGTAAGTTTTTGACTGCTTCTTCAAAACACAATTTTAATTTAAAGTATTGCAGACTTATTATTATGGATCAAAATGATAAGATGGCTGCAATTAAAAACCTGTCAATTTTGACGGGTTATTACTAGTAAAGTACGTGATCTGGAATCGGTGTCGAACTTGCACTGGGAAACTGTGAACACACAGCTCAAATTATGTTATTATTTAATGAATTTATTAATCACTTAAAATTTGGCAGTTGATTGAGAATGGCCCGTATCAAATTGCGCAGGAGGAAATGATGACCCGTCACCAGTTTTGTGAAAATGGAATGAGGAAGGTGGACTTTATAGTTAACCAAAGTTTTACAATAATCACATTCTGGTAGCTTCATAACAAATGAGTCTCATCATTTTCATTTCAGTTTCTAGTTCTCTTCTCCGTGTATTCTTCAATCTACCTATTCTTCTTTCACCATGGGGATTCCAGAACAAGAACTGTCTTGTAATGCTGTCAACAGGTTTCCTCAACACGTGTCCTATCCATCGTCATCTTCTCATTTCTTGTTCCCCTGACACTTGCCCGGTTCTTGTCATAAATTCCACATCAGTGATCTTGTCATACTACTTTCAATCCTTCTATTCCATGCAAATGCCCATTGATGAATATCTGTAGTTTATGCTTCCTCCATGTTTCAGAGCCATTCAATAAAAATGACCTGACATTTGAGTTGAAGATTCTGAAAAGCATAACTCATGAAAGCATACACTAATACACTGTTGACAGTTTTTAACTTTGTCTCACAGGTAAGAAGTTGTCAAAGAAGGTCATGGACAAACAAATGACACAAGCCAAATAAACCCTGAATTTTTAAAAAAAAACTGAATTGTCACAGTATGCACTTACAACAACAGATAATCTGTTCAATGATCGAAGGAAAATTCATAAAATAAAAACAATGATCATCTCCCATATAAATATATTAAATAAAATATTTCATTGCTCTTTATCAACATCTAAATTAATTATTTAAAATTTACACAATAAAGGTAGAAATTATATGTTGTCAAGCAAAGTACAATGGCCTTCTTAAAAGACAAAGCCAGGATAGGACAACTGCGTCCTCATGCACGATATAAAAAGAGACTCATGTGAGGTTTAGCGCGAAGCCAGTGACCTCTTCATGTAAAACAAATTGCCGCTGAAACAGCCTCCGCAGGAGCATGTGTAAGCTTGGCGCAGGCTTCCTGTAAGGGGATCAGCTGTACTGGTGGCTCCATGCTCCATAAGAAGTGCCAATAAAAATAACGATGATGATAAAACAAAAACTCTCTATACTTCCCGGGGACCATTGAGAAGACAAAGAAAGACCAGAACTACTGTTCCCTCTGGCATGCCATGAGAGGCAACTAGCATCAGGCTGTGCATGGGGGCAGGAAAACCTCATCACATACAACAAAATACTACAGAAACCATCGCTGCACGAGCACATGAATGTTCAGCAGTGGATCCATACTCTAAAGCGAGCAACAAAAAATGAATGATTGAATAAATGTTACAAAAGATTTGCTGCTTATTACCAAGGCCGTATCTTTTAACGAAATATTTGTACAAACACAAAATGAATGCAGCTATGAAGATAAGGACCAAGAAAAAATCTGTAGCACCATTTCTACATGTTAAATTTGATACAGTAAATCATTCATTTAAGTGTACAACATATATAATTTTTTTTCAGTTGCAGAGCATACCAGAATTCAGTTTACAGTACAGGTGATAACTTGGCAGATTTATAATATACAGATAGTTGTGTTTATATTCTAAATAATGATTTGGCACATTAATATTTATATCCTATACAATTACACAGTTATGTTTATATACCTAACTGTGTGGTCAAACTATGTTTCTATCCTAGTTGTCAGACAACCTGGCAGGTTGACAGACTTCATTCATAAACCTGCAAAATAAAAAAGCAGCTGAAACAAATGTGACAGTTAAACCACCTAAGTCCAGTTTTAAGCTAGTTCCATGACAGATACTGCTATAGGGGAGTGAAGTGTTAAAGACTTCACTATACTAGGTCCAGCTTTATAAGGTGGGGGGGAACCAGTTCCCTTCCTTACTAACTTTGTCTTCCCTAACTCAAGAGCAGAATCAGGTGCAGCTAGGTAAACAAGTCCATTAGTAACTGCTACAAAAGAACCTAGTAATTAGTGCTAGACTTACTTCTTTTTTTATCATTATCTTTTTTCTCCTCCTCATTGCAGCTGGCCTCCTTGCAGGAACATTGCACCAGACCACTCTATCAGCTCTTGTAAATTAATATGAAACAAATATAAAAGTATGTTATCAGGCACTCGTAGGAAATAAAGAAGTAGAACACTAGACAACAGAAAAACAACAGACTGCTCTTGCAGTGTTGATTTCTGTAGCAACCTGTTTGACCTGATAAGGTTGCAAGCCCCAAGCATAACCTTAATTCAGTCACCTTTCATGACATGCTTACAGCAGCATAGCCCTATTTCTGTGTCCCCTCACAGATCTACACATAAAAAAAACCACACAAGGTGAAGGCTACAACTACTGACATTAAAAATGATTCATGTCACTGTTGCGTGAGAAATTCTCGCAACATTGTTTTATGTACAATATATATTTTGTAATGCAAGGGAAACAATTGTATGAAATTTATAGTCACTTTTCATTGTAAGCAGTTGTCTCCTCACGTTGGTGTCGATGGCAGTTAAGTTTATTATGCGTTCTTGAATCATGCCCATGTATGGACTTGCTAGGCCGCTTTTCTCAGAAAGCGGTTGGCAACCTGTTGTGTTATCCTTATAAGGTAATCATTCTTAAGCTGGTTCTTTGTGAAGGTCCTTGCGTCTTAAGATATGTGAGCTGTGGTCGATTCGCGCTGGACTGCGCATGTCTAGTCTTGGGTCTTTGTCGGGAAATTTCCGCCCAGCAGTCAGTGAGCGAAGATTGGAATTGCGAGCAAGACGTCTTTGTGGGCGTCTGTGCTTTTCTTATTCTTCAGGAATGTGAAGTCCTCTTATGGATATTTCGTTTATTCGAGATGATACCTCTAGTATATTTCCACACGCCGGGAGGCGTATTATTTCTGTGGTTATTTCCTGAAGGCAAGGTAAATTACATTTACATTAACTTTATCGATATCTGTTCGTGAGTGACATTTGATTCGTAGCCTGTCTTTGAAAGTCGTCATCACGAGATGTTTTCTCAGCTCACATATTGCTACCTTGTACCGCATCGGGTTGATGCATGTCCCAAGGACTATTACTTGCTACTTCGCTACATGAACTAGGTTTGAAACCTTTTGTTATCTAGAGGATTTTTTTGAGGACATTATTTATACTTCAGAAAACGTGTCTGTCTTGCTGAAGTCAGATTAAGGAGAGTGAACTGATCTCATACATCTTGTTATCTCCTGGCTGTTATAGAAAAGGATGGAGATTCCACCTGACTACATTTACAGCACCATGATGTATCACATGCATATAATTCATCTTTATTACGATGCTGTCTACCGTCCATTACTGTAATGACTATGTTGCTGTGATAATGACTGTTTGATGTACCTACATATTCGCGTATAAATTTTTGTCACTGTGGCGTCCACAATAAATGATACAGAAAACGTCACCAGCTGTTACAAGCATCATTGACTCCATACGTCGTGATTTGGTGTGGCGTTCCTGTTGGAACTGTACCTGTATGACTGTGCAACTATTTTACACATGTACACCAGTCCTAAGTCTACACCATACTTTAAGTGCCAGCGCTACCTGCCCTTGGCAACAGAAGTTATATCATCACACAACATTAAAATAGCACTCTACAGTCACGTCCCAAAAGATGAGCAAAATTGTTAAAATAAGCATAGTAAGAAACAGTCACTTATTGATGAGAACAGCTTGCATTCAGAGGGTTCTATTTCAGTGAGATGTGCAAAGTTATGGAAAAAAAATGAATCGACAGATTTATGACCTCCAACATGTTTTTTTTTAAAGACACGCATTTCATTTTCAAAAGACATGTAACTATTCAATGCGTTTTGCTTGAAGATAGTTTCTATCATTACCATAATTACAAGGATTTTTCTACTTACCATATATTAAGAACAATTTTAAACATGGCTTAAGATTGCATACACTCAGGTTCATATATGACACTGCAGTCTACCTTGATTATTGCAGGGCAGACATGTAAAAAGGCAATAATGCTTATTTCTTTACCCTGGCGAAATAAGATTTTGATCGTTTGTTATAGTTGTTAATTGTTAATATGTTAATTTCATGTGAGATCAGTATGCGTGAAGGAAATACTAATTGCAGTATATACAAATAAGGATGAAACTGTATTAAAAAATAAGATATCAGTGTGGTGGAGCAATAACAGCAAAAGCGTTAAGGACAATAGAAAACAAATGATATCTGTAAAAAGTCCTGATTATGGCAAGAGTTCTACAGATTAATAACAATAAATATAGTAAGGATAAGAAATATTCATCACAAAATAAACTGTTAAAAATGTGTAAAGATGAAACCTTCAAAATCGTATTAAAAATAAAAAACGATTACAAACAATAAATCTTATAAATTAAAACATATGTAACCTTTAGAAGTGCAAAAAAAAAAATAATAATAATAATTTGCAAGTTTTCAACTTTTAAACTAAACAACGATTTATGAATACTGAAATTTTAAAACTGAAAGTTGTATAAAGCCACATCTGCAGAGAAAGAGAAGACTAAATGACAAACATGGGAAGCCAAAAGCCAGGATCCAGACTTCCAGGAAAGCATCAAACAATCTCTGAAAAGCCAAGGACTAAACTGGAACCAGGCCAAAAGGAAAATGGCTGATAGGATAGCATAGAACTCTCTGGTTAACAACAGAACAATACTATATGTTCAGATCTGTTTCATCTATACGGAAAAAACTTTAATCGATGGCACAGAACAAAAAGGCTTAGCATTAACTGATCAAAATCTTGTGATCCACAGGAAGCTGACAAGTATGAAATGCTAAATGGGACTAAAGTGAGAAGTAAGACTCATAAATTAAATGCTAAAAGACATAACATTTGTTGAAATAATGTATACATTATCTCAAAATATATAAATAATATATCACAATATATTTTCTTTAAGATAAAACACGTTTAATGTATTCACGGCCAGGTACTAATGTGCCCTTAAAGCCATATATATATATATATATATGAAGTGGTCAATTACTGCTGACAGTCTGAATGCTAACTTGTGATGCTGTTTCAAAGCACTGTGCATAAGTATGCATCTGGTGTACAAGAATAGGGTTTTTTTTTACATGATGGAAATGTTACTAAGCAGCATGTTAAACACCCCGCCCCCCCAGTACAATATGAGCAAGCATTAACTCTTAGTATACGAGTGGCCTCTTAAAAAGGCCGATGATCGAACCCCTTCAATGGCGAAAATGTATAGGTGAATGCATGTTTAAAACCACTGAACAATTTAGTTACATGCATGATATAGGGGTTTCATTTCTTCACATTTTGATATATAACACTTTATGTTATCTTTATAAATAATTTATTTAGTGCAGATCGATCATCGGCCTTTCTAAAAGGCCGCTCGTATACTAAGAGTTAAGGCAATCATCATCATCATGTGACGTATTCTTTCCAGAACGTTGTCTCCATTACAGCTGCTCTGAACGCATCACGATTCTGGGCAAGTCGACCTGCATCAGCCAAAGACAAGTTCAGACTCTCTGTGATGTCCTGGGTCCACCGTCGTCTAGGTCGACCCCTTCCCCTTTTTCCAGGGACCATGCCTTCCATCACTGTTTTTTTCCAGACTATTATGTCTTTTTATATGACCGAAAAATTTCAGCTTCCTTATTGCGATGGTATTTAGGAGCCAATGTTCCTGTACGTTTAGTGAGTGCATTACTTCTCTGTTGGTCTTTTTTTCTGTCCAGGGTATTCTCAACATCCTTCTGTAGCATTTCATTTCGAATGATGTAATCTTTTTTGCAACTGTTTTATTGAGTGTCCAAGTCTCGCAGCCGTATGTTGCTACTGGGAATATACATGCTCTGATCAGTTGTAACTTTGTTTCTTTGCTTGTGCCTTGCCATAGGTTTTTCATCTGTATTAGCTTATGTGAAGCAATTGCAAGTCTTCTTTTAATTTCTACTGCACAGTCGCCAGAGCTGTTAATGATTGATCCTAAGTATTCGAATTCATTGACACTTTCCAGTTCTTCGTCATCAATTTCAATTTCTGGTTTGGTCTTTACTTTGTCTGTTGTCAATACTTTGGTCTTCTTGGTGTTTAGGTGTTAAGGCAATATGTGTATCAATTCATTTGTAATGCAAATTTAACTTCACATTTTATTTTTGCAATCTTCTTTTCTTTGCACATTTTTTAGAGTAGGAAAAGATGAGTACACTATTTAACCGGGTACCTAACCTGGCTATGCTGGTTGCCATAGGGAACCTGGTAAATGGTAAAAAACCACTAGTTGTATAGAGAGCGAAAAGATAATTTTATTTAAATGTACCTGTCCTGTTGCTTATACACTACTTCATGGAAAATAAGAAAAAAATAGCTTTCAATTTCTTCACATGCTATATAAAGTAACAACAACTGTCATAAAAACCACTTTGGTCCTAAAACAAGAGTGTGAAAACAAAAGCATTTCTAAGGCTCACTCTTAGTCTAAAAGTTCACAGCTTATGTTAGGAGTACATTGTAACAGACAGCAAAAATATGAAACTGTGAAATACTATGAGTTATCAGCCTAAAATATATACAGCATACTGAATATAAAACCTAAATTGATTGTACTGTGGCATGTTTGGACAGAGTGCTTAAATTTTTTTTTTTTCATTGCTTGAGTAACTGATAATTGCTTTGTACAACTCAAACAGCATTACACACACACAAAAACCTAATTACAAACAATTAGAGAAAGGTATGAGAGAAAAAAATTGTATTCACACACATAACTGAAACCAAGACAAAAGAAGACAATAGCTTGAGATTTTAAACAGCTCCAGAGACATTTACAACAACTTATTTCCAACAGTTTGAGATTTTAAACCACTCCAGAGACATTTACTGCAACTGATTTCCAACAGTTTGAGATTTAAAACAGCTCCAGAGACATTTACAACAACTGATTTCCACCAGTTTGAGATTTTAAACAGCTCCAGAGACATTTACTACAACTGATTTCCAACAGTTTGAGATTTTAAACAGCTCCGGAGACATTTACTACAACTGATTTCCAACAGTCTGAGATTTTAAACAGCTCCTGAGACATTTACTATGACTTATTTCCAAGAGTTTGAGATTTTAAACAGCTCCAGAGACATTTACTACAACTGATTTCCAAGAGTTTGAGATTTTAAACAGCTGCAGAGACAATTAATACTACTGATTTAAAAAAGAAAAACATATATATAATACAGCGTGCAATTGGCTAAGCAGTTTAGAGCGTTGTCCTGTCTTGGCACAGTTACCAGGTTCCTGGGTCAAATGGAAGCATTGCGCTCCAGTCTACCCAGCTGTAAATGATTACCCTGACTGCTCTTGAGTTATGGAAGGCAAAGGCAGCAGGGAAGGGAACTAGTCACCACACCTCCTAAAGTAGCTGCATCTAGTAGGGTGAAATTTCAAACACTTCACTCCCCTAATGCAATATCGAAGTTTTATTTTAGATACAAGATATCCATAAGATAGTCACAAAGTAATCTGAATCAGTAATATATGGGGTATTGGGGAAGCAAAAACTGGTAATAACTGGAGAGTTCCATGTAAATCAACAAAAAAACATGATGAATGAAGAGAAAAATGCATTTATTATTGACCACAGGGAATGGGGAGAGTTTGAAGACATGGGTGATTTAAGACAGCAGACATTACCACCAGTGCCAGTAGTTGCAGGGTTCGATGACATTATGTCACCAAATTCATTCATGTCAGTGAAATACTTTCTTTTTTTTAAAAGCAGAGATCTGAAATTAGTGTATGAACAGTGAAAAATACAAAAACTGCACAAGAAACATCAGGAGAGAGATTAGGAAAGACAAGAAACAGTACATAATGAACACCTGCAATAGAATAGAAGATCTGCAATTTCAGGGAAAAGATGGGGATATGTTCAAGGAAATCAGAACGCTAACAGATGATTTTAGACCATCATTACATGTAATCAATGATAAAAATGGTAACATATTAACAGAAAGTAAGGATATATTGGAGAGATGGAAGGAGTACTGTAGAGAAATGTATGAAGATAGTACAAAGACCCCAGACATGATGATTGAAAGTGAAGAGAGAGAGCCAAAACCTATATTAGATGAAGTACGTGCAGCAATCAAAAGCCTGAAGAAAGGGAAATCACCAGGATGCAATGATATACCAACTGAACTAATCCAAGCAGGAGGAGAGGCCAGTGTCCTCGTTTATCATGCACTATGTGTGAAGATCTGGAACAGTGCAATCTGGCCCAAAGCATGGAAAAGATCTGTGTATATCACTCTCCAAAAGAAAGGCAATCTAAAACTGTGTACCAACTATCGTACTATTGCTTTAATAAGTCATGCCAGCAAAATCCTCTTGCAGATTATCATGAAGAGGATAGAAAGAAAGTTAGAACATGAAATACATTAAGTACAGGCGGGTTTAGACAAGGCAGAGGTACGAGAAATCACATTTTTAATGTGAGAAACATCCTCGAGAAATGCAGAGAATACAATGCAGATCTTCATGCCTGTTTTGTAGATTACACAAGGCCTTCGACTGCGTACAACATCAGAAATTGTGGAACATCATGAGAGACATGGGGTTTCCGGCGCATTTGATCCATCTAATTTAAACACTATACCATGAACAACAAGCAGCTGTCAGAGTAGCAGGTGAAACATCAGGATGGTTTGAGGTGAAAAGGGGAGTAAGACAGGGTTGCATCCTCTCCCCATACTTGTTTAACATCTATGCAGAAAATATAATGAGAAATGTTCGGAGTGACCAAGAATGTGAACATTGCGATCCGTTCACAATTGGTGGAAATGCGATCCCAGAACTCAGGTACGCAGATGACACAGTTATTCTTTCAAACAGTGCCAAGGGACTAGAACAGTTAATCCTGTCTGTCAAAAGACACAGTGAGGATCAGAACCTTTTTCTGAACACAAAACAAAAACAAAGATAATGTCCACAGACAAAACAAGATGCCAACCAAAAATTACCATCAATGATGAGGAAATTGAAAATGTTACAAATTTTGAATATCTTGGCTCCATAATTAACAACAATGGAGACTGCTCAAAAGAGGTCAGAAGGAGACTGGCCATATCAATGCAGAGGTTAAATAAAATGAAGAACCTATGGCATAACACCAACAAATTAATAAAAGTAAAACTTCTGAGAACGTGCATCTTTCCGGTAGCAACGTATGGATGTGAATCATGGACCATTACATAAACATTAAAGAAAAAAATCGAATCTTTCAAAGCAAAGTGTTACAGAAAAATTCTCAGAATATCTTGGCCCAAGAAGAAAAATATAGACATCCTACATGACCTGAACATCGAGGAAAACTGGCTCATAAACAATATCATGTCCCGGAAACTGAAATATTTTGGCCAAATTAAACGTCATAGTGGCTTGGAGAGAGCAGTGATGGAGGGTATGGTACCTGGAAGGCGAGGCAGGGGCCGACCAAGACGACGGTGGACACAGAAGACACCTTGAACATGACAATGGAGGAGGCAGGAGGGCTGGCTAGAGATCGAGAGTCTTTCAGACAGGCTGTGATGAGAGTGACATTCTGCAAAGGACATGCTACATGATGAGTATGTTCATAATGCTCCAGTACAATACCACTGCTTTCACTAAGAGCATATGTGCATGGAGGCATATCTGGAGTCATCCTTATATGACCATTAGCTATGCACAATGCTATAATATGTGGACATGGATGTGAACCTCTGTCTGTGAGGCTAATTGCATCCTCATTGACTTTTGAAATCATTCACACACTTCCAGGGATTACCCCTGTGGTGAAACATGTTGAGAACCCAGCATTGCACACTAAGCTTGGAGGAATCAATTGAGCTCCAGGCATAACTCTGGCTTTTACCTGGTTGCCTGCATGCAGGAGATGTCACTATGGACCCCATGATAGCAAGGGGAACTGAGAAGCGGCTTTGTGTAGGATGTGACGATTCCTTGGGAGAGCCCAGAACCATAGCACAGTATTTTAGCTATTCATATTTGGAGAGCCCCCTTGGATGGTGGAGAATGCACAGTATGCCAAACACTTCTTCCTCCTAGCTAGGGACCAGATGTGATGATTCTTTAATTGCAAGCCAAGCTGGAGAAACTGGGGCTCATGACTTCAACTCAATATGTTTCGGAATGGCAGAAAAGCCATTGGAAAAGCCTAGATCTACAGTGTAGATAATACCAAGGACTCTTCAACTTGGTATTGGCTGCAAAAGAGTGATAAGCTCAGCAAACCTAGTTTAACAACAACAACAACTAAGATCATATAAACAAACCATTCCACTGACTCTAGATCACTAGGTCCATCAAACAACCCTTGTCTCTACATACAATTCAAACATTGCATCACATTTAAATAAAAAAAACCAACTTGATATTTGCATAAGGAGCATCATGCATCAATTATTTTTTTAAATATTTTTTTTGTCTAAGTCTTAGTGTATATTTTACTTACCATAGGTAAAAGTAAAAATCTGTGTATATTCATTCTTATAAAAACCATTCTCAACTTTCCATGAAAATAAAAAAGACTTCATAAAATGCGTTTCAATTACTTTTGAATCATATAAAAGATTTAAAAACAAGATATCTTTAAACTATTAGCATAAGCTCTGACATTGTTCATGTGTTATTGCATACTGTTTTTGTTGTTTTTTGTTTTTTTTTAAATTTTTATTTTGCCATGGGAGATAAAGTTGCATCCCCACCACAAATAAGTTACCATGTTTACCATATGTAATAAGTTTTGTACTCGCCTTGTATTTGATGACACAAACAAATTCAAGCCAATATCAGGACAGCTCATGCAGTTCTCAGAGGTCTTTGAGGAGACAAAGAAAGAATAGATCTACGGCTCCAACAGGCATAAGAAGCGACCAATATGAGTTTGTACATGGGGGCTGGCAACCTCATGGTGTAAAATACATAAGAGCACACTGATGCTTTGATGCAGGTTTCCCCCATGGGGATAAGCTGCTGGTGGTGGCTCCATAAGGAGTGAAAAGAGAAAAAAAAAGAACACCTCTAAATTAGCACTTTTAGGTTAAAATATTTTCACAGCAATAACAAACATTCCTTCCTAATGACACGGTTTAAAATTAAATTTATTGTCCAAATATGCAGCTTAAGATATCACAGTAACACAGATTTATGTGGTCAATGCAGGAGTTATGATGAATTTCAATAACTTATTCTTCCAGAAAAGAAACTTTAATTTTACATCAGTTGTTTAGTGGCATGCTTTTCTCATTGGCAGATAGCTATTATCATTTTAATGATAAATAATTTGCTCTAATAAAATTGAACATAATTTCTTTTACTATATATTTCCAACTAAATGAATTAAAATATTTTAAGGTGAATTGTAACAGGTCAGCTGAAAGATGTTTTGGCTTGCCACCAACTAAGATAACTGTAAGTGAATGAAAAACGTTTGATAAGTATATGTGAAACAAAACTTGAAATTGTGGTAAATACATTTTTATCTGAATCTGCCTTCTCAAATCTAAGTACACTTGATAGTTCTGTTCATGTTATGGCCTAGAAAATATAGAAACCATTTCTTTTATGTTATTTTTTCTCAAAAATCAGCAAACTGATAAAAGCTTGATTTTATGGTGATGAATCATACTTTAGTTTGTTTGTTTTTTAAAATAGATATAAATCTCATATCTAAACCACACAAATAACTGGAGGATAAAACTGTACATAAATGCTGATGTTTGTTGTCACACTGCTATAGAAACATAATATACTACTGGACAAAAGTTAAGGGCCACCATTCAGTTTAGACAAGGTTTATATAATTGATTGGCAAACTGTAAAGACAAGTGAAAATGTCATTAAAACTGAGCTCAGAGAAATGTGTATACATTTCTGTGTGCACTAGGTTAATTTGTTTAAAATGTCCAAAAACTGGGTCACTTTAACCCACACGTGAAAATTGCCATTGTTGCTGCAAAAACTCGTGGTTTTTGCAACACGCCCCACTAGTTCAAAAGGTGAAAAAGTGAGTTGAATTTGAATGCACGTGGAAAATGATCATCGGTAAAGAGTGTTCACGGTTGGTATGCAATAAATCAGTATTACAAGTGGTCGAAATGATCACTGCATTAGCCATGCCACCAAGGAGAAGTCTCAGCACTGTAGACCGTGGTCGAGCCATGGCATGGATTCAGGATGGTCAATCTGTTCATCATGTTGCAAGACGTTTAGCAGTGTCCCATTCTACCATTCAGAGACTACTTGAGAGATTTCAAGCTACCGGACATTTGGAAAATCGACTCTGCTCACGAAGAATTATATAAACCTTGTCTAAACTGAATTGCGGCCCTTAACTTTTGTCCAGTAGTATAAATAACCAAAGCTAGAAGAGTCAATACTGAAAGGTGCACAGATTCATCACAAGTTGAGCAGATCTTCCACAGATCTGGTCCGAGAAAATGCCTCATAGCATGCAGAACCTTCCATATATTTCTGTACACTATCATCTAGATCATCCTCCCTCAAGTCTGTGCCAAAATTTGAAAACTGCTTGATCCTGTTCTCGGCCAGCCTGAGAATATAAAAACAGTCGCTATGTAATCATATGAGATTCTTGTCAACATCAAATGTTATGACTGCTTGCAGCTTACTCAAATATACTTACACAAATTTTCCACCACTAGACTGAATATGAATCAATTGTCTTATGCAACATTTTCAGTGCTAGATTCCATACAGAATACTTACAGAAAATGCTCCTAAAGATGCCTTGCACTATTTCATTATTTGCCTTTTGAGCTGGCTAGCAAAGTACTAACTGATTGGGTAGTGCAGCACTACATTTTTCAAAATGGCAGCCTATAGCAAGCATGTTATTTGGGTGCTAGTGATGTCTCAAAGCTTCTAAAGGATAGTGATTTCATTTCACTGAGATGACAGTAGTGAAGATATTGTTGAAGAAGACATTACTTATGAAGACAGCAAAATAACAGTCCTGTATTGCAGACAAGGAGACAGAACAACAGATGCCACTGGACATTACCACTCAGAAATTACTCTGAAAAATATTACATCTGCAAGAACTACATAAAGTGGATGTAATACTGACTCCTACTAAGAAATGGTCCTTTTTAACCCCTTAAGGCCCAGCGCCCTTATATGACCCAGCATACATAACTCTATAATAGTTTTATAATAAAAAAAGTATTAATTACCACTTGGTAAAGTTACATTCTAAAATGTGTATTCAGTCTTAGAAACATGAGTTAAGTATAAAATTTAGCGTTCAATTATAGAAGCTCTTGGGCCTTGAGGGGTTGGTAATCCAGCCCCTAAGTTAGCAATCTGTTCTTCCATGGATACAGTGCAGACCTGATAAGGAGAACTCACCAGGGACCCAAGAAATAGTTCTTCTTATCAGAAATTCCTCTTATCCAGATAAGAGTTCAAGCATATGGTAATGCATTTACAACATACAAAACAATAATGAATTAGCGTTGAATATGACAGATGTATGACACAGAAAATATGTAAATCACCAAAAGTGTTAATGTACAAAATTGGCACAAATATCTAGAGAATAACGGCACTTTTTACACTTTGAAATGAAAAACCTGCAATTTTCCTCTGTATCTTAGTACCTGTACTTGAGTTAATAAAAATGTCTTTCCATGACATCCTTAAATTCAAAGAAATGATAAATTAAATCATCTTGGCATCCAGCCATAATTATATACATGTTAGTTTTATCCATGCAATTTGATACTTCCAACTGTGAAATAGTTTGTACCTTTAACCAACAGTCATCATTACCTCTAGAATTTGTACACTCTTAAATGATAAAGCACTCTTAAATGAAAAAGTCTGTAATTTTCCTCTGTACCTTGGTACCTGAGATAATAAAATGTTTTTCCATGGTCTCTTTAAATCCAAAGAAATGAGAAATTAAATCATTTTGGCATCCGCCTGCATTATATACATGTTAATTTTATCCATGCAATTTGAAACTTCCATTTGTGAAACAGTTTGCACTGGCAACCCACAGTCATCATCATCTTCTCCGTCTAGGTCAGGACTGGAAGATGAAACTGTTGGCATACACATTCCTAGAATATCAGCACTGGCAAGGTTAGCACTACATGTAGTAACAATATCATTGTCAATGTTGACAAAATCTTCTGCTGAAATGTTCAGTTCCTGATATAGTCGATGAAGCAAAGGTTCCACAGAAGTTTCAATTATAATACTGTCATTACAAGTATTTGATACAACCGTGTTTTCATCATCTGTAACATCTCCAACTTTAAAGCCTGCTTTTCGAAAACAGTTTGCAATAGTCACAGGCAACACTTTACCCCATGCAGATTTCAACATAACAATAGCGTCCAGAAGGGTTATCTTGAAGTCTTCAGCAACCAAGTCTGCATCAATGTGACCTACAAGTTTGGAAATGACATTTTTTAAATTGCAAAAGGTGTTTATATTGCATATAATACATCCATAATTAAAGGAATAAAGTTAATTTTAGCTAAAAATGTAAAACTTTGTTTTATTTTTTACTATTTTTAAACAATGTATTACAGAAGATTGTAGTTCTAATATTGGTTTTAAAAATATGTAGGTTTTTTTTTTACTTTGTTAAGTTTTCATTGGCATTGCGTACAGGTGTTAAAAAATGAGTACAGGTTTTATTGATAATGCGTACAGGTTTTTACCTCAAGAGGTTGATGGTATGTATAACTGAAAGTGAAGGGTGAACTTTGTACTTTTATGTTATGGTGTCTAGCAGCTTTAGTAATTGATATCTCAAGTTGCTTTAAAAGACATATTTTTGATTATCCTATTTTTTTAACGATTGTTTTATAGACACAGGATGTTTTATAGACAAGTGACAGACTTAAGTATTACCACAGCTGCAGTAGAGACCTAGCCGGAGCCAAGATACAACCTTGTTATAAAAGCTATGACTAATGCTTGCTTAATAATTTATTTATCATCTAGAGATCAGCGTTTGGACTTTTATAATTGTGAGAATGAGTGTAGAGAAGTATTTAGGCAAAACTGTGAATTAAAGCAGTCAGCGGCCATCACGCCTGGTGGTGCCTTGTAGGGCAGCAACAAACTGCTTCCACTTTGCTCGGTAGGTGGCCATCCTTCATGCAGTGCCCCAGCTTTGGTTCATTCTTTGCATCTCGGCCTCCACAGTTCTCCGCCAAGTTGTTTTTGGTTCCAGAGAACTAGGACTCACATTTGCTGTTTTATTTATGCAATCATCAATTTATGTACGTCTAAAATGTCTTGACTCTTGTATTTGTTGTCTTCAGTGCTTCTGAGCCACACAATACTACTGTAAATTTTGTGTGAGAGCTGCATTTGAAAAAATGGGTGTACAATAACTAAACGAAATCACAACTTTATTTATAATTTAAGACTGATATACATCGACTGAATAACAGTAACTTCACTAACAGCATCTCAACACATGGAGCATTAATAGATACACAGAATGTTTTTCAAAAGTTAAATAATATTGTTGTACAATCCAGAGTGTGCCAGTTTACAACAAATTCAGTCAAGGATGACAACTACAGTAACTCATAATCTTAATAAGAAAGAAAGTTATTTTTCAATTTTTGCAGTGAAAATAAATAGCAGCACAAAAGGGCTGACTTGGCATTTGTGTTCTGAAAGTTTTATTTTTAAAATATGGGACTTAGTCTACTTTGATTTCCACTACACACATACACGCTCACACACATACACGCTCACACACATACACACTCATATATAACCAATCAGTGCAAGAAATGTATTTTATTGAAGTTATGCCCCTGGCCACAAATTCATAGCATGCTTTTTATTTTGCAGATTTTCAAATGCAATTTTATTATCGCATACGGGTGAAAATAGAAGTTTTTATACACCACTGTAGTATGTTTTTTATAGTGTTTTGCATTATAGTTTTTTATTTCTAAAATGTAAAAAGTGTGAGTGATTTTTTTGTTCACTGCAGTCTTTTTATAGTTTCCCATTGCAATGAAAGCCTCTTATGTCATGTTTTCTTATCCTGTATAAATGTTTCTGTAATTGTAGTCTTGTTGCCATTCACAGCATTTGTTCTCATGATCTTTGTCATTTCTCTGTTGATTTGGAGACTCATTTGCTGTTACCTCTCAACAAGTACTGTCATTTTGTTTTTCCTCTAGCTTCAGTTGGAGGAAATAAGGTCAAGGTCATCAGCAAAATCCAGATTTCCAAACAGTTTCATCAGAATGTACATAATTTCATTCCTGTTGGTTGGCTTACCTGCCACCAAAATGCCCACTGAAGTTATTGTTATTGTCGATCAGAATGGGCATCATTGTACTCTGAGCAAACCCATAGAGACTCAGTCTCCCTCAGCAAATGCCAAAGAGTATGAATGCTAAGTGTTCCTGTAGCACATTGGTTGTATACATGATGGATGCATCCTCTTATCTGTCCATCCCTGCTAGTCTTGCATTTCAATGCCAAATCCCAGCAATCTTAGCTTTGGTGATTCATCTATTGCAGTGATGTACTCTCTAACAGGCGATCATTAACTGTCCTCAGTATCTCTCCCTTATCCATATCCAATATACCCATCATGGGTGTTATCAAAGCTAGTCTATCAGCTCTTTCATTGCCACATACCCCTGCATGATGAGGGCTAGTAGTAGTCTATCCCTCATGGACTACTCAAATTCTATGTCTTTTTATATTGGATATACAGATGTGTTGCAATCCGCTGCTTCCTGATGTCTTTCCTTCTATTTTTCTACTAAATGGGAGGACTGGTTTTTTTTTTTTTTTGCCTGTACTACCACATGCTTGCAGAATTATATTTTTCTTGCTGATATATTTATTCTAAATAGCTTTTTTTCAAATATATTAGTTTCATAATGTTTTTACTTTGTCATTTAATTGCCTATGATTCATTAGCATTCCAAGCTTACTTTTCTTCACTAATGAAGGAAAGATAATTTACATGTTATCCTCTATTTAAAAAAAGACAAAAGTTTGCATCATTTAGGTTACTCTGGTTGTAGTGATATTTCAATTATATCATTTTCTTCAACTCCTGAGCCACTAAGTGTCGAACCATCTTCTAGAAGAACTGATTGCACCACCCACTTCTGTTGATTTGCTGGTGTATGAAGCTGAAAGAAAAAAATAAAATAAAAGATAAGAAACATTTTAATACAAACATTAAAACAGTTATTCTGTTTTGCCTGTTACAGGATTTTTTTTATATCCAGAATTCAAGTTATTTCATGAATTCTTGGAAATAACATTCTGATGATTTGACCTTTAAACTTTTTTTGGAGCTGCTGTAGCACAGTGGTTAGTGCACTGGCTTCCTAGCTCAGTGGTCCATGCTTCAATCCCCAGTTGAGGTGGGATTTTTTAGACCATAAACGGCTCCGGGGTAGACCCAGCCTCATGAATTGGGTACCAGAGCAACTCTGGGAAGCCAGCGTGATGCTGACCACATCACCCCTAGTGTGTCGTTGGTCAAGAAAATATGGGCCTCACATTGCCAATATGCCTCTATGGGCGTGTAAGGGATCCTTGACCTATATACTACATTAAACGTTTTTTGAATTATTACTTTTACTTTACTGTAGTGAGGTATCACAGTTAGTCCAAGACTACATGCTTTATACAAAGTGAAGACATTTGTTGATGACGCCATTATAGTAAAGCATGTGAAGAAAGTACACGTAATCTTTTTGTGAACAGAATTTTCTGACATGACAAGATGGCTGACAGTGTCGTTAGCTGAACATTCCAAAATCATGCCCTCATTCAGGTATATATGCAACATGCAGACATTGCATGTAGCACAAAACATGGGGGAAGTCTCCTCACATGAACCCAATGGCTCATACCAAGTCAATCACTTACGAAAAATTGCAGTAAAGCGGGAAAAAACTCCAAAATCTCGAATTACAAACTGTGTCGGACATCTTGAACCGGAAGTCCAATCCAATCGGCATTCAAACTTTAAGCTACTATTTCTACATCTGGTCCCACTAAAACAACCAACAGTGCAGTTAACAACATTATTGCTAGCCACAGAATGAAAATTTTCTTCAAGTTTCAAGTTGATAGTTACAGAATCCTGGTGATTTTTATCAGTATTATTGTGAACCTGCTTCCATCATGTTGTTAACTTGTCCGGATATCTTCCCTCTTTTTCATCTCTTTTCATCAGTTTTGTCTATTATCACGATGTTTTGTAATATTCTACTACTCATAGTATACCAGGTGTTAGTAGACTAAGGTAAAAGTAAAGATAGTCCCATAGCAGATACTGCCTTAGAGGAGTTCAGTGTTAGAGACTTCATTATACTAGGTTCAGCATTTAGAGGTGGGGTACCCAGTTACCTTCTTCGTTGCCTTTTCCTTCCCTAACTTAAGAGCAGAGTTAGGTACCCATTTACTGCTAGGTAGACTGGAGTGTCTTTGCCCTGAGAGACCAGTGCTCTAGCCACTTTCTTACGAATGTGTGTCATGAGCCTTTGTACATTGGCTACTTTTAGGACATTCTCATTAGAATTTTGAGCTATCCAACAGGTTCCTAACACTCTTCTGTGTAATCACATCTCTGTATTTTTAAACAGTCTTCTTGTTTAGTTACTGATTGTAATCACTTCCATATGCAACACTTAATGACTCTTATTTCTTTAACTGAGTATGAGGTGCTGCAAAGGATGCTTTCATTTTCAGGGATGCTGTTCTTGCCTGGAACTATTCTGTGCTTTAATTATGAAATCTTCTATTTTAAAAACAAGGGAGATGATATGTACAACAAAACTTTATAATAGCAATGGAATAATACAAATAAATAAAACAGAATCATAAAACAAAAAACCAGTATGACCAACAAGGCCTTTGTTAATGACACAAAAATACAAATCTAAACACCACAGATTTCTTCTCTAAATTAATAAATTAAATGTCTAAAACACAAACATTTTAAACATATTCAGCATATTCATTAACTCTATTTGCTGCCAACAGCTGTGTTTTTTTTTTTTTGTTCGGTGCAATGATCTCTTAATACAGCTACTGTGATTACACATTATTAAGATATTAATACATATGCTATTTTTTATTGCTTTTCAGTCAATAATTGTAAAGAATAAATTATTAATTTTGATAAGTTACATTTTTTCTTTATTGTTTCATCACTGTTTGGTAACACCTTCCCTTACATTTCAGTACTAAAAATCTTATTTCCCAGAAATAATTCAGACTATGTGCAACTTAATAATCTACATCTTCATGAATGGCACGCAACATAAATATATATATTTCTGTTTATTCTGTTTATTGATGATACATCAAGGCCTAAAAACCCAAGTAGAAAAGTCCCAACTAAGATGGTTTGGTCATGTCTGCAGAATGGGAGAAGATTGGCTGCCATGGCAGGTAGGGGAGGCTAAGAGCCAGGGATCCAGACCTTCAGGACGACCCAGAGTCCGCTGGCAGGACAACATTAGACAATCTCTGAAGGAACAAGGACTAGAATGGAACCAGGCCAGGAGGAAGACAGCCAATATGATAGTACGGCGCTGTCTCTTCCAAACCTCTACACCTCATGGTAGAAGAGGAATGACTAAGTAAATAGTAAGTGAGTAATAATATTAGCATCGCAAATATTATTTTTTTAAAGACCATTGTTATTGCAAACTAGGACAGCCATTTCATTTTTGCCCACATACACATTTTTGTTGCCTAGTACTGAGAATGTAAAATGAAGAAAATCATGCAGATCAAGTAAAATCAATAATATTTAAGGGCACAGGAACAGGCATCATGATGCACCCTTAAAAACATGAAGAGGACAGAAATAAATGATCAACTTAAAGAAATGAAATAGAACATAATAACCCATACAAAAAGACAATAACTTTTGTGTTTTATTTCACCATACTGCTAATCAGCTTATCTCTTGAACATACCCGTTTTGATAGGTCAGTTTTGAGGTCACGAATATTCCTTAGGCTGTCAAGCTTCATTTGGTATATTGATATGCTTCTGTGTGCTGGGTGTGTAAAGTGAATCTTGTAACATTTGTAAGCATCCATCTGTTGGACATACAAAAATTAAACTATAATGTTTCGTTACATATTTATACTGCATAACGCTGGATTGACAGCTGTGGTTAAGAATAATCAAATATAAAGCATTATTTGTTAAGTGTATTTACATGTAGCAGATAATTATATGAACTACTGCCAGGATACTCTAAATACAGAATTAAAAGAGGAGGCAATCTGATCATCAGAAGTTGTTCCCCCAATCAGACAGATATTTCAGCCCCTTAACTTCCTTGCCACTTAGGGGGTGAGCCAACTTTAATGGTTGTAACTTCCAAGTGTTATCCTCCTGCTCATTTGTTTTGCCTGTGCTGGGATCTGAACTCACTTCATCTGAGTTGCAATTTTCTAACTGGCCACAATCCTTTCCAGTGCCCTTGTTCTTGGCTGTCTTTTCAGGCCCAGTTGTTTCATTAGATCATATACTGATGACCACTAGACCTCTTGCAGCTACTTCTACAGCTATGGCTTTTTATCTGAACCCCTTATATCTGTTCCATGACCAGATCATTATATTTAGCTATTTTGAAAGCATGCTGCTCATCCAATCTGGATTCAAAATGTCAGCTCAATAATCACAAACATGGTGTTGTGACTGGGATTATAGTCTTCTCTGAGACTTTCTAATGACTTTGGGGTATACAAATTATAATAATAATTAAGGTACAACATCACAGCAACAAAAGCAGCCACACACAAAAAAAGAAAGAAAAAAATGAAGAAATAAGGTTACAGTTATGATTATAACCACAACATCAAAGTGAAAATGTCTAGCATAAAAAAAAGTTGTTATAACCATAGCCTCAAAGTGAAAATTGAATTTCTTGTGTATAAGAAAAAGTAGTAATAACTATAGCCTTAAAGTGACAATTTCTTGTACATAAAAAGGAGTGGTTATAACCATAGCGTCAAAGTGAACAATTTCTTGCATTTAAGAAAAAGGTGGTAAGATCTTAGTGTATAAGTGAACATGCGCTTTTACTTAAAAGTGTAAAAACACTAATTTTAATTACTACCTAATACAGGGTAGTCAAGAACAAGACTGGTCCATGCACAGGAAAACTAGTGGTTGTCTTACACATGGGATACCTAGTTCAACTAAAAGTGCACAAAGTGCTTTGGCTTAGGCTTCCCGCAAAGGGACCAGCTGCAACTCCTTAAAGAACAAAACTGGGACAAGAAAAAGAATAACTTAAATTGCAATCAGAATACTGAAAGAAACCTTTCCTTTTACTAAGGATTTCTTCTTCTTCTTCTTCTTCATTCGTCCTGAAAAGGACGTTGGTTGCGTTGTGTCCGTTTACAGCGAAGCTGCAATATTTGCGCCTTTCGGCCGACACATCCGACTTCAGCACGGCATTTTTGGGACCGGGTTAACCTTCCCTCTTTGATCCCTACTCACTCAGCCAGACTGCAGTGATGCAGCCTGTTTCCAGGACCACCACTTGGAGGTGGAGTAGGGTCTTGGTCAGCTCTGGTTCGCTGACCCTGACGCAAGCAGTCTAGCTATGGGTCGCTAACTGCACTTCTCACTGTTGACGCGTCTTAAGTCCCGGGCTCCCCGGCGGGGAATCGAACCCCGGTCTCCCGCGTGACAGGCAGGGATACTTACCACTATACTACCGAGGAACTAAGGATTTGTTTATAGATATCTTCTTCTTCTTCCTCGTTCGTCCTGAAAAGGACGTTGGTTGTTTATAGATATAGTACCGATGTGATCATTTACTAATGGCTTTTTATAGATACAGCACAAAGTAATCTTTTCTAAGGTCTGTTTTTAGATGCAGCATAAAATAATCTTTTAATAATGGCTATGTATAGATACAACAAAGAAATGATCATTTACTAAGGGCTGTTTATAGATAGAGCACAGATGTAATCTTTGACTAAGTGCTGTTTATAGATACAGCACAGAAGTAATCGTTTACTAAGTGCTGTTTATAGATACAGCACAGAAGTAATCTTTGACTAATGGCAGCTTGTAGATACAGCACGGAAGTGATCCTTTACTGAGAGCTGTTTATAATACAACAAAGAAGTGATCTTTTACTATCATTATCATTATAGGCCTTCAGTTCCCCAAGGAGCATAGGCCTTAAATAAAATGCCAAGTCTTCCTGTACCGTGCCATCAGGTCAAGGTCTTTCCATGACTTCTTCATCCCCTTCATGTCTGTCTCCAGTTCTCTTCACCCATGTGTTACTCTGGCCGGATGGGGGAACAAAGACCCTGTTTCCTACAATGCATGCAGTAAAATGCTACTAAAGAAGGTTGCGCATGGTGCCAGTTACCCCATCCGGTAAACAATTTTAAACCACAACAACTTCTACAAACAATATGGGCAAGTCAACAAAAGAAAATAAGCCAATTCAGCCATCCAAGACAGAAGAAGGTCCTCTGATGGGAAGGAGGCTCATGATGCAGCCAGAATGATTATAATGGAAAAGAAAATTTCCTTCAATAACAGGTGACAATTGTCAGTTTCATAACTCAAAGGTAAAAGTTCGTCCAGCTAATTCTGCAGATAGTCATCATCAGAATGCAGAAATATCAAAGACTTATATGATCAGAAATAAAAATTTCATTCACACTCTGGAAGGAACTAATAATTTTGTTACAAAATAAAAACAAATCAGTGTCCGATTGACTAAGCAGTTAGAGTGCTTGCTTCTCATGGCAAAATTAGTAGGTTCTGGGATCAAAACCTGATAGTATCCCGCTCCAGTCTACCCAGTTGTAAATGGGTACCTGACTCTGCTCTTGAGTTAGGGATGGCAAAGGCAGTGAGGAAGGGAACTGGTCACCCCACCTCTTTAAGTTGGAACTAGTATAGTGAAGTCTCTAAAAAATTCACTACCCTGCGGCAGTTTCCACTGTGGGACTACCTTTTAAGAAGAAAAGAAAAATTCTTAAATTTTGAATTAACTTTATATGGAACAAACTTTACAATACATTAACAGCAGTCACAATCAGTGTGACTGATACTATCGATGCTGGTGTCTTGTGGTGAGGTTATTTTTAACTCTTTGACTTCAGGGCAATGGTCTGACTGTTGGTTGACACCCGTGTCAAAACAGTGGTGAGACCGTTGTTTTTAGTTTATCAAAAATAAACCCCAAAATTCACCAATTTAATTCAGTCTATGTTTTAAATGCATATGTTGACTTCCATTATTATTTAAACAACTAATCTGAGTGTAGTTAAGCAGTGATTGTACATGTTTTGATGTTATTATTACAATTTGTGTGACGATTCGCATGTTTTTCATTTTTCTTTGTTATTGTTATGAAAGCATGTCAGGTTAAATATATATATATATATACAATGCAGTGATGCTTGGGCTTTCTACCTTTGGCCCATATTAATACTCGTACATACAAATTCTAAGCCCCATGCAGCGAATAATTGTGTCAATCTTACTTAGAAACACTGATGACTGTTTAACAGTCACAGTTTATTGTCAAGTGATGTGATCGGTGCCGAAACGTTAGACATATTCATTAAATTATTTACATACAGCAGATAACTATATGGATTACTGCCCTTAGAAAAACAACAGAACTAGACCTAAAGTTGCAACTAAGGACTATTCATAGGTAGAAAGTGAAGTTAGGGATACTGTTACAACCTGAAACAAACGTAACATAATTTCATGTGATGTTATTCTAGCTTATTTGTTTGAAAATTATGTAATGCATTATTCTATATATTTTGTTATTTTTATAAGGACCATAGTAAAAATGGCGTGACTACCACTAAATGTGGCCATATTCAATATTTTATTACTTCGTAAATGGAATACCTTGATGTTTTAAAACTAAAAAAAAATGTTATTGTCTGCACTTACTTACTTAGTCGTTCCTCTTCTACCGTGAGATATAGAGGTTTGTGTTCCTCCTGGCCCGGTTCCTTTAATTTTATTGTCTGCAACCATAAATTATCCTTGATAAGTCATATTGTACTCATCATCAAAACCCTCCACTCCCAAAGAAGCATAGGCCTTCAACAAACACATGCCAAGTCCTCTTGTCACGTGCCATCATCTCAAGTTCTTTCCTTGTTCTCCTTATCATTTTCATCTCTGTTTCCAGCTCTCTTCTCCATGTGCTTCTTGGTCTACCTCTTCTTCTCTTGCCCTGGGGATTCCATAACAAGGACTGCCTTGTAATGCTATCAACAGGTTTCCTCAGTGTGTGTCCTATCCATCGCCATCATCTTCTACTGTGACCTGTTAATTTTTTTTTCAATTTAAATGCAGCATATTTTTATGAATACCAAATGTACTTGCATTAATACTAACAAAGACAGTGTATATTATTAGGTACCACAAACTGATTTTTCATTTTGTTTTTACAGTATCTTTGTTTATAGATCTTAATGGATCTCTTTAAGCCATGAAATTTCCTTTTTAATTTTTAAAAATCGGACATCAAACAACAGAGTTACCGCATTTCAAAATTGTGGGGAATTAAAAAATTTTTCAAACATCTTCGCACCGAACAAATTGCCCGACTTTGTACAATCATAACTACAGTCAACAAACACTTACCAAGTCAATAATGCTTTTTGTGCAAAGTCATACAAGTCCTTATTGCAGAAAAGAAACATGGAAAGTACAACAAATCAGTTAAATGAATTATGGTCCATCAAAATTGACAAAAAATACAATTTCAAGTCTCACTGTTGTGCTCGCAAAGTGCAAATATGCATTTTCATGCACTCATAAATCAAAAACTACACATAGGAAAGCTATAAGATTTATTGAGCTTCTTCTTCTTCTTTGATCCTTAACCGCCGACCGTCAAAGCAGTCAGTGGCCATCACGCCTAGTGGCGTCTTGTAGGGCAACAACAAATTGATTCCACTTTGCTCGGTCGGTGGCCATCCTTCGTACAGTGCCCCAACTCTGGTTCATTCTTTGCATCTCAGCCTCCACAGTCCTCCGCCAGGTTGTTTTTGGTCGGCCTCTCTTTCGTTTTCCTTCAGGGGTCCAAAGCATAACTGTTCTTGTGATGGCATCGGGGTCTCTTCTGAGGACATGACCAACCCAGCTCCAGTGTCTGCCAGCTATGATGGTGTGCATGTCCTCTTGCTTGCTACGAGTAAGCAGATCTTGGTTAGTGATGGTATTTGGCCAAAAGATTCGGTGAATTTTTCTTAGGCATGTTGTGTGAAAAGAGGACAATTTCGACATTTCCTTCTCTGTAACTCTCCAGCATTCCGCACCATAGAGAAGCACAGAAAGCACACAGCTCTGATATAATCTTAATTTTGTGCTTGTGCTGTATTGGGAGGACTTCCAGATGTTGTTTAGGCTAAAGAAGGCTGTTCTTGCCTTATTCATTCTGATGTTGATGTCTTTGCCTGCCCCGCCGTCTGGTGTTACTATGCTTCCTAGGTATGTGAAGGTATCTGTCTGTACCAATTGCTGATTCCTTACTGATATGGGCTCAGGGTTGCTCACATTGAGCGTCATGACCTCAGACTTCTTTAAATTGATATTCAAGCCCACCTGCTGGCTAAACTTATTAAGTTTATCCGTTTTTTCCTGGATGTGTTGATGTGAATGTGCTAGTAGTGCAATGTCATCTGCATATTCCAGATCTTCCAATGTAGAAAATGTTGTCCATCTTATTCCTCTTGGACTGCCCTCTGTTGTCTGGCGCATCACCCAGTCTATGACTGTTAAAAATAGAGTGGTTGATAAGGGGCATCCCTGTCGTACTCCTGTCTTCACCTCAAAGGTTAGGTTGCTCTGCCCAACACTACACGTAAAGTTGGCATAGAGGCTTTTTATGATTGACACTAAGCAGCTTGGAATTCCATAAGCCCTCAGTATTTTCCATAAACTGTCCCTATGTATGCTGTCGAAAGCTTTTTCAAAATCAACAAAATTAATGTAAAGCTGTCTTTGCCATTCTGAGCACTGCTCTATAATGTTCCTGAGAGTGAATATATGATCTACACATCTCCTGTTCTTTCTAAATCATGCTTGTTCTTTCCTCAGTTTGTGGTCTACTGCCTTTGAAATTCTCTGTATAATTATCCTGCCTAGTATTTTGCAGGGAACTGAGAGAAGAGTGATTCCTCTCCAATTATTGCAGTCTGCAAGATCTCCCTTCTTGGGCAATTTGACAATTATTCCTTTGTTCCACTCTGATGGTGTTGTCCCCGTTTTCCAGACTTGTGCAAATAGTGGTTCTAATAGTTCTGCTGCTAGCTCAGGGTCTGTCTTAAATAGCTCTGCATTTAAGTTATCATGGCCCGGAGCTTTGCCGTTCTTTAACCCTTTGATTGCTGTGATGATTTCTTCTTTGCGTGGAATGTCTGTATTCACATCTAGATCATTTTCAGCTTCAGGAACATTCAATTTTGTCTCTGGTGGTTCCTTGTTCAGAGTTTCTCTGAAGTGCTCTGCCCATCTTGTGTCCTGTCCCTCTGCTGTCGTGATGAGATTACCTTGCTTATCTCTTACTAATGTAATATTGTTTGCACCTCGTTTTCCGCTGATGAATTTAGTTATTTTGTATACTGTGCTTTGTTCATTTCTCAGTGCTGCCTCCTCTGCCTGTCTTGCAAGATCGTCTAGGAAATTCCTTTTGTTGGCTCGGGTTTGGCGTTTAACTTCCTTGTCCAGCTGACTGTACTGTTCGCTATATAGTTGCTTTAACCTGGGGGACTTCGCTTCTGTTTTCTTTCTTTTCATTTCCTTTCTCATCGTTATGGTGTTTAATGTTTCTGGTGTTATCCAGTCTTGCTTCTTCCTTTCCTGGAATTCCAAGCATGATTTGCTGCTTTCTTTGTATATTGTTGAAATGGTGTTGAAATTCTGGTCTATATCATCAGTTATTGAGCTTAAAGAGAGCATTATATCCTTAATGCTTAATTTTTTTGAGCCACATGAAATACTGAATACTATAAAACTGCATTATGTGAAAATGGATCAAAGGCTAAATTTGCAGTTCGGAAGAAAATCTCACAAAATTCCAAATGTTGTCATAAAATCATGAATATTGCAGCTATAGAGCTGAAAACTTCCATATTTATGTAATTTGAGTTGTACAATTCAAATTGATGGTTATTTCCTTGTTTGAAACAACCTTTACTGCTTAAAATTTGATTTATAGAAACAAAGAAACATTACATATTAGTCCGTGTCCAACTCACTGTCACTTGAGGTCAGCTGCATCAAAAGATAATTGTGTGTTCAGAAAGTCCTCAAGTGAATCTCCTCTCAGGGCACTGGCTTGTTGTACTGACATCTGGCACCTGTACTGTAGCTGTCCTTTACTCACATTCTGTTCGGGTAGCACAGTCAGAAACCAAGAGGTCACCTGAGAGAAATTTGTTGGGAGGGACGGGAAGAGGACAAATTGCATGATTGTGTTATTTTATTATTAATACAAAAAATGTCTGCCAAATTATTTTCTTCTTTCCCTTTGTTAATCATTAAGCATTTATTGCGGCATTAATTTTTACTGCATTTACCATTTAAATCATTATATTAATTATACAGTAGATTGTAAGTCTCTCTTTTACATGGATTATGTCATTTGTCTTTTATGTTTGTAATTGTAAAATAAACTCAAAACCTGTAGAGGCTTCTAGAAAAGCTTCAACTACATAGTAGCCTAATGATTTTTAACATCAGAGAATGAGAGGAAATAATATGATATATAAACTTTACACAAAAAGACGTACTAGCTCCCATGTTGCATTTTCCTAGTCCTTCAAAAGACAGAACTGTGCCAATAGTCTGTTTGTCACAGTAGAAATCGGTGGCAGAGCCGGACGTCTCCCTCTTCCCGTCATTGAAAAATATGCTCGCAATGCATCATAACGATCGTCCCCTGAAATAATTGAGAAAAAAAAAAGGTTAATTAAGCGAGAGAGGCAATTTAAAAAAAAATTAACATTCACAAATGTGTAGCAAGCTAAATTCTAAACATGACCTTTGACATCCATAACTTTATCGAAAGGAGGCCAGCGGCTTTACAAACTGTTAGACCTTAATTCTGATACCGAATGTTTAGAAAATGGTGATGGTCCGATAAAACAACCAAATAGCTACATAAACAACAATACCCCACCCCCAAAATTGCTTAAAAAACGAAAAACTTTCTGTCTAAATCTGTGAATCAAGCAGTCACATGTGGCTGTTCTTTTACTAATACATCCACCCTCCGTCACTTGCCGTTGCTATATTGCAAATAAACAAAATAGGTCTGAAATGAATAGAAATAAAACAAAGTTCAAAACTTACTTAGAACACATATTGCGTCGACTTCCATTGGTGAAACTTTCAGTTCAGCGCCTGAGTCATTTCGTGCTGTGTTTCGTACAGCCGGCCCATCGTGTCCGGGATTGTCAGATGGAACATCCGCCATTGTAATTCCTCGCCGAAATGTGTTGGAGGTGCTCTGTTTTAACGTTCGTTCGCTCTTTGCTCAAATAACTATGATGTTTAAAACTTTGATACGATTTTAGCAGAATGGTTGCTTGTTTGTTTGATGTAACACGAGTGTAGGTAGGCCTCCCAGATGTGTATTAAAATCCAAACTTTCTCATTCACTTCGAATTTACGATATCTTCCTATAAAAAATATGTGCCTCGTGTTACATGTGCTTGAACCTCAGTTTCCGCTCTTCTCATTGGTGAAAACCGTATTAGTGTAGCATTTTTGAGGACATAGCGCCGATGCTTTGAATGAGGTGGGGTCCTTTCAGCCAGTGCACGGCAAGAGCGGTTTTAATGGTGTTTTATTTTTTTGTCTCACTCAATTTCAATGACACGCAGAAAGTTACAATTGACATATTATGAAAGAAGAAAGATCAAGGAACCAGAAGATATAATTTTTATTTAGAAAAGGCAAATTAATTACTAGGCAGAGCAAGGTTGAAAAGGGCCCAAACTGGGCCTCACAGAATTTTTCGACGGCGGCGAAGCGGCAGTTTGTGGTACCTAATATTATAATTCTCTATCCATTTCCCTACAGTTTGATATATAATGTGTACATGCTCACAGAAAAGATTTACATACAATTTACAATAGAAGATGGTACACTTTACTGTTTAAAATTCTTAAACAAAAATTTCTGGCACAGTGCAGAAAATAATTATAGAATCAAAGAGTTAAAGTGTGTTTTATATAGTTTTATAAAGTTTTTACTGTCACCGGCATTATAATGAAACTTTGCATCATGTGAATTATAATTATAGTACTTGCTGTTCTTGTCCAGAAAGAACTGATATTTCAATTATGTCATTTTCTTCCACTCCCGAGCCACTAAGTGTTGATTCATCTTCCAGAACAACTGCTCGCACCACCCACTTCTGTTTATGTGCTGGTGTATGAAACTGGAAGAAAAAAATACAAGATGAACATACATTTTCATATAAACATTAAAACAAATATTTGTTTCTTGCCAAATACAGGAAATTAATGTTATATATTCAGAATTTAAGTATCTGCACACATTCTTGCAAATAACGCTGATGATTAAAGTGTTTAGATAATAACTCCATCTCGTAAACTTTTAGAATTATATTTTGTATTGATTTACTGTAGTGAAATAACACAATGTAAAGCCTAGTTATGAAATAAACTTGTGATTACCTGATTTCTGTAAAATTATTTTTGTGAACTGTCCCTTAGCCTTATATCTTTACCCCACTCCTAGTAACTTTTCTTGTCTATATAGTGAGCATTCCCACTTCCAGCTACAGTTCCATTTTATAATTCTGGTACAATACTTTTAAAAACACAAATAATGACAAGGAAATGAAGATGTGCTTAAAAGTTTCTTAATGACTAAATAAGATGATTATGTGCACCCACAACTTTCAGCAGTAACCATATGGATTGATATGACCATTCAAATGGCAAGTGCATCAATAGTCCCTTTTTGCGTACTTTCATAGGATCACCAAGTACCTGGTTTAATAATGCAATGTCTTCAGCATTGGGCAGCTGTGCTGATGTCTTAAAACTGTGTGATCAAATAATCAACCTACAACAAAAAATGCTTATGCTCATACACTGTCAAGACTTTCAACTGGACCAGATCCTCATTTCAATCAATCTAAAGCTTCTTGTTTCAGTTTACAATGATGATGCACTTGCTGATCTTCCAATTGATCCTCATCTAATTTAGTTCAAGACATCCAAAGGCAAAATACTTAGGAGAGTCCATGAATATGTGCAACATGGATGGCCAAACTCTGTATCTCACAAAGATGATTATCTCAAACCTTTCTTTAAATCGGTTGCATGAACAAATATGTTCATAAGAACATTTTACTTAGGCAAACTGAATTGTACAGCATCATCATTCCTGCATCAATTAGCAAGAAAGTCCCACATTTACTGCTGCTTGGACATATGAGAGTAGCTTGTATGACACAGTTGGCAAGATATCCAAACTGACATTGTAGTGACAGCCAAGACATGACCTTTTTCCAAGTCAATAAAGATTGATATAACAAACTTTAGTCTTGGTGCTGAATCTGGAAGGCCTTGGAAGAGAGTTCACCTTGATTATACATGACCTTTTATGAAACAGTACTGGCTCACTTCAGTCAATAAATATTCTAAGCATTACTATATCTGTGGTATAAGTTTGATCACTACAGAAGCAACAATACAAGCAATAAGTAAGATATTTTATATAAAAGATTGCCTGATACAAGTGAATCAGACAATGATACCCACAATTTAAGGAGCCCTGTATGTCACATGGAACTGAACATTTGACCGCAGCACTGAATGGAGATGCTGAATGCTTCATCAGAACTTTCACTTCTGCCAAGACAAAAATCTATTGGGGTGGAAAGACAAAAATCATGCTGCTCATCTACAGAGCAATCCCTAATGCTATTTTTGGTAAATTACCAGCTGAATTGCTGTAGCAGGGACAGCCACAAACACAGGTATCACTAATCATGCCCAGAGCAGAACAGAAAATCATTTCATACTCATGCAAATCTTCTAAACTCAAGGTTAGTGAACCAGTCTTTGATAGGGATTTCATCATAAAAGGCAGTTCTTAGCTTCATGATCATATCATTTACTTTCTAGGATGCATCACGTGCATCATTTGACTTGACAATGATTAGGTTGTTCGAAGACTCCTGAACCAAATGCACCCAGGTAGCCTTTCAGAGCACTGATCTCCAAATCTAGATGCATATGATGACTTCAGAATGAAGACAGTAATTTTGGAGCAAATCAACTGAGTGGCACTACTTTGAACAGTTTTACGCCTATGGAAATTCCAAATGATCAGTTCCAGTCTGCTCAGACACCACTTTAGCAGAATCAGTGCATCAAGATGTCTGTGGCAGATGTGCAAGTGTGATAGTCTCAATGCCCTCATCAACTGCCAATGGTCATAACTACCTTATGGGAACGATATAACTATACATTTTTGAGTTATAGTTGATGGGTAGATGCATCTTGAATGTTACTTGTTACACACGTTGATTTTCTTGATGCAACTATAACGAGTTCATGTAATGTCATTTCAGGAAACATAATGCTCTTATAAGTACCAAATTTGTATTTATGTAGCTTTCCTCCTCAAAATAAGAGATACATTCAGCAGCACTTATTGACATTAGAGCATCAACACCTTTAAACATTAGATATTTGTTAAAAGGTTCAGTGTTATCATTGTCATTAGTGTATGATAAGTTGAGTAAAATCCATAGAGTTAATAATCTGCAGCAACATAGTGTCAAGTTAGTCTTGTTTTTGTAGTGTTCCTGATACCTGCGTACGTTTATTGTGAGTTGTTATTCACAACTTTTCACCCCATTGAAAAACACTTTCAAAATCGAAATTACAATGATTTTAAAAAAAATTTAGACAGTTTAAAAACCTAAGATAAATTAAAAACAGATCAGCAGGTTCATAATTGCTATGAATGAGCCTAACAGACTGAGATACCATCTATACCACAAGTACAAAATTGGTGCAACAGATCTCTGCACCTGCGGCACCAGCCCGATGACAGCCGAACACCTGCTGCAGTCCTGCCCAACTACCTACAGCAATGAAAGGGGCAGCATATCGCAAAAACCCACCTCTGTCAAAGAAAAACTGTTTGGAGATGTCAGGAACCTTGAGTTGACTACTGCCTTTATCAGTCATTAAATGCTGGTCTGAAGGTGAACGAGGAAGAAGAAGAATGAGCCATAGTAGGATTAACTCTTAGTATACGAGCAGCCTTCTAGAGAGGCAGATGATCGATCCCCGTCAATAGCGAAAATTTATAGCTGAATGCATGTTTAAAACCACTGAACAATTTAGTTATGTGCATGATATAGGGGTTTCATTTCTTCACATTTTGATATACAGGGTGTCCATAAAGTCTCTTTACAATTTAACAAATTTATTACAAAGGCAAATGAAAAGACAAATATGTGGAAATTATTACAAAACAGAAGTAGATATTGAAGTTTTGTTTGCCTCATTTAATACACCTTTATATGGGCACCATTAGTTGCACGAAGCACATCAAGACGGTACTCGATTTCTTGCCATGTTCGCTGTAGCATAGCCTCATCAAAGTGGCAATGGTATCAGTGATCTTTTGCTTTCGGTCAGTGATGTCCCATATCTTTGTTCGGTACACGATATCTTTAACATAACCCCATAGAAAGAAGTCCAGGGGAGTGATATCTGGTGAACGAGGTGGCCAGGGAATTGGGCCATCCCTTCCAATCCACCGGTCTGGAAATGTTTGATTTAGGAACCCACGAACATGCAGTCCCCAATGTGGTGGTGCACCATCTTGCTGGAAAATGATGGTTGGTTGGAGGTCATCTAGTTGTGGTGCCACATATTCAGTCAAAATGTCAAAGTAAACATTTGCAGTAATTGATGTCTCGTTGAAGAAAAATGGACCAATGATTCGATTGCACATGATCCCACATCACACATTCACCTTTGGACTATCTCGGTGAAGTTCCCTAGTCACATGGGGGTGTTCTGATCCCCAGATTCTCACATTATGGTATGTGATTAAAAACTTTGATAACCACTGAGTACATAGAACAAATCTGATTAAGATATCTCATCAATTGCCTTTGTAATAAATTTGTTAAATTGTAAAGAGACTTTATGGACACCCTGTATAACACTTATGTTATCTTTATAAATAAATTATTTATTGCAAAATCTGTAATGGTAGTCATGAAAGGCCGCTCGTATACTAAGAGTTAAATTAATTTTTATGGTCATAAGAAGTGGCACCATGAGGTATAGGTAAGCAACACAAAAAAGGCAGAAAAAACAGATTTAAACAATTAAATATAATAAAATAATGTGCAAAAAGACAATAACTTAAAGTGTTTTATTTCACTATACAGCTTCTCTCTTGAACATACTCGTTCTGAAAGGTCATTCTTGAGGTCACAAATGTTTTTGAGGCTATCAAGCATCATATGGTATACTGATGTACTTCCAAACGTTGGGTGTCTAAAGTGAATCTCATAACGTAAGCAAACATCCATCTGTCAGACAAAAAAAATATATATATAGTGTTATGCTGCATAAAGATTGCTTGACAGCTGTAATAAAAAATAATCAAGCACTGAGACATATTCTTTGATGTATTTATATACAAAAGATAATGTAAAATTCTACTGCAAAATATTATACTAATTTAGGGAAAACAACATCTACAAACAAACAAAGCTCAGAAATGAAGAACTGAGAATAAAGTTGTGGGATAACCATGACATCAAAATGAACATTTCTTTTAAACAGAAAAATGTGGTCACAGCCAAAGCACAAAAGTGAACATTTCTTTTACATAACAAAATTGGTTGTGGTCCCAGCATCAAAGTTAAAATTTCACTTAAACAAGAACAATTGATTAAGTCTAAAAGCAATTAAGACCATAATAATAGTGTGAACATTTCTTGTATATATGAATGTAGCATCATCAATGTGATACCAATACTCAGTAATAAAGAATGATAGGCCTACTACTGTCTACCAAGTAATATCATAAAAGATAACTAAAGAAGTTTATGCTTCCTTGTCATGCAAAAATATTTCTACAGAAACCACCACTGCAAATG
Source organism: Oreohelix idahoensis (assembly GCA_024509875.1). Taxonomy (NCBI): domain Eukaryota; kingdom Metazoa; phylum Mollusca; class Gastropoda; order Stylommatophora; family Oreohelicidae; genus Oreohelix; species Oreohelix idahoensis. Next base: position 115,280 of record JAMPIV010001647.1, on the reverse strand, counting down.
CTTTTTTACAGGCTTCCTGCAAAGGGACCAACAGCAATCACAGTCCCTTGCTCTTTAAGGAACACAAAGGGTCAAGAAGAAGAAAAATTAATTAGTCGTTATCATTCTCATAGGAGTTGCCTTTTAATAGGAATTGCTCTATATTATTTGCTTGTAGACATTCTACACCGTAAGTTTTATTCTGAAACAGCTCTTTCAGATTTGTAGTCTGAGAAGTTTCTTACTGCTGGGAATTTTCATTCCCTAGATGCTTCACGTATTCTTGTTGGCGCTTTGAACAGCTTATATGCATGGCTTCCTTTCAATTTTTTCCCCATGTTACTGTCCATTAAAACTGAACATCCTCTAGTATAGTGTTATTTATTTGCTTGAAATATTTCTTCCGCTTCATCTGGTCTACTGTATTCTTGTAAGTTTCTGATAGCTTGAATTGCTGAGTCTGTTTACATTGGTAGGTTTGTTACGGAAGATTTCTAGTACTCTTAGTATTTTCACCATCTCTACAATGAAAATATATGTATTTTATGTGATACTGTATCCTAATACAATTTTCCACGTTGGAATATATATTACTATCCCTAATGTCTCTTCTTCTCCCTTGGATCCATCCATGTACCTATACTGTAATGATGCCTATTTCTTGTAGGCATATATATTTTCTGTAATTTCCTATCTTTCGTACCTTTTTGCTCCGCAGTGAATATGTATAGTCAAGTGTTGTTTCGTAGCGCTTAGGGTTAGGATTAGAATTAGGGTTAGGATTAGTGTTAGGGTTAGTGTTAACCATAATACTAATTCTAATCCTAACCGCTACGAAACAACACCTAACTACATATATTCACTGCGGAACAAAAAGGTACGAAAGATAGGAAATTACCATCTGTGTTTTTAATACTTGCTGTATTATCTGTTTTCTTAAGTATTACGTTTCTTTGTGCCTGAATTGCTGAAATTTCATGTCTTGGCTTTGATACTTTGTCGTATTATGTTTGCGTATGACTTTATCAGTACTATGTTAAGAATTCTGCAAATTACTACCATAATGTGCTACAAATAGAAAACAAGTTTGCGTGGAACAAAAAATTAAAATATTAACCATGCAGACCATTCATACCTGTATTGCAGCAGAAGATTTAAAAAACCACAACAACAAAAAAACACTCGATCAGCAATTTCCTGAAATGCTACAACTTATTGGGAATGTAAGCAATTACACTTCCTTCAACTATTCCCTCCAACCCAGCCCCCTTGTTCCCAACCACAACAATAATCATCATCTATTTTTGGAACGATCGGGTAAATCCAGTTTTAATTGTCTTCGGCGAACGCCCCGAGATGTAAAAGTGTCTTTTCTGCGGACGGCATTCTTTGCGCAATGGTAACTTTGCGCACCGCAATAGTGTTTCTAAAGCCATTCGTTTTTATCTCCAATACGCTGCCCAAGGAGCATGAAGCTGTCGCTACACTTTTAATTATACAAAAAATAGACAAAGCATGTTCAACCCTTGATATGTTATAATATATATGTATATATATAGTGTAGTAAATCCAAGATAATAAAATCTGATAGGCCTATATGATATCTAAATATAGTATCTTATCCCCCCTTCACTCAGTCCAAATATTGTAAATCAAAACTGTAAAATTGTGTGAATGTATTGTGTGTGTACCTCCCCCCCCCCCCCCCCTTCCCCCCCCCCCCCCCTTTTTTCCAAAAAAATAAATAAATAAACAATTGAAATAAAAAACAAGCATACTAACTTCGCCAATGCCGGTCCCAAGCCCGGATGAAAAAGGAGGAGGGCGGCCTGCATGGAGGCCGTAAGGAGGCAGCCCCTCCACCATGCAAAGGCACAACAGGCCAATCACCTGTTTGCTTTAAATCATGATTACACGAACTACAAGAGAGAAAACCGGACTGATTCTAAAGGCGACGAACTGGAACGGACTACGACTTATGGAACTTGGAACACAAGATGTATAAATGGGAAGGAAGAGGAGCTGGTGGAAGAGATGAGGAAAGCAAAACTAGAAATCCTGGCTATAACGGAAACGAAGAAAAAAGGACAAGGAGTCATGGATCTCGATGGCAACACGTTGCTCTACAGTGGTGTACCCATATCTGAAAGAGCTAAAGGGGGCGTGGGTTGCATTGTGGCCCAAAATCAAAAAGATAGTATCAAGGGATGGAACTTTGTCTCGGAGCGCATTATGGTTGTAAAACTAAAAGAAGGAGAAACCATAGTCAACCTGGTCATAGTGTATGGGCCAAATGAGGATGAGAGAGCAGAGGTCAAGGAGGAATTCTTCGAGCTGCTTCAAAGGACAGTGGATGACTGCCTAGATGAAGTTATTATGCTCGGAGATTTTAATGCCAGAGTTGGAAATGACCATGCTAGATGGGGTGGAGTTATCGGAAGATATGGAGAAGATACTCTCAATGACAATGGAAAGCGACTCCTTAGATTCTGCAGTGAGCAGAATCTGATCATTACAAACACAAAGTTCCCCCATAAGCGCATACATGCATACACTAGATGTGAACCAACCAAGAATGAGAAGTCAGTGATCGACTATGCCATTGTTCGGAGAAGCTCATTCAGATATGTCCGAGATGCAAGAGTCTGGAGGGGGCCAGAGATTGGAAGTGATCACTACCTGCTAACAATCAAACGAACAACTGAAAGAGTTGCTCAGCCTAGGAACTGCCCAACATCACGCAAGAAACCAAGTAAACGAGCAGGAGAAATGAGCATTAGGACCTACAAGCTGAGAGAGCCAGAAATTAAGACCAGATATCAGGGGCTTATTGCTACAGCAGTGAGCAACACAGAAGAACAACCTGATGACTTGGAAACCCTCTGGAATAAATTCAAGGATATCATAAAGACAGCTGCAGCAGAAGCATGCGGTGAAGTCCGACTTGGGAACCAGAGAAAGAGGACACCTTGGTGGACAGAGGAAGTCAAAGAGAAAATAAGAGAGAAGAAAATGGCATGGAAACAATACTTAGGAGCTAAAAAAACACAACAGGACAAATGGAAAAATATAGAGAATATGTGACACTCAGAACAGAAGCAAAGAACAAAGTGCTAGCAGCAAAACAGAAGTCCTGGGAAGAATTTGGAGAAAAGCTAGAAAAAGATGCACAAGAAAACCAGAAATTGTTCTATAAGACCCTAAAGAACATGAGGAAAGAAAAACAATGCCCTCTCAAATTTATAAAGGACAAGCAAGGCAAATTGCTTACTGCCCCGAAGGAAGTAATGGAAAGATGGAAAGAATATTTCTCAGAACTCCTGGATGGTGAGCATGATGAAGCATCAGAAATGATAACCACTGACACAGAAGAGGAAACCAATGATGGTGAAGATGACATAAAGATGGAAGAACTGAGGGCAGCACTAGAGAAAATCAAGATGGGCAAAGCAGCAGGGCATGATGGTATAACACCAGAAATTGTTAAGTACATGGGAGCATCAGGCGACCTATTACTCTTAAAGGTCCTACAGGCAGCATGGTGCAACAAGACCATACCAAAGGATTGGGAGATTGCCATCATAACACCAATTTTCAAAAAGGGTGACAATCGACAATGTGGAAACCATAGAGGCATATCCCTTCTCAGTGTCCCTGGTAAAATCTACTCTAGAATCCTAGAGCAGAGACTCCGACGCCTAGCTGAGCCACAATTGGATGAGGTCCAGTGCGGATTCCGAGCAAACCGAAGTACTCAAGACCTAATCTTCACACTCAGACAGCTGAGTGAAAAGGCCCTTGAGTATAAGAGTGAGATCCATCTTTGTTTCATAGATCTGGAAAAGGCGTTTGACAGGGTCCCCTGGAGCAAACTTTGGGACTGTTTGGCAAGGAAGAATATTCCAGCACCTCTGATTCATGCTATACAGAGCTTCTACAAGTCTTGCAGAAATTATGTGAGGACAGCAAACCATAAGTCAGAAGAGTTCAGGACCACCACTGGTGTAAGACAAGGTGATATCCTATCACCTTACCTCTTCATACTCCTTATGGACGATGTCATCAAGGCATGTAAGGAGAGAACAAGAAAGTATTCAGTGGGGTACTGGAAGATGAGACAGGTCTATATTTCGGAGCTGGCATTTGCTGATGATGTTGCCCTGATTGCTAAATCAGAGGCACATCTCCAATCCAACCTGCAAGTCTGGAAGGAAGAGCTGGAGAAGAGAGGGATGGTCATAAGCAGCTCTAAAACAAAATCCATGGTGATATCACGAGAAGAAAGAAAACATCAGATTAAGTTGGGAGAACAGGTCCTGGAGCAGGTCGACCACTTTAAATATCTCGGAGCTATTATAGACCGAAAGGGAGGCATCAAAGAAGAGTTGGCCACTCGAAAAGCAGCGGCTGGGAGACTTTTTCAGGCCATAAATCGTGGATTCCTCCTCAGCAAGAAAGAGGTTGGTAAGAAAACGAAGATGGCTGTATACCGCTCCACCTATGTCCCAGTCTTGACATATGGATGCGAGTCGTGGGCAATGACTACAACCCACAAAAGCCAGATCCAAACCTCAGAAATGAGGTATCTGAGGAAAGTGGTTGAAGTAACAAGAAGAGACATGGTCCGCAACCAGACGATCCGTCAAGGCCTAAAATCCCATCCGCTGCAGACCCAAATAGAACAGTCCCAACTAAGATGGTTTGGCCATGTCTGCAGAATGGGAGAAGATCGGCTACCACGACAAGCATGGGAAAAAAAGAGCCAGGGATCCAGACCTCCAGGACGACCCAGAGTCCGCTGGGAGGACAACATTAGACAATCTTTGAAGGACCGAGGACTAGAATGGAACCAGGCCAGGAAGAAGACAGCTGATAGAATGGTCTGGCGCTCTCTCTTCCAAACCTCTACACCTCACGGTAGAAGGGGAACGACTAAGTAAGTAAGTAACAAGCATACTACAGTAAGTCTGCTCGCTGTAGCATAAACGAAAGCACATTTTTTAACGAATGCAGTGGTGGTTTGTGCAGCAGTTTGTATAATATAATGAAGTTTGTTGAAATTAGATGAAGGGTAATGATGATAATGGTGTTCGATAAGCGAAAGATATGAGGAAGATAGAAAGTGCGTATGACCAGCACCAGTAACAGCACAGGCCCATTTATATAAAGAAGATGGATGTCAGCAACCTGATGTTGACTGAAGTGTTTTCCATGTGGGTTAACTGTTGTGATGATTACAACTCTCTATAAACGTACTACAGAAAAACAAGAACACTATGAAAACTGAAATAACCTGATGAGGTGTCGTTGTAAAATAATACACTAGTTTTTATTTAACATCACTAAAACTAATGGCAATGGCAACACTGAAGGCACTATGAATGTACGAAGGTACTACTGTCTCTAAGCTCTGCTGAAAGTCATTACGCACTAATTATGTCTGAATGTCTCTTAGTTTGGGAATGAAATATTTACACTAGGAAGTAGTTCGTCAAGAAATGAAGGCAAAGAATTATGGCATGCAATTTATGTCGCTTATCCCGAGGATAGCACCTTTTCTCCTGTACTTCCTTGCCAGTTTCTGTTACCTTCCACCGAGAAAGTAAGCCAGTCAACACATACACTTGGAAACAATAATTAACAAAAAGACACTTACAAAACTGACAACAGATGACTGAATTAAAAGCGTTGCAACTTTTATGGAAATCGAATGCAGAAAGTTTCCCTCATAGGCAGTCATTTTAGCCATGAATCCACCGATATGCCTTGGAATATTTGTTGTTTTTTTTTTAAATCTGAACTGTGATACAATGCATACACAATGCAAATCAGAAGGGTCACTATAAGAGACTTGTTGTTCGCTGATGATGCTGCAGTCGTCACTCAAAGCCAACAGGAGCTTCAGAGCTTGATGAATCGCTTCACTAAAGCATGCAAGGACTTTGGCCTCACAATAAGTCTAAAGAAAACGAATGTGCTGAGTCAGGATGTGGGTGCTGCACCAGTTATCACTATCGATAACTATGAATTGGCAGTGGTGCACCACTTCACATACCTAGGGTCTACCATCAATGACAAACTCTCACTGGATACAGAAATCGACAGCCGCATTGGCAAAGCTGCAGCTACCTTTGCCCGCCTCACATCGCGTGTTTGGGGAAACTCTAAACTCACAATGAAGACCAAAGCTGCGGTATATAATGCCTGCGTCACCAGCACACTCCTATATGGCAGCGAGACCTGGACGACCTATGCTAAGCAAGAAAGAAGGCTCAATACCTTCCATTTGCGGTGTCTACGCCGCATCCTCGGCATCTCGTGGAAAGATAAAGTGACAAATGTCGAGGTGTTGTCACGTGCTGGCCTTCAAAGTATGTATACGCTTCTTAGACAGCGCAGACTTCGCTGGCTTGGCCATATTCTCTGCATGGAAGATGGTCGCATCCCAAAAGATATCTTCTACGGACAATTAGCAGATGGCAAGAGAACAGTTGGGCGGCCACAGCTGAGGTTCAAAGATGTGTGCAAGAGAGATATGAGGGCACTGGACATGGATCCAGCAACATGGGAGGATGAAGCTGCCGATCGCACTAAGTGGCGATGCTATTTACGGCGCCACCTCAGATTGGGCGAAGAGAGGCTCACACAAGAAGCAGAGGTGAGGAGAAAACGTCGAAAGGAGCACCAGGAAAATAAGCAGCTTAGGGCTGTCACCTCAGGGGCGCATTCCCATAGTCAGTTATGACTGAAGGGGCTATTATTATTATTATTATTATTATTATTATTATTATTATGCATACTAGAAGAGATAAGGGTGAATTTATTCTTACAGTTACAATATAGTGATAATGAAAATATTTGTTTAAAAAAATCGCCAAAACACATTGATCAATGCATCATTCAGCCGGCCATTACTTCCTTCAAACACACGCCGAGTGTTCTAATTATGATATTTACGCTGAGTTCCAGTTGTCAGGAGATGTAACTGTTTTCCTGTTCTTAAATTAGGAGATTTTAATGATAGCCTCCCTTAATCTCCGTTACACTGCGTGCGTTTCAGACACACTAAGAAATATATAATAAGACACATGCACGCGTGTGTATGTGTGTTTGTGTGGCATTCTTCTTCTTCTTCTTTGATCCTTAGCCGCCGACCGTCAAAGCAGTCAGTGGCCATCACGCCTAGTGGCGTCTTGTAGGGCAACAACAAATTGATTCCACTTTGCTCGGTCGGCGGCCATCCTTCGTACAGTGCCCCAACTCTGGTTCATTCTTTGCATCTTGTCGTGAAACATTCTAAATCCACATATATAAATTAAAAAGGAAATGTAAAGCCTAACGAATTAATTCAATAAAAGGAAAGAAGACTGGTAAAGAATAGTGCCGTCACTATAGCGTACGCCTGTGTTATAGAACGTCATGCTAGTTAAACAAGAAAATCCCTTTCTATGCTCCGTCTGCATAATTGTAACGCTTTCACGTTGATAGTAAAGCCTACAGCATCATACACGCGTTTCTAAAAATAAAACTGATACTGTGTTTCTTAGAAAACCTTGAGATAGACACACTGCGTAATGACCTAGATTAATATTACAATTAATGTCATTTATGCACTACGTAAACGAAAGGACAGACGGACTTAGGATAGAGAGAGAGAGAGATGTACGGAGGAACGCATGCAACACTAACACGCCGTCTCGCGATATAAAATTAATGCCACCCTCAAGCGAAAGGCATGCAGGCTTGATTTTTTTTCAAATAAACAGTGACAAAAAACACTACCAATACGAGGGTCAGGTTTTGGAAACATGTTTAATGCTTATTAGGAAACATGACACAATACTGTTTTCTGTTTGAAATCCTGACTTTATACTGACAGAACAGTCGAAAAGGCAGGACAGGTGGCGGTTCTAAACATAAAAAAATAAAAAAACAAATACACGACTATCCTAGAAAATACATATTTTGAACGTAGCCACTTGGCTCCCTTGAACTTATATATGTGGGTGCCTTAGGACTTGCTGAAAAAGAATATGTTAAGTGTTAAGCAAATAGTCTAATAATTAACAAATTATAGCCAAAATATTATAGTGGTGTTGTCTGACAACACAGGATCATTTTTGCTCATAATGGCGTGTTTGGACACTGCTTTAGAAAAAATGAGGCCACCACGTTAAATCCGATTTGATTGGCTATAATAATATGTAAGGCGAAACATGATTAGTCGATTGCAAATACTAATTTTGGTTGTTACTAGAAACGATAGGAAGGGTACATTTTTTCAAAAGCTTTTGTAAACATGGTCCCATTGGCTAGACCATTTAATATAGTCAATTAGGAGCGTCAGTTCAGTGTCACTTTTTGAAAATCCAATTTGTAAAAGCAAGTGCGTTGAGATCCAGCTCATATTTTTCTAAATAAAAGCCTGGGACAGAGGCAGATCGGAATTGTGCCATAACTCATCGCCAGTCAACGTATTTGTTTAATATTTCCATGCATTGTGGTAAGCTAGACCTATTTGATATCTTTTTGATGAAAATTGAATGTGAATTGATAATGTATGTCTGTATGTGTGTGGTTCAGTAATATACAAGAGGCAAAACCTAGATATTGCTCCACCCTGAACAAAACTTGTCGGAGAGGAATATATCTGCATGGGATGGCCAAATAGTACTATGACACCTATCTTATTGAATAGAAGGAAATAATGCTGGAATTGCAGAAGCGTTGTAACCATTAGGGAGAGGAATACTGGTGTATATTGTTTCATGAGAAGCTAGCAGTTGGACTACAGCGCTGAGCTCGGTGTTTGTTATGTATTGTGCTTCAGTGTGGAAATAGATTGTAAATTAGTTCTGAAGGGAGGTACAACCTTCTTGTTTCAGGGACCGTGGTACTAAACTATTAAAGCAGCACCTGGTCTGAGTTTTGCTGAATCCAGAGGCTGATAGCATACTCCTTGGTCAAGATAGCGACCAGTGTTGTTTCTCAAGAATACGGTGAAGCAAGCGAGCAGAGGAAACTGTTTCCTGCCGCCCACACAGAAGTTAAGATTCGTTGGCCATAGCAGCTCAATCTTGTGTACCCCCTCAAAAATTGACTGTATATTAAATAAAGAGGGACAATTAATTGTTTCAAATGACAGGAACTGTGAACTTTTCCAATACTATTTCCACCAGAAACAAACACTTGAAGTCATGATGACAAACAACCACCTAGCTTGAAAAAGCCAGTATTACCTCATAGTACTACATCACAACTTACACACATATTGTAATAATAATATATGTCAATACAAAGATCATATCTATAAATTGTGTACATACAACTTGTAATTACATTTGATTGTGATTCCTGGTTCACTTTGTAGTTGAATCAGGATATCTATTATTGACAGGAATTAATACATATTTTAAAAGTTACACTTGACTCATTAAGATAGTCTTATAGAGTGTTCTATGTATGTGAGTGTCACAGTGTTGTAAAGTATTGTGGATTAAATTAAATTGTTTATCTGTCTGTTGGTTGTTGTTGTGAACATACACTTCATCACTATCATAACCCTAGACATTCAACGTAGTCATCACAATATTCCAGAATAATTCTGACTGAGGTCTAAATGTGGTAGCAAAGTAAGGTCATCTGTAATACACCACACTTATTAGATACAGATACCTTCACAGCTGATCTCAGCCAGTACACTAAGTCCCCTATAAATATTTATATCATCCCACTTTACCACACATCTCAGCCTCCACAGTCCTCCGCCAGGTTGTTTTTGGTCGGCCTCTCTTTCGTTTTCCTTCAGGGGTCCAAAGCATAGCTGTTCTTGTGATGGCATCAGGGTCTCTTCAGAGGACATGGCCAACCCAGCTCCAGCGTCTGCCAGCTATGATGGTGTGCATGTTTTCTTGCTTGCTACGAGTAAGCAGATCTTCGTTAGTGATGGTATTCGGCCAAAAGATTCGGTGAATTTTTCTTAGGCATGTTGTGTGAAAAGAGGACAATTTCGACATTTCCTTCTCTGTAACTCTCCAGCATTCCGCACCATAGAGAAGCACAGAAAGCATACAGCTCTGATATAATCTTAATTTTGTGCTTGTGCTGTATTGGGAGGACTTCCAGATGTTGTTTAGGCTAAAGAAGGCTGTTCTTGCCTTATTCATTCTGATGTTGATGTCTTTGCCTGCCCCGCCGTCTGGTGTTACTATGCTTCCTAGGTATGTGAAGGTATCTGTCTGTACCAATTGCTGATTCCTTACTGATATGGGCTCAGGGTTGCTCACATTGAGCGTCATGACCTCAGACTTCTTTAAATTGATGTTCAAGCCCACCTGCTGGCTAAACTTATTAAGTCTATCCGTTTTTCCTGGATGTGTTGATGTGAATGTGCTAGTAGTGCAATGTCATCTGCATATTCCAGATCTTCCAATGTAGAAAATGTTGTCCATCTTATTCCTCTTGGACTGCCCTCTGTTGTCTGGCACATCACCCAGTCTATGACTGTTAAAAATAGAGTGGTTGACAAGGGGCATCCCTGTCGTACTCCTGTCTTCACCTCAAAGGTTAGGTTGCTCTGCCCAACACTACACGTAAAGTTGGCATAGAGGCTTTTTATGATTGACACTATGCAGCTTGGAATTCCATAAGCCCTCAGTATTTTCCATAAACTGTCCCTATGTATGCTGTCGAACGCCTTTTCAAAATCAACGAAATTAATGTAAAGCTGTCTTTGCCATTCTGAGCACTGCTCTATGATGTTCCTGAGAGTGAATATATGATCTACACATCTTCTATTCTTTCTAAATCCTGCTTGTTCCTTCCTCAGTTTGTGGTCTACTGCCTTTGAAATTCTCTGTATAATTATCCTGCCTAGTATTTTGCTGGGAACTGAGATGGTGTTGTCCCCGTTTTCCAGACTTGTGCAAATGGTGGTTCTAATAGTTCTGCTGCTAGCTCAGGGTCTGTCTTAAATAGCTCTGCATTTAAGTTATCATGGCCCGGAGCTTTGCCGTTCTTTAACCCTTTGATTGCTGTGATGATTTCTTCTTTTCGTGGAATGTCTGTATTCACATCTAGATCGTTTTCAGCTTCAGGAACATTCAATTGTGTCTCTGGTGGTTCCTTGTTCAGAGTTTCTCTGAAGTGCTCTGCCCATCTTGTTTCCTGTCCCTCTGCTGTCGTGATGAGATTACCTTGCTTATCTCTTACTAATGTAATATTGTTTGCACCTCGTTTTCCGCTGATGAATTTAGTTATTTTGTATACTGTGCTTTGTTCATTTCTCAGTGCTGCCTCCTCTGCCTGTCTTGCAAGATCGTCTAGGAAATTCCTTTTGTTGGCTCGGGTTTGGCGTTTAACTTCCTTGTCCAGCTGACTGTACTGTTCGCTATATAGTTGCTTTAACCTGGGGGACTTCGCTTCTGTTTTCTTTCTTTTCATTTCTTTTCTCATCGTTATGGTGTTTAATGTTTCTGGTGTTATCCAGTCTTGCTTCTTCCTTTCCTGGAATCCCAAGCATGATTTGCTGCTTTCTTTGTATATTGTTGAAATGGTGTTGAAATTCTGGTCTATATCATCAGTCAATGTCTTTTCCTGACTTTTGGCAAATTGATATCGTTTCTTTATGTCGGGTGTGGCATTCAGTGAAATAATATGTCCTAGAAATTATACTATAGTCCGTTCGGAAATTCGTGCCCACAGAAAGCGTCAATCTTCTCCAAAACAGTTTGTTGTATGGACATGAATTTTTGCATGCAGTCTTAGATTTTCCATGCAGTTAAGATTTTGCGATCATTACATCCACAGCTTTCGCGAAATTTGTAAAACGGCGATTTTCTTTGATCTTTTTGGAACATTTGCCTAAATCTGCCCGCAACATTAATTCTTACAGTAAATCACAACATTTGTGCGACAATACGGTTCAAAGGCGTGTCCTAATTGTGTGATTGGTTGTTAACGTGATTTTGATACGAGGAATGATGATCTGATAATGAACAATGATAGCAGTAAATCATCAGGAAGCTATGACGAATCGTAACTGTTTATGTGTTATTATAGATTGGCATATGAAATTAGTTTATCACAAACGAAGGAATGCGAACGACGTGCCTCATTCCTAATCGGACGACTCCAATAAGTTCACAACAGTTATTGGTTGGATAAACTGCAAGCCATCTTGCTGCCAGTAATCTTCTTCTTCCTGGAGCACGTGTTCTTCACATTTAGCCCAGTACTCTGTGTCTATTCGTGAAAGGGCCTCACGAGTCATGTCTTTAACATCGCACATTTTAAAAGTGGTGTTCTAGGCGGCTACTTGCCCTTTAACTCTAGCTCAAACCAGCTCTATTGGGTTAAGGTGAGAATGATAAGGTGGGAGTCGAAGAGAAACATGACCCTGCTCTTGGATAATGTTATCAATCAGATACACTTTTGTCTTATTCCTCTGTCTCACAAGCTGCAACAACTCTGGTTTTAAATAGCTATTGTCAGCGAAGATGTTTTCATTCACAAACCAACTCCTGATTTCGTCTTTCGTGCTTGCCGAAGTGGGAGCTTTATCCTCCTGCGCTAGAACATTATGATAGGACGCATTATCCATCACCAGGCAAGACGGCCTATCTAGAGTCGGGAGGAGTGTATTCACTATCCAATCTCTAAAAAATTGCCCATTCATTTCACTGTGGTAGTCCCTACCATCTACAGACTTTGATTGAAAAATAAGCTCTGCATCACGGACAAGCCCATTCTGTCTGCTGCCAGCATGTGCTAATATAATGCGTTGACCTTTGCTGCTGGGAATTTTCCTTCTATGGTCTCCGTCAACAGATTGCCATTCTTTCTCGTTCGTATGATGAGCATTAACCCAAGATTCGTCCAAATACACTATATCATAGCCGTCTTGTCTTCTCTCACGAATCTGCATAAGGTATTTGCTTCGAGCTGCAACCAGATGTGGTTTTTCCCATAAAAAATTCCTTCCGCCAGACGTTTTTCTAAAAGTGAAACCGACACTTCTGACAAGTTGCCAAAGAGTTGTTTTTGAGACGTTAATATCGCATTCTACTTGCAGCCGACTTTTCAGCATGCGGAGAGTAGCAAGTTGATTGGCATTAAACATGTTCAAAATCAAACGTCTAATGACATCCTTGTCAAAATCATCAATTTTTTTCTTCATTCCTTGCTTAACCGCAGCCTCTGTACAATCACCGTCCTGTTGTATCCAACGTCGACAAGATCTTCTATCCACACCCAGGGCCTTTCGTGTTCTCCTACCTGGTTCTTGGATGTCGTGGTATAAACAACCCATCTTAGCCTTTCTGCGAAAATGCCTGTACAATATAACAGTTACCTTCTGCAAAGTGATAAATTTGCATTTCAGATTTATTGCGCTTTTCATAATTATGCAGTTTAGTTTATTAATATATTATACGCAGGTGTCGTTTTTGTTTCGTTGCAGCCAACTCATTGCAATTAGCATACGCCGCTGAAATAATTACTCGCGACTGTGTACAATAGGTGCGCACTCGTGCGGACATGTAGTCACTACACTAATTCGAACAAAAAAAAATATTGAATAGCACATTTCATCGCTTATTCTGTGCTGCAACAAAAATTAAGTGCGCAATTTTTGAACGGATCTTGTAACTTTCCTGTAGAACTCATAAAAATTAACCCAGACAATGGTAAGAGTTTTTTTTATATAACTTAAAGAAGAATACGTCGAAAATATGACATTCGAACATGACATGAGTTTTGTAAGGGCAAAAAAATATATTAATAACTGCATTGATATCAGTAGGCCACGTAGCAAATTTCAATAACATCCGTCAAGGGGTTGCAAAGTTACAACATTCGATGCGTGGGCACGAATTTCCGAACGGACTATAACCCATTACCGGAGTCACGAAAATAAGCGTGTGTTTCGCGTGACAGTCTGGATACGCTCTAAAACTAAGAACTATAACTCACTAAAATTATATTCAGATGATGACTACGGTTCTTCCCAAAAGTTTCTTATTATCAGTACTAATTAGCTCTGATGTGCAGTCTGTTAATAGTACATTATAATCTGTGCATTGTAGTCACGGAAATACGAATATAGCATATTACACACGATCAGGAAGAAGGCACTCCTAATTCTTGTTAACAGACTAAAATAGTATGCGGCACTAGTCCTGTTCAAATAATCTGATCAGGCTGAACGGAAATTCATGTGCCAGGGACCGACATCATATTTGTGTGCCATATTATTTTATTTGCTATCGTATGTTCGCACGTAAGTACTCACTTACTGTAGCTGTATGTAATAATGTTCAATGTTATATTATATTCTACTAAAATCGAACATTAGGCTATTCTAATATTGTTGAATTTATCGACTGTTATATATCTTCTTGGTGGATTCCAGTGTATTTAACTTTCACTGCTCTAGTGTTCATTTTTTTAAAAAGTCCCCACGGGTCAGAAACCCCTGTTTAGGTACCGGGCGACGTGTTGAAGTCGGCCAATCCATAACTTTTCACTGACTAAGGGAAGTCAGTCTTTCTTAAATGGGGCTTCGTCTCTCAAACCAATACCCGTATGTTTTCTTCTTCTGTCCTTCTATCGCATTGATATTCTTGCTTGTGATGTGTATAAAGGGCAACTCTTTAAAAATAAAGGGTGGCGGTGTGCTTGATATCTTGTTCAACATTTTCACATGGCTCAATTTCGGTCGGCACTGAAGAGTATCTCTCGCTGAGGAAAATCGATAAATAACTTGAGTGAGAGATTCTTCTAGCATAAATAAACATCCTGTTTTAATATTTATTTCTCGTACGAATCTGACACTCAAATCCACTTGGTGAATACTTTCCTCCCCCCACATTATACAGTATGTTCTAAAGACAATATGCTGATGCAAGATTATGATCTAATTTACTGAATGACTGAAATCAGAACCTAAAGATCTTTTATATTTGGACATTCGCCCTAATATAACCGACTAGGTTGAACGGGACGCGCCTCGCTAAAACGAGACAAAATTTTATTGCAAAAAAAGGATCTAATTGTTTTTTATTTTTTTTCAAGGAAAAAATAACAAAAAAACAAGACCGTCCAGATTTTCAAATCGAAACCGCACTGTAGACGGCATAAATATAAATAATATGCTTCGTGAAGGATTCATGAGAAACTATGCTCATCAGTCACAACATACACACACACACAAACAATCATAGCTAGTTTAAAAACAAAAAACAAGAAAGAAAGGAAACCGCGCTCATAAAATAGTCAAAACGCCTTCCGAATTTCCTAATACAGTACCACGCAATCCCCAAAAAGCCAGATTTCTGGAAGTTAGGAACCAAAAAAAAAAAAAAAATGCCAAGCTGGCAAATATTGAATCTTGCGTAACAGACCGTTTCGGGGAAACCCCGTTTCCTTACACCAGTGTTTCCCAATCATTGTTTCCGTTCGGAAACCTCGTAACTAGTTATCCCTAACTTGTGAAAACCTTAACTACGTAAGCGTTTATCGGCCAGAAAAAGCTGACGACATTGAAGCAAAATTAAATTGCTGCTAAATTAATGTCGTCAAAATTCATCTTTAAAGAACATTACACACGCACACCCGCACACACATATTTGACAAAAGAATTGCTTTATTATTATTTTTTTTAATACGGCAGAAAACAGCCGGTGTAAAATATGTAAAATAACCGCTATCGTTAACAGATATAAACCGATGTTAAAATATTTAACTTCCACAAGCAGATTCTGCAACTGGGCTTTAGTTGCGTTAATCTCATTAGCTGTCCTAGTGGGTAGCTTATCTGAAGAGAACAATTTTGATAAGTAAACTATATTTTTACTCGTCATCATAGAAAATAATAAAGCCATTTAAATTATTATACGCACACGGTCTGTAAATTAATATTTATATAAATAAATGCAGCGCACATCTTGTATGTATGATTGATCCAACCTTTCATGCGTCCATCTCTGCCTGTCTTATGTTTTGATGACAAATTCCAGCAACTTTTGTCCTTTTTTATTCACCGAATATAGTTTCGTTCTCTAACTGGTGATTGTTAGTTGTCCTTGGTATACACACGAACTAGATCAGATTGTAAGAAATATATTTAGCATTTAACTTTGGTTATTTTCTCCTAACAAAAGCCAGATCCAAACCTCAGAAATGAGGTACCTGAGGAAGGTGGTTGAAGTATCAAGAAGAGACATGGTCCGCAACCAGACGATACGTCAAGTCCTAAAATCCCACCCCATGCAGACCCAAGTAGAACAGTCCCAACTAAGATGGTTTGGCCATGTCTGCAGAATGGGAGAAGATCGGCTACCACGACAAGCATGGGAAACAAAGAGCCAGGGATCCAGACTCCCAGGACAACCCACAGTCCGCTGGGAGGACAACATTAGACAATCTTTGAAGGACCGAGGACTAGAATGGAACCATGCCAGGAGGAAGACAGCCGATAGGATAGTCTGGCGCTCTCTCTTCCAAACCTCTACACCTCACGGTAGAAGGGGAACGACTAAGTAAGTAAGTATTTTCCCCTAATATCTCAGACATTCTTTTGCCCGATATCAAAATATGACATTTTTCTTTTTTAAAGTTCCAAAAGACTTCAAACTAAACTGGCATGCAAAGTCAAATACGTCTTTTTCCAGTGTGACATGAGCACTTGTTAATTTTTTGGCCAAAATGTTAAGTTCTTATCAGAATTTTAGACAAAGATGTTCACAGTTCTTCCTCGATAGCAGAATAATTTCTTTCTTTGAATTTGTTATTTGTCATCAATGAAACATCTTTTCCACATAGTCAAAAAGTATGCCAATTGCTAATTGCGTGCAAAAATTACCACCAGTTTTCAGTGGAAATTCGGATTTTTTCGCGTTACTACTTAATTTTTATTGAATTATATCATCACTTCACGCAGACTCTAACGATGATTCATTTAACCATGCAGGGTTTGCGGAAACCAGTTTGAGAATCAGTGGTTTTATCCGCATTGGTTAAGCACGCAGTTTCACGGGAATTCCCTAAATATAATAATGCATTGCTGAGTTTACGGAAGGTCAGTATTTATTGATAAAAATAACAATTTTCTAACATACATGAGTTGAACCTTTTTAGTAGTATCATCATGACTTGGCATAAGGCTAGTTCTGACATAAGTTACTTTAGATTCCTTCGTGAACGATTTCTTCCGTTGCTGTTTCACTAAGAAGTAAGTGGTCTACCTATAGTGTAGTTGGTAAGACTAGTCTTAACTGTTTGTAACTCATTTTCTTATAGTGCTAGCTTAATGTCGTAAGCTTTATAAATAACGCCATTTACAAATCAGCTTCATTGGGTCAATTATTATCTAGTATCCATACTTACGTCAGTTTATTGAGTACCGTTTTTTTTCTTTGGTGCCTTGGTCTGTTTTAGCAGTGATAGATCGCAGTAAGAACTTCTGGTATACGCTCGAAAACCTAGAGATAGTTTTGCTGTCGTGCTTGTCTCGGGATTTGCCTCCCCTTCGCTCTGCAGTAGTGGTCCAGCAGTGTATCTAAAGATACTCAAGAGTATCTAAAATGGGTCGTCAAAGGTGTCTACCTTCGCACAAGATTACACTTGGCAGAGTTATAGATATAATGATAATGACGCTTCTATCTCAAGAGAGTGTTCACAAGATAATTCAGAAGTCAAGAACAATGCTGCATAAGGCAGAGCACTATTAACTTATATCTGATCCAGCACCTTTTGTGAAGTTTTAAGCAAAGGTTTGGCTTGTCCGAGCCCCCAGCTGAGTTAATTCAGCGAAATTCCTTTTATAATTAATTTTGGCTCTATGGCTGTAAATAAATGTATATACATATTAAAGATAATCAATCATACATGCGCCCTCTTATCTATAAGAACTGAATCAACTATGAATTTGTAAAATAGCATATAACAAATTTAATAATCAATTAGTCTTTAACAAATTTAAATAAATATGGATGAAGATGATTTTAGGAGGTTTTAAAATTTTTGTCTTCACTGAGACTTAATTGAGAACTGATGGTTGTTAGTGTCCTATGCGTGCCTGTTGTAAAAGACTTAGCTTGCTGTGTACTGCACTGAGTCGTTGTCAGGTATTTTGTGTGAGGACTCTTCTCTAGATGCGTCTAGATGAACTTCACTCCTAATGCCAAGGTGGGTGTCTTCACAACGTGTCCACCGTAGGTAGTTGGTGTCGAACACAGCTCTTAAATCACAAAGATAGTAGTGACGATTCTTACTAAGAACCGTCTTGTAGCTTCGAACCACGAACCCAGTTGGATATACAATCTCCTGGCACAGTAGAATGGATACAGCAACTTTGTTTAGATGCTTCCAACACTTGGTCTGGGAAATTTTAGTATTCCTCTTATGACGGGTGCTCTGATTCCTTAATTTTCCAGTTGTGGTATTTAAAAATACGGGTTCTCTATTAAGTCATATAGACGCCTTAATACTTTAATCTGTCACTTTTAATTCTGGAATACTAGTCCGATGTCTCTGTGGCTCCTGGGAGTTGATAATTTGACGTTGCGATGCAGTCTGATCTGTGTCTCTGATTTCGCTAGATTATATTTCCATTTCTCAGTTCAGGTCCCAGATTGTATTTGTAGACCAACTTGCCAATGAAAGCCAAAGTCTATTCCGGCTCTCAAATTAAATGAATGGTAAGCTCTTTAGAACTTTGTGGGTCGGGGTGTTAAATCCTTACTATCCCCCGCGTGTTTTAAAATATCAATTTTAAAATTTACACTCGTGATTTCTTTCAAATATGGCAGTAACACTTCCGATTGAATTTGTACAAACTCACAAACACATCGGTGAACTTATTTCCTCGCTAATGTCTTCCGCCCATATTGTCTCCTCTGACAGGTTATCTGTAATATTGATAAAGAGATGGCCCAGCGGAAGCGATTACGTATTATCACTAGTGTTTACATAAATCTCTCAGATGGATTTCTTAGATAACCAATCGGGCTTGCTTTTCGTCGATCGTACGACACTGCCTTGCGTCAACAAGGATCGTCTCTTTCAAAGGTGGCTAGACGACTTAAGTGATAAAAGTATTAACTGCTGACCTGTCTAATTAGCCTTGTATTACTACGAAACCGGCGAAACGTAAACAAGTCTAGGGAGTGGTCAGCGCAAAAATATAAGTGCATAAAATATGCCAAATAATAGGACGACCGGTGAGGAAAATGAAGAAATGAAGTGATACTGCCGGAGAGAACGAAAGTTATGAAAAGTGCACAAATGATTTCGTCACAGTGCTGCACTGGTTTAGTGAACCCAGGGGCAGACTGAGCGTTGGACATTTCGGTCACTCTCCCGAGGACCCACAGTTTGAATTTAGACATTTAGAACCAGTAATTAATGTGGAATTAATCATCACGGGGCAGTGACCCTTTTTTGTTTCTCTCAGGGGCCCCAAGCACTGTCAGTCCGTCCTTGCTTGAACCCATCGGTTCACTTCGCTTTGTGCTCTCTTTTTTCGGACTTTCCTTCAGCTGTTGTATTCCAGCATCCAAGATTGGTGACGATGCATACCTAGTGTAAACACATTTTTTAAATGTGTCAATTATAGGGTGTCGAAAAGACAGCGCAAACGCGAAAGAAATGTGGTAGGCACTCAAGAGATTCGACCGTACTCTTGCGGTGAGCAGGACCGGATTATCCATTAGGCTAAGTAAGCTGAAGCCTAGGGGCCCAGAGCTCTTAAGGGTCTGTGCATAAGGGGAAAAAATTATGCTACGGGATATTTAAAAATATTAATATTAATGCTTATTAAGTGAAGGGGGCCCAAACACTAAAAAACTCAGAGGCCCTTCTTGGCTTAATCCAGACCAGCCCAGGTCACTTGAACGGGATTGAATCTGTCGAGTGTCCATTACTTCCCTCTTTTATGGTGTCTAGTTCTTACTGCGCTTCCGATTGGCAGAGCGGTTAAAGCGATTGCCTCTCGCTTCAAAGTTACCTGGTTCCGGGATCGAAACCTGGTAGTGCTAAGCTCCAGTTTTCCCCGCTGTCAATGGGTACCTGACTTTGCTTTTGAGTGAGGAACGGCAGAGGCAGCGAGGAAGGCAAGTGGTCATCCAATTTCATACAAACTGGACCTAGTTTGGTGAAGGCACTAACACTTTACTCTCCTACAGCAGCATCTGCAGTGGGACTACCTTTTTAGTGTCCTGCTGCTTTATTTCGTTTATATTTATATACCATTACGGGTGCATATAAATGATCTATATACGTTATAAGTTTACGACTCACGCCTTTCGGGACTCGCCCCTGACTTTCATGTGTGTCAACGTTAGCACAGAGTCTTGCTGTGTTGTTCAACGATAGTTGAAACAATCAGATCTTCTATGGCCTCTATTTCCACTTCTTGTGCAGCCGGGGCGCTGTAACCAGCTCTTGAGTTGAAGATAAGTAGCAAGTCTTCAGAGAAGTTGATCTGCTGTGAAGCCATAACGGCCAAGGCGCAGACTCCTGTTTCTAGGCTGAAGGTATTTAGCAAGTCTTAAGAAAACTCCATCTCCGGTGGAAAAGGCGTGGTGGGCGTGCTGAATGCAAAGTAGGCATCCAGTCCCCCGTATTTTTTTACAATAATGTTACCTGATTTGCATCGTTGTGATAAAGTTCACTCCGTCTTAACCCTCCCTCTCAAATTTCACCCCCTTCCTTAATCTATAAAACGCATTTTACAAGTTATAAACCTCATTAGATTTTTTTTTTTAATTGCACAGGGGCAATATATATATAACTTACAATAAACATTGACATATGTGTGACTTTTTCTGCTAGCATATTTGGAAAAAAGCGGTACAAATCCCCTACTAAAATCATTTACCCACCCCATCCTATTAATTATTGACGATTGTTGCCAAAATGAAACTAACGATAGACAAACAATCGAGTAATACGTTTTAGCATTGGAATACCTAAGGCTATTGCCTTTTTCAAAAACTGCAAACGATCGACGCAGATGCGAAGGTATGAACACAGATCGTTGAAGTCTCTTTCGCAAAAACACACACACACTGCAGCCCGCGTTTCCTGCCTCTAGTTTTTTTTTTCTGACGAAATTCGAAAAAGCGTGCAAAACCAAACTTGTTAACGCAGTGCTTGGTCTTCAAAGGACAGAGAGAAGGGACAAGGGGGAGAAAAGAAAAGAATATCTCGCCTACTTGTAAATTTGAAATTGACACTATGGGGCAGGGCTGCTAGAGGCAAAAGTGAATTTTAGGAAATGGCTTTCTGTATAAACTACAACTAAGATCTTGAAAGAATAAATATTATTGAATATAATATCCTTCATATTCCTTTATAATAACTTAGATGAACCTTAGAAGACTTATTTCATTAATATGGTGGTACAGTACAAGAAAACCATAAATAACGAGAAAAATATAAAGATGCAAATAATGATAAAGAAGTACATAAAACTTATCCAGAAATGTAGAGGATATGATCTGAGTAAGAATCACTTTCTGTCTTTCAAAACGCTCCATAAGTAACAAAGATATGGTAGAAAATAAAAATTGTGACAGACTGACAGACGCATAAATAACTCAGGTTTGAAAATCTTCGCCCAAATCAAATATTTTTGACTTGATTTGATTGGCCACCCCACTAGTTAGGAAAAGGAGAGGTAAAAGCTGCAGATTTGCCGGCCAACGCGAACATATTACTATCTAGTGAGAGTAAAAGCAGACTCGCAAACGTATTGATAAACACCCACAAAATGTTTGGGATTTTCAAAAAAGAGTCAAATATTTGACGCGTTGTTAGATTGGCTGGCAGAATTGATATTAGCAAAAGAATACAAGGCTAGGACGCCATTTGATAATACAAATTTGACACTGTAAAGATGAGAGCAGAGGTGAAGCTTCTGAAAAGAAATTCTTTACAGTCTGGACGAAGGCAGATCTGAAGTGTGCCATTATTTGCCAGTCATCTTTTACTTGTGTAATTAATTCATTGAATTGCGGTAAGACAAATGATTTATTAATATTATTATTAATGTGTAGAGGCTAACCCAGAGCGGGGCCCACACAAATTTTGTGTTGTGCGACTTAGCCATTGTGGAAGCTTATGACATCCTAGGGAGCAATACATGCCTGAAGCAGATTATAAAGACATGGAAGTAAATTGTATTTGAATAATTAACTATTGTCATAATTAAATATTATTATAATAAGACCAGGAACTACTGGCAGTCTTATGCAGGCCTCAGTGTTCAAGGAACACCTGAAAACATGCCTAGGATGCTTACCAAAAATAAATCATAAGAAGAAGATAGTATACTCCATCTGTGTGTGTATGGAAGCAAATTAAGGTTTAAATACCAGTGGCGTAGCAGCCATATGGAAGCAGAAGGTAATCACAGTGTAAAGTGAAGTCAAATAAATTCGGGGCTGGTGCACTTGGTTGCACACGAGGCTGACCCCATATTGTTAAATGTGGTTAGGTGTGGAAATTATAAGCCAGCATATAAAAGGGCGGGGATGTCCTTTTGTTGCAGGGTTTCATTGCCTGTTACAAGCTGTAACAGGAGACCTACTGAGACTTTATCTGAGGAAAGTGAAGGCCTCAGCAGAGCTGTTACTGCACGTGTTAGCCAGAGAAAGACGTCTGGGCTGACTTTGTCATAATTTCCAGTATTCTACAGCTGAACTCAAAGAAAAGGTGAACGTATCTTAAGGGCATCCTATCAACTCATCAACGTGCAAAGTTTTCCAAAAACTTTATCCACATTTTAGCGGGAATGATGTAAACAACAGCCCCGCACAAGATTGATTTTCACCAATTAGACAGTGCTATACTATTATGTGAATACATCACCAAAGACAGTTCCTATTATTTGATCTGGACAGAAAATGCTCTTTATTTATTTCGTATATGTACACTACATTTTCTTCAGTTAAATATTCCTGTCCCAAAAGAAGTGTGGTACAGGAAAATAAAATTGTAAATTAAGTTGATACCTAAAACTACTGTCTTAATTGAATTCATTGTATTGAGTTACAGTTGTGTTCAAGTTATTATCACAACACCATACATCCATTACCCTAGACACGTAGCCATATAACATAATAAAATCAAAATAATTCGCAGAGTGAGATCGTAGGGTGGTAGCAGTTAGGTACCCTGAGAACATCAACATCAACTATTAGACTCAGGGACCTTCATAGCTGACCTCACTCTGTAGACAATTAATAATTAACATAGTAACATCAAAACCCACCACAATCTTCCAGCATCTTTGTTTCTGTCCCAACCAGAAAGTTTCTTCTTCATAGTGCGCTCCTCCATCCCTTATCAGAACCAAATATAATACATTTGAACAGGATACAAGTTATTTTTTTTATTTCGCTGTACTTGGCGCTGCTCGGTTTAATCCACGAGAGACACCATTTTGTAAGGCTTAAAAGGTCTTTGGTGATTTTGTGAAAATGTGCCATTTTATTCAAAACTATAGGAGAAGCGAACATAATCAACATACTAAGTAATAATCAAACAGACTGAAATGTTGCAAAAAATCCTTGGTGTTCAGCATTTGTTTACACTGCAGGGAACACATATTATGAGTACGCGCGCTTGAGAGGCAAAAATGGCGCTCCTACCCTTGCTGTGCTACTGCACACAATCAAAACAACATCAATATCTTCTCAAATTGTATTTCTAGTATGTTCCCTCTGGAAGTTCTTTGATCTCTTCACTGTCTATCTGATCTTTTCATTGTCGAGCTGACTCTTCACTGTCTATCTGATCTCTTCGTTGTTTAACTGATCTTTTAATGATTTAACTGATCTCTTCATTGTCTGTCTGATCTCTTATTGCGGTGCACTACTTGGCGATTGTAAAAATGGACTGGAATAATTAGGATTGAATGAAGATTTAGTTGGTGACACCATCAGAATCAACTTGGGCAGTGATTCCCAATCAGGGTGGAGTCTCACGAGGCGTTGTGAAGAGTTTCGCGAGATAAGTTG
Organism: Oreohelix idahoensis; assembly: GCA_024509875.1. NCBI lineage: Eukaryota > Metazoa > Mollusca > Gastropoda > Stylommatophora > Oreohelicidae > Oreohelix > Oreohelix idahoensis. The sequence goes on along the minus strand of JAMPIV010001647.1, from coordinate 91,278 downwards.
AATAAATTAATAAAAATCTGACATTATTAGGCAATTATGTCCATAGGTTACCAGAACACGATTAATTTCGGTGCGTTCCTAAATTCCGTATTTGTTTGCTCATTTGGTGTGCACAGTTGCTGGGAAAAGATTGGGACAAAAAGATGAGCCCTGTCCCGAGAAGAGGAAAAACACCACCAAAACTCTTTGGAAGTCTGTCCCTTTCTTTGTTTCATGTTAATGTAATTATTTTCGCCTTCTCAGCCGATGTATTCGTTGTCCTGGTCTTTTTTGTGCCTCTCTATCTCTCGGTATAAAAAACGAAATTAAAGCATAAGATATGATACGAAACTCTGTGCTGAGCGATACAACAGGAGGCAATCTGATCATCAGAAAAAGTCTCCTGACGGACAAGTGTTTCGACCCTTTACCGTCTTTACACTCTGAGGTGGGCAGGCCTACTTGGATCATGATTCTGAAGTGTCCGCCTCCTGTTGTCTTTTCACGAATGCGCTGGGAATTGAACCCATTCCACCTTGGTTGTGACTTTCGACTTCAATCCTGGTTTTATCATTGTGTCGCCGAAGATTTCCAGCTTTTTTTTTCCACGGTTATCTGCTTCATATTCTAATCCGATTCTTTCGCCAGTGTTTCATCCAGTTGTTCCCAAGTCACTTTCCACTGGCAGATGGAAACTTAATGGCATCTCTGTTCCCATCCAAGAAGTGCGTGAGATCATCATCAGGCAGATCAATTCGAATATTCTCCGCGATGTGGACTGAATCCTGGCTGAGATCTTCTAACGTCCTATCTGAAGAAACAGTGCACTAAATAGTTTTATTATACATTTTTAAGCATTTCATCACAGTGGATCCCTAGACACAGTCATCTAACAGGAAATGAGACAGCTGGTAGACTTGCTAAAACAGGAGCCTCTAAACAACAAAAGGACCGACTCTGCAGCATGAGTACAGATTTTCAGGATCAACGCAAGGGAAATCTGGCTGAACAGATGGGCAAACGGGTCAACAGGCCGAAATGTCTTTAATGAAATACCCACCCAAAAGACAACGACAACAATAAGAGACTCAACAGGAACAATCAAATTATCATCTTCCGGTTTCGAACAGGACGCGCCACAATCAATAGCCATTTAAGCTGCATTAACCCTCAGCACCTACCCATATGTAGACACTGCTCTCATCCTTATGAAACAACTAGACACCTTCTCATGGAGACACCTTCTCATGGAGACACCTTCTCATATATATATATATCTATATATATATCTATATATATATATATATCTATATACATATCTCTATATATATATATATATATATATATATATATATATATATATATATATATATATATATATATATATATATATATATATATATATATATATATATATATATATATATATATATATAAGGGTTCCCATTCGTCCCGTTTTTCCCGGGACAGTCCCGTTTTTTTATAAAATGTCCCGGTGTCCCGAATTTATTCCAAATGTCCCGCTTTTTAAGGGTCCTTCCTAAAAAAAAAATCTTTGGGTAACAGATTTTATTCCGTGTTTTAGTAGTGTTACTTTATCAATTTCCGGTTACAGTGGACCCTCGGTTTGAATCTCAAACAAAAATTCGAAAGTCGACCTAAACAGTGTTCAGTGAGCATCTACCAAATGATTTAACTACAGGAAGGCAGAAAAGTTTCTTACTACTACTGTGAGAAATCCGTTGCAAGAATTAGAAAAAGGACACATAACAGTTGAAAAGTTTCAAAGCTATGCAGTAGATTTCTATGACACCTGCATTGAATATATTCAGGAGTGGTGTACACCATTTCTTACGCCTCTTCAGTCTATGGATTGGATCAATTTGAAGGGAAAGGAGTCTGTGACTTGGAAGAACATCCAAGAAAGCTACATATTCACGAAGACAGTGTCACCAAATTTTACTGTGAATGAAGAGGACTTATTTGATGAGTTTGCATGTGTGAAAAAATATTGTGAAAGCAAATTTGATGTATGGAGTGAACTGAAGGTTCAAAGTGTCAGTGAAAAATGGTGTGAGATGTTCGCTCATTTTACAAAGCAGGATATAAATGCTGAGAACCTGAAATGCCTAGTTAGTTTTTGTTTGGCACTGCCAGGATCCAATGCAGCTGTTGAACGTATTTTTTCATTAATAAATGCGCTTTGGACAGACGAAAAAAAACAGACTTAAAATTGAGACAGTGAAAGCTTGCCATTATAAAGGCAAATTTTAAGGATTTCTCTTGTGCTGAGTTCTATGTCCAAATATCAAAAGAAAAAAAAACTTCTTGAACAGGCCCATAAATCTGATAAATATTCTGATGAATCTGAAATATAAACTTGACTATTGTGTATTTTTTAAAGGTGCGATTTTTCTAATTAAGTATGTTTGTAATTTAGAATTCTTTGTTAAAGTGGAAGTTGTGTTAGTTAATGTGTGTATTTTTATACCAGTATCTTATTTTAAGTGCAACATATAATATATAATAGATTATTTGTGCTTTACCTTAATTTTTAACATGTCCCGTTTTTTTACAAAATGTCCCGTGTTTTTTAGGTAAAAAATTTGGAAATATCCCGGTTTTTTATGGGAACCCTAATATATATATATATATATATATATATATATATATATAACAAAACATTTGACATATCGTCTGGTTGCGGACCATTTCTCTTCTTGTTACTTCAACCACCTTCCTCAGATACCTCATTTCTGAAGTTTGGATCTGGCTTTTGTGGGTTGTAGTCATTGCCCATTGTCGTAATGTTTGATAGGATAGTTCTGAGATATTTATGGTCCCGTCCGAGCAGAGGTGATAGTGATAACTCTGAGATTAAGGTGTAAGAAGTAGTTTTTCTGTTTCACGAGGGGGTGATAGTGTAAGAGAAAGGACAGTCTCTGGATTGAGTAATTGCTCTAATCCAGCCTATCTTTACGACTATATTTTTATTAGACGCACTTTCTCTCCTGGTACAAAAAATACAAGTTACACTACACTCACGTACACACAAATTTTGTGACAACTACGCACAAACGTGAAAACAAACTATGGATAACATACAATGGGCAGGGTTTGACCAACACAATAACTAAAGGTTTATTACGTTTATTATCAAAAGAAAATCACAACATTAATCAGTTACATCAATAAGATATAGTTTACAGACAAGATGAAAAAAGTTATCTCAATAGGCCCTCCCCTCTGTTAAAGTAAACCAAAGAAAATCATAACAGAGGTAATTAACCCAAAAGATCAATTTTAACAGTAAGGTGGGAAATAGTCAGTATGGGAAAAGAATAGGTTCATAATTTAGTCTATCCCGTGACTTCTCAGATTAGTGAGGTGAACACACACACACAAAAAAAAAAAAAAATGAAGATTAGTATACTGATGGTGACAATAGAAATAAGTTTCTTTCTCCGTTCATTCAATTCACATACACACAATGGCCACTTTCAGATTTGCTTACCCAAGATTGGTCGCAGGCTTTCCATGGAATTAAACTCTAACAGGCACTAAGACTATTCAGAGTCCTATTCTTTGTCAATTTAACCCCAGACTATCCGGTTGGCTGACTGCTATTTTCCGGTAGTCGCTGAGATTGATGCGTTAATTATTTTGCTCGATCTTTCTCCTTGCACTGCAGTTAGTTGTTTGGGATAAGTTTTCTATGTGGTGGCACCGTCATAAGAATTAATATGTAAATATTGTTCAGATGTAGTCAAGCCGATGGTGGCTGATAACTTTCGTGACGTGATGAAAAAAATTACAGGTTGATACTCGTCGGCTGTTCCCTGAGGTTATGGCCGAATATGACCAGTGAGTTCTCTTGAGTATAATCCAGTAGAAAAACTTACTGTCATATGTATTAAAAAAATAGTGATCTGACTTCTGCCACATGTCATAAGAGGTTTTGATGTTACTACAATATGAGATATCCTGGACAAATGGGTGTATCAGATGATACCAGGATAGTGCCAGATAAGAGACTGGTCTTATAAGTAATACACCCTTCTCTGAAAAGAGCAAGGGTGTATAGACATCAAAGTGGGGTCAAGCTATGTAAGTTCTCAGAGAAGATGATGATGATGTTGTACTCTGAGTCCCTAACTGCTACCTCTTCAGATCCCACAAAGATTCCTGAGTTATTGTTATGTTATTGGGCAAGTTGTCTAGGGTAATTTATTTATTATGGCAGTTATTAATTTCAAAACAGAACTTTAACTTTAATAAAATTATTAAGCAAGACTGTATGAAAGTTTTATATACAATTTAATTATCCTGAACCTCAATCTTTTCAGGTCAGGAATACTCAAAACCAATAAAGGCTATGTACAAATCAAAATAAATATATCTTGGAAAACTGTTCCATTGGTGTGGAGTGTTCACTGAAATAATTACACATACAGTTTCTGTTCCTATGGGTGGTAACGTCTGCTATTATTATACTGTAGGTTCTCTTGAATATTTTGATGGTCTTATATAGTCATCATAAAAGGGATTGACGTTCTATTTTTATTTCTTTTGGGTGAATGATTTGGATGTTCTGACACCGGCCTTTATAAAGGACTTATCTTCGTATCTTGTTGCTGCTATTCATATCACTGCAGGACCGTAAACTTAGTAGCTCCTGTCTTAGAAGATGGGGTCTGGCTCCAGTTATATGAGGAGCTCGCATCACCCACACACTTCCTCTCTGGTGAATACAGCCACGAGGTAATTTCGTGATATAACCTGAAATAAAAGGACAACCACATTCCATGTAGAAGTCTGCCTCAATTCACTCACCCACAAACAACATCAAGTCTTACCCTTTTCAGCGATTGTGCTAACCAGTTGCACAAGACCTATAATTTCTTTGCCTGCAGTCCTTTCAAGATGATCATTCTTTCTCAGTATTGATTCCATAGTAGTGTCCATAGTCCATGCTTGGCTTCCGTACAATAATCAGGTTAAGTACCAAACAGCATGTGACCTATTGATTACTTCATTCTAACTTTTCCTGTATGTTTATCACATGATCTTTGAACAGTGTGTCACTCCAGAAGAAATACTAATTTAAATCGCTACTAACACTTACTGTCGTAATTTGTGCCATATTTGAAAACACTATACACATTTTTTTCATTTCGAACAAGCCTGCATTTCTACACACATTCCTACTTAGGTCAGTGTGACCCAACACATCCCGCCGGCAGTTTCACTTTCGAATAGCACTCTGTGGTAAAGTGGGATGTTATAAATATTTATAGGGGACTTAGTGTACTGACTGAGATCAGCTGTGAAGGTATCTGTATCTAATAAGTGTGGTGTATTACAGATGACCTTACTTGCTACCACATTTATACCTCAGTCAGAATTATTCTGGAATATTGTGATGACTACGTTGAATGTCTAGGGTTATGATAATGATGAAGTGTAAGTCACAACAACAACAGACAGATAAACAATTTAATTTATTCCACAACACTTTACAACACTATGACACTCACACACATATAACACTCTATAAGACTATCTTAAATGAGTCAAGTGTAAAGTTTAAAAATATATGTATTAATTCCTTTCAATAATAGATATCCTGATTCAACTACACGGTGAACCAGGAATCACAATCAAATGTAATTACAAGTTATATGTACACAATTTATTGTTATGATCTTTGTATTGACATATTTTATTATTATTATCCTATGTGTGTAAGTTGTGAAGTGGTACTATGAGGTAATACTGGCTTTTTCAAGCTAGGTTGTTGTTTTTCATCATGACTTCAAGTGTTTGCTTATGGTGGAAATAGTATTGGGAAAAGTTCACAGTTCCTGTCAATTGAAACAATTTATTGTCCCTCTTTCTTTAATATAATGTCAATTTTAGAGGGGGGTACATAAAATTGAGCTGCTCTGGCCACAGAATCTTATCTTCTGTGAGGGCGGCAAGAAACAGACTCCTCTGCTCGCTTGTCAAGCGCCTTTTCCAGATCTATGAAATAAAGATGGATCTCACTCTTATACTCAAGAGCCTTTTCACTCAGCTGTCTGAGTGTGAAGATTAGGTCTTGAGTAATTCGGTTTGCTCGGAATCCGCACTGGACCTCATCCAATTGTGGCTCAGCAAGGCGTCGGAGTCTCTGCTCTAGGATTCTAGAGTATATTTTACCAGGGACACCGAGAAGGGGTATGCCTCTATGGTTTCCGCATTGTCGATTGCCACCCTTTTTCGAAAATTGATGTTATGATGGCAATTTCCCAATCTTTTGGTATGTTTTTGTTGCACCACACTGCCTGTAGGACCCTTAAGAGTAATAGGTCGCTTGATGCTCTCATGTACTTAACCATTTCTGGTGTTATACCATCATGCCCTGCTGCTTTGCCCATCTTGATTTTCTCCAGTGCTGCCTTCAGTTCTTCCACCTTTATGTCATCTTCATCACCATTGGTTTCATCTTCTGTGCTAGTGGTTATCATTTCTGATGCTTGACCATGCTCACCATCCAGGAGTTCTGAGAAATATTCTTTCCATCTTTCCATTACTTCCTTCGGGGCAGTAAGCAATTTGCCTTGCTTGTCCTTTATAAATTTGAGAATGCATTGTTTTTCCTTCCTCATGTTCTTTAGGGTCTTACAGAACAATTTCTGGTTTTCTTGCGCATCTTTTTCTAGCTTTTCTCCAACTTCTCCCCAGGACTTCTGTTTTGCTGCTAGCACCTTGTTTTTTGCTTCTGTTCTGTGTTTCACATATTCTCTATATTTCTCTATTTGTCCTGTTGTGTTTTTAGCTCCTAAGTATTGTTTCCATGCCATTTTCTTCTCTCTTATTTTCTCTTTGACTTCCTCTGTTCAGCAAGGTGTCCTCTTTCTCTTGTTCCAAAGTCGGACCACCACATGCTTCTGCAGCAGCTGTCTTTATGATGTCCTTGAATTTAATCCGGAGGGTTTCCTAGTCACCAGGTTGTTCTTCTGTGTTGCTCACCGCTGCAGCAATAAGCCCTCGATATCTGGTCTTAATTTTTGGCTCTCTCAGCTTGTAGGTCTTAATGCTTATTTCTCCCGTTCGTTTACTTAGTTTCTTGCATGATGTTGGGCAGTTCCTAGGCTGAGCAACTCTTTCAGTTGTTCTTTTGATTGTAAGCAGGTAGTGATCACACCCAATCTCTGGCCCCCTCCAGACTCTAGCATCCCGTACACATTTGAATGAGCTAACAATGGCATAGTCAATCACTGACTTCTCATTCTTTGTTTGTTCACATCTAGTGTAAGCATGTATGCGCTTATGGGGGAACTTTTTGTTTGTAATTATCAGATTCTGCTCACTGCAGAATCCAAGGAGTGGCTTTCCATTGTCATTGAGAGTATCTTCTCCATATCTTCCGATAACTCCACCCCATCTAGCATGGTCATTTCCAACTCTGGCATTGAAATCTCCGAGCATGATAATTTCATCTAGGCAGTCATCCACTGTCAATTGAAGCAGCTCGAAGAATTCCTCCTTGACCTCTGCTCTCTCTCATCCTCATTTGGCCCATACACTATGACCAGGTTGACTATGGTTTCTCCTTCTGTTAGTTTTACAACCATAATGCGCTCCAAGACAAATTCTAGGTCCGATCCTTCTTTCTCTGGCTTTTGGGAGTTGCTCGTTTGAAGTTGCGAAGCTGCCTGTGTTCTGTGTCTCTGATTTCTTACTTACTTAGTTGTTCCCCTTCTACCGTGAGGTGTAGAGGTTTGGAAGAGAGAGCGCCAGACTATCCTATTGGCTGTCTTCCTCCTGGCCTGGTTCCATTCTAGTCCTCGGTCCTACAAAGATTGTCTAATGTTGACCTCCCAGCGGACTGTGGGTCGTCCAGGGGTCTGGATCCCTGGCTTTTTGTTTCCAATGCTTGTCGTGGTAGCCGATCTTCTCCCATTCTGCAGACATGGCAAAACCATCTTAGTTGGGACTGTTGTACTTGGGTCTGCAGGGGGTGGGATTTTAAGCCTTGACGTATCGTCTGGTTGCGGACCATGTCTCTTCTTGTTACTTCAACCACCTTCCTCAGATACCTCATTTCTGAGGTTTGGATCTGGCTTTTATGGGTTGTAGTCATTGCCCATGACTCGCATCCATATATCAAGACTGGGACATAGGTGGAGCGGTATACAGCCATCTTACCAACCTCTCTCTTGCTGAGGAATCCTTGATTTATGGCCTGAAAAAGTCTCCCAGGTGCTGCTTTTCGAGTGGCCAACATTTCTCTGATTTCGATAGATTATATCTCTCATTCTCAGTTCAAAACACAAATGGTACTTCCGCCGAAATTTCCAAGGAAGTTCAATGTTTATTCCGGCTCTCACTTCAATCCAATCGTAAGCTCTTTTGCACTATGTGGGTAGGTGTGTTTAAATTCATAATCTGCCCCGCGTGTTTAAAATATTACATTTAATATTCCAACCCGAGACCTCTTTCAAATCATGCGGTAATATTTCCGCCAACTCACAACACATCTGGGAACCTATTTGATGTCCAGATGCTACCTTCAAATATTCACTCGCCAGACAGATTATCTTGGACAATCTTGTCACTGGGATGGCCCCGTGAAACGATTATCTCATTATCGTCTGCGATCCTGCGTCCTCCAGACAGTCAAACAAAAGGATCGGCTGCCGCTCAGACAAACAATATGGTTTCCTCAGACATACAGACCGCAACCTAGAAGTTAAATGCCTGATTGTCGCTGGCTACGGAAATGAGTTACGTCAAAGTCGCCATCTCTCTTCATGTTTGCCATCTGTATCAAAAGATGGCGAGCCGGCTTTTCATGATAAGAATATCAATCGCTGACCGGTTCAATAAACCGGGTATTATCACGAGCCACCTGGCGGAACGTAAACAGTCAGGAAGTGGTCACATAAAGAATGTGGGGCGTAAAATATGCCAAATAATAGGATGATGAATGAGAGAAATAAAGAAAATAATCTATACTGTCGGAGTGGATGAGAATTATAAAAGTGTACGACTGATTTCGTCACAAGCTCCCTAAGAAGTATAAGCCTTCAACAAATTCATACCAAGACTTCTTGTCTTGTGCCATCCGCTAAAGGTCTTTCCGTGTAATCCTCTGTATACTTAATATGTCTGTCTCCAGTTCTCTTTTCCATTTTTATCTCCTCTGCTTTTCTTACCTTAGGGATTACAGAAAAAAAAAACTGTCTCATAATGTTGGTGTCCTCAATGTAAGTCCTATCCAAAGCCAGTGTCTTCTTCTCGTGTCTTGTTCCGCTGGCACTGACAATGATGCTCGGAATGATTTATTCGCAGAGTGATTTATTCGTAGAGTGATTTATTCGTAGAGTGATTTCACGAGTTAGATATTGTTCGCAATAACGTCAAGCTTTATTTTGAAGATTTGCAAACTTCGAATGTGTCTGTAATTATCGTTTTTACAGAAACTGTGTGTATGTGTGTTTTAATGCCTGTCAACAATTCAAGCCACTTAATACTATTTCCGTAGGTACGAGTTCCGCGGATTATGATAAACTATGTCGTGGGCTCTGCCATAGCAAAAAGGTTGGGAAACACTGAACTAGATAGATATATCTAATTTTCTTCAACTGTCTGAACGTGTGTGAGAGTGTGTGTCTGTATATTTTGTTTTATTTTATTTTTAAGCCGATGAGGCCAAAAATCTAGAAATAAACAGGCACAAATTCACAATCTTAATGGGAAATCATAGGAAACTATATAGAGCGATACAACAGGAGGAAATCTGATCATGAGAAGTCCCCCCTTTGGACAAGTGTTATGGCCCTTTAATCCGTCTCAGAGGATCTTTTAAAGAGGTTTTGGATCACAGAAAGATTGCTTTTTTTTTTTTTTTTTAATTAAGTAAGATTTTGCCTCGTTTTGGCGAGGCGCGACCCGTTCAACCTAGTAGGTTATTTTTGGGCGCATGTCCAAAAATAAAAACCTTTAGATCTGATATCGGTATTTTAGCATTTTATGTTATATATTATAGAAATATATAAATAGCTTAATAGTATAGGAAAATTAAGGCATTTAAAATTGTGATCGATGATAAGAAAAGCCAGTTATGTGGTTTGAGGAATATGTGGCAACTAATTACAACCCTTAAAGTAGAAAAAAACATATGATTAAAAAGATGAGTTATCATGTGTGACGTACGTTTAGTTTGACAAGTGAATTCTCCCTGATATGATGGATGATTTAAAGGGACTTTTAGCTTTTCATAACATTAGAACCCCTGAACATTTGTTGTAACTTTTCGTTTGCCAGAACACATTCCACCGGGACTCATTTAGTAGGCGGCACGAGATCAAAGAGACGAACTGAGGGATTTTAGGGGAGACTATCGGCGCTATCAAAGACAGTAGTGGTCCCTGATACGAGACGCAGTTGCTTGCCGCTATTTTCGCGTCTCGGTGTCAATCGCAACCGAGCGAACGGGGGAAAGCGAAACGGGCAGCAGCGAGCGGATACGAAGACCAGGGGGCGGTTTCTTCTCTTGATTTGGCGGTCAGATCCCCAAAAGTTCGTGAGATCAAATAAGCTGTCAAGTTTATCATGTCCCACTCAACTTTCATTCCATTTTAGCTAAATAGACCATGAAGAACTAGACACGTTATCACTCGCTGGCCAGACTTTTACAGAAGCACTAGCTTTATTGAAATCTGGTTATAGATTTTCCCCTGGATTTTATATATGTATTTGCAGTGTTTTCTATTCTGTGCAGAGCGGTAATATATATTGTGTAAAGTGATCAGTGGTCTAGTTCAGTCATTCTATTTCAATGGATTTTGTGTTAATTTAAATCTATTAAATTAAACCGTCTCAATAGTTCCAGTTGTAAATATAATGATCTATCTATTATATTATTTCAAAAGATAATAGATGCTTAAATTAACTTTTAAAGTCGCGAAGGAATTTATAATTAATAAATTCAGTTAAGTCCTAGTTTTATAGATGTGGGTTTTTAACCACTAGAATTCGCGCAGTGTTTATTAAACACATAATTAAATACTCGAGTGTATTATAGGCTTAACGGGAAATTCATCGCGCTTTAGAAGGTTATTTGTTTTCGGTATATTACATGTCTTTTTTTTCTTTCACACAGAGTGATCGTACCTGCGATCCCAGCATTAAGAAAGCAATAAAGAAATCAATCTAAGCAAGGCAAAGCATAAACAGTGTGTAGAGTTCCCCTGACGCAGAACTTGTTGAGACTGTGTAAATTTTTAATCTTTGAGGCGATTCTATGTTTGGAATTCCGCTATCTAACTTATAGCAAAGAAAGCACACCCAAAGACAAATTTAACGCACCATCAAACAACTTAAGTCGTAACGGGAAGAAGAACACTGGCCCGAGCTTTGTTAGTTTACTGACACAGAGAGATAATTCATAATTTCCTGAACAGTGATGTGACTAGTTTCTCACTGGACTTAAACCATACCTCACGGATAAAGTGTACCAGCACGCGTAAGAATTTTATTATCAGCGGCATAGTCAAATAGACCACACCATCCTCACCCCGGTATCAGAGACCGTGCCCTCCCATAGAAACTGTTATTAAGAAAAGAGACACAACTACAGATTCATTTTCCAGCGATTACGGGATCCTTTTATGTGCTGACCGCCTACCCGCTAATCTGGGGCTAGAACTTGAACAAACACTCATACATTTAGTTTGAGGTGTAACTGCTGTTGTGTTATTCTATGGAGTGCAAGATTTTTTCACAATCGGTAAGTGAGAGCAAGATGAGTGAAGGCCTTTGCTAGCGCGTGTATGAATGACAGGAAATTAATTCTTTTGTGTGACCATTTTGTTAACTTGCTTACCTGGTAATATATATCTTTTCTGTATACCCTACATTGTTCCTTTAAGTGGGATAGTTGATAATTTGTTAACTCTGTTTAAAACCACCTCCTTTCCATTTGCTTAGTAAAGGGAAGAACAGCTGGGAAGAACAGGTTTTTTTTCTATCACCTATACCTAATTTTGTAACACCTCTTTCAGAGTAATTAACTTCACTGTTAGGTTAACGTACCTATGTTCCTGATATTATCTATCTTTGGACTGGGTTTATCTTTGTCTAATAAGCGGGAAGGGCTTAGTCGATACCAATCTTCTTCACCCCTTCCAAACTTGTTATTTGCATTTGTGTACTTATGATAATTTATGTAATATCTGATATTTTTAGTGATTGATGTTTAAAGTGAATAAAATCACATAAACTCATTTAGTTCTGTGTGTTGGATATACCCAAAGCCCAACTTTTCCCCTATTCGTTTAATATAGTTTGTATCAACGTCGCCTGTGTGTGTGAAAAAAACACCAAATCGGTGTGCGCGCAGATGCGGGTCTGGAAAACTGGCAACTAATTGGTTGACCAGGAGAGTGAAAGAGAAGATTGAGAGAAACGATTTGTCGTAAATAAGTCTGTCTTTACTCTCCTCCAGCTCGCTGTGAAGCAACTATTAAATCTCTACATTTTCTATCACTGAGCTTTCCATCATCATTTTTTCACTCTAAACCGGACCACTATTTCTACGACTCTTTTCTCTCAAAATAAATTTACGACAATATTTGGCCGGCTCGCCGGGATAATTTTGAGATACATTTGATGCACACATATTTGTGGGCTGGTTCTGGGATCTTGAGCTACAATTGAGGCAATCGCATAGCCGGGATAAAGATATTTTGAGTCTGATTTAGTTTGGGTCTAACTAGGTAGAGTGTGAATGATTTGTCTTTGTGAATTAGGGAAATAAATAAATAATTACACCCCTAGACAAACGTTCTTTAAGTATTTGGGTTGTCCACACAGCATATTTACAGGTTGTTTTCTCTCCACAGCAGTAGAAAGTACAGATAAACATATATTTGCTATTATAATTATCCTCTGGCGGAGATAATTCAATTTCTTTCTTTATAAGAGTTGCTGGGATTGCGTGATTGTTTTACAGTCACAAAGGTTTTTGAAGTTAAAAAGAGTTGAGCTTAGCTAAAGACGGATTGTTCTGATTTTGAAAAATTAAGTTAACAACGTCTCATCTCAATAATTGACTTTAGGGACGGAGTTTGTTGTCAGAGATTAAAAATTTAGGGGAAATTTTTTTTTCCTTTTAAATTGTTTTAATATAAATTTTTCTCGACTGTTAGTAAAAGTAGATTCTTTTCCAGTGTAACTTACCATTTAGTGGCATAGTCGCTTGCGTTTAGAGCCTTAATTGCCAGATAATAGCAGCGATAAGTTTGCACAGTACAGGTAGGAGGTAACACAGGTAAATTTATACTTGTGTTTTTTTTTTCTCGTAGCGGTTCAGAGTTCCTCCCTTTCGCGTTGCTTCTTACTAGTTCTCTAGGCATACTTCATCTTATTCTTTAACAATGGCAGAGAGGATAAAGATGAGGTCCATCTTGAGGCTGGAAGCGAAAGAGGCAGGATTAGATGCAGAAGCTGCAAACGCGTTTATTAACCAGGAATTGGAAATATATGACGCGGAGCAACAGAGAGCCGAAGCTGAGAGGAAGGCGGAGCAACAGAGAGCCGAAGCTGAGAGGAAGGCGGAGCAACAGAGAGCAGAAGCTGAGAGGAAGGAAGAGAAAGAAAGAACAGAGAGGAGAGAAGCCCAGGAGAGGGCAGATAAGAAAGAAGCGGAAGAACGTCTTTTGGAACAGAAGAAAATTGAAGCAGAGATGGAAACTCGCAGAGAGAGAGAGAGAGACAAGGAAAGACAGCATCAACTGGCGCTTAAGGCTCTAGAGAGTCGGGGCGCCTCTACTTCGACTAACGGAGAGCCGTCTTCGCCCCAGTCTCAATCAATGGACCTCTCCAGTACTCAATCTGCCCAATTAACTGCTATGTCGTTTTCTTTAGAATCTTTTCCTAGCCCTAACGAAAAAAATTGACAGCTACCTAGAAAAATTCGAGAGACTCGCGAATCTTTATGGGTTAGAGAGTACCCGCTGGGCGCTCAAACTTTCAACGTCACTGAAAGGCAATGCTTATGACGTGTACACAAAGCTGGGACCGAATCAACATGATTACGACATGTTGAAAAAGGCCTTACTACAGCAGTTTGAGATGACTGCCCGAAAGTTTCTGCAGTTGTTCAGAAACAGCCGAAAAAAGAGCACGGAAACATTTCCCCAGTTCTCTTCACGTCTCACGGGTTATCTGACAAAGTGCATTGAATTATCTGACCTACCTCTTTCATATGAGGGACTCCTCGAACTTGTTCTTGTGGAGCAGATAAAATCCACTTTGTCGAATGAAACACGTAGATTTTTGGCGGAACAGGGGGCAGTCAGGCTTGAAGACATACTCAATAAAGCCGAACGCTATAGCAATGCAATGGCCGAACTTCCCAGCACTAAACGTAAACCCACCGATGAGCCATCTCGAAAACAGAATCTAGAGCAGGCATCCTATTCTTCCACTTCCTCTCAACATTATACCCAACGAGATAACAATACCCAGAAACCTCCCCAGGAAAAATCGAAATTCTACAAAACCCGATACCCCCCCAACAACAATTCTGATCAACCCAACAAGCCTACGTGGCAGCGCGGCCACCAAGGTCAAGGAAAAGGGAAGACCCCTACACAAGGAACGTCTGATCAGGGCAAACAAACCGGTGCAAACCGCATTGGATGTTTGCATACAGCCTCGAAAGGTAGAGTCAATGTCAGTGATTCTCAACCTGAGGGGGAAAGACCCTCAACTCGAGGAACTGTAATTTTGAACGGTACCTCTACTACTTGTCTTTTTGACACTGGATTAAGTTTTGATTGTATTGTCGCTAGGCACCTAGTCAAACCTGGTCAGGAGACAGAGGAAACCGTCAAACTTAGTGGAGTTTTCAGGAGTGATGCACCCAGGACGCTTCCTATCGCACTGGTAGAAATACACTCTGACTTTGTCAGAGGAGTTATTAAAGCGGCCATAATGGATGACCCGATCTACCCAGTTATCCTGGGATGTAGATATGTGTTCATTGGGAGACCTAAGGAGCCGATTGTGGCAGCGGTAACCACAAGAGGGCAAGCCAAGAAGGAGAGGGAGCCTGCGCAGCCAACTTGTTGCCGAATGAACTGAAGGAGGCGCGCAACAAAAGGACCCCTACTCTGGCGCGCCCCTGCTTTAAAAAAACTGCCCATGGCTAAGGGACCCCAGACACAAAAGGAGACATTTTTTTTCTAAGGATGGGTGTATTTGTATCGTTAGAAAACGGGCAACCCCGGACACGGGGAATAACCAGCTCCTAGTACCGACGCAGTACAGAAACCAGATCTTAGAAATGGGGCACTCTCTTCCCTTTAGCGGACACAT
This sequence comes from Oreohelix idahoensis, assembly GCA_024509875.1. Lineage (NCBI taxonomy): Eukaryota > Metazoa > Mollusca > Gastropoda > Stylommatophora > Oreohelicidae > Oreohelix > Oreohelix idahoensis. The sequence goes on along the minus strand of JAMPIV010001647.1, from coordinate 75,927 downwards.
GGGACAAAACGCCACTATTCAGCGAATAAAAAAACCACTATTGGTGGCCAGGAATTAACTCTGACATTGTCAGGTATGTGAAATCCTGCGCCCAGTGCCAACGGGTAGCACCCAAGCACTTGACACCCCCAGTACCTATGGGGCAAATGCCAATAGTAGGGACTCCATTTGAACGGGTTGCTGTCGGCATTATTGGTCCTCTGGAAAAGACCAAAAGAAGGAACAGGTTCATCCTGACCTTAGTTGACACTTGCACTATGTGGGCCGAAGCCGTACCGCTACCATGCACTCATTCCAAGCATGTCGCAGAAGCCCTTGTGCAAATTTTTACACGGTTGGGATTCCCTCAACAAGTTTTGACGGACAATGGATCCCAATTCCGTAGCCTGTTAATGGAGGAGATCTTTAAGATCTTGAGGGCCAAACATATCCACACAAAGTCTGCTAAGCGAGCCAGTCCAACCATCCGGCCGGAAATGGGCTCGTGTGGAACGTTTTTAACGGTAACACGGTTACCCTCACCATGATGTTACGTAAGCTGGGTCAGGAGAGAAACCGGAAGACCTGGGACCAATATATATCGGCTGCCTTATTCGCCTACCGACTGAGAGGTACCATTTACTTCGCATACTCTTAGAGGGCCAAGCGTCTACGGGTTTTTGCGCCAGCTACACTTTTATTTGGCAGACCTATTAAGGGGCCACACTGAGAAGCCTTACTTTCGGTCCCTGACAGACCAGAAGGGCCTGACGAGACAGTCGTCGTCTCTGCAAGCAAGTATGTAACTGAAGCTTAAGGAAAAGGCATCGCTATTCGGCTAAAAGCTAGGATGGGGATGGGAGTCTAGCTACTACCAACCTTAAGAAAGCCGCGCGCGATAAAATTATACTAAAACGGATACAACAAAGCTGCAAAAGAGAGAGAACTACAACCAGGGGAGAAAGTCCTATTGCTACTTTCCAACCGGAAGCCAGCAATAAAAACTTCGCATCTCGGATGGCAAGGACCGTTTACCGTCCTTAACAAAAAGATCTCACGTACCAACTACAAAGATCTCCATCAAAGGAAAATGTGGAAGAAGGTCTTCCACATAAATCTGCTAAAAGAAATATTTGGAAAGACCGGTTGCCATCCTCACCCGAGCATCTCCTGGCTGTCGCCATAGCAAACGGAAGACGAGGAAGATAGATGATGGTTGCATGGAGTATCCATTGCAACCCACAGAATCCTTTTAAAGATGGTCAAGTTCGGCCGACCAAATCTCTCTCACCAGGCGAAATACAAAAAACACAGAAACCAAGGGCTCTACTAAAACAGTAGTACAGTGCAGTTCTTGTAACGGATGTACCGCTGGTCGAACAAATCTCATTGAATTTGATATGAAAATTAACAAACGAGACCCCTGTTCAAACCAGAGTTTACCCCATCCCCGTACGCTAAAGCTGATGCACTTCGCGGGAGAAATACCATAGACAAGCTGCGTCAGGCAGGAATTATCAGTGAGTCTACTTAATCATCTCCTTACAGCTCGAGTGTAGTGCTGTTGCAGAAGCCCAATAAGGAAGTTCGGCTGTGCATTGATTACAGGTTGCTAAACGCTGTAACGGAATCCAGCCCGAACCTCTCCAAACTGTTTCTGAGTTGTTCACCAAGCTCAGCAAAGCAAAGATCTTCTCCAAGATTGACCTCAGCAAAGGTTATTATCAAATACCAGTCAAGGAGGAAATTAAACCTTTGTTAGCTTTCAGCACTAGTGAAGGACATTACACATTAACGTGATGCCGTTCGGTTTGCATAACGCACCAGGAGTGTTCACCAGGATGATGAGGAAGCTTTTACAACCTTTGCAAAGTCCCCATATCCATAATTTCATGGATGACATCTTAATTGCATCGGAAACCTATGAAGAACATATTGCTACGGTTGCTATGCTCCTCAGGAGACTACAGGAAACGGGTCTCACAGCCAGACCTAGCAAATGTCTCATCGGGTTTGAACAGTTAGACTTCCTGGGGCACACTATTTTTCACGGATGCAGTTGGCCTATTAAGAAGAACGTGGAGAAAATAGTGGCAGCAAAAAGACCCCGAACGAAGAAAGACGTACGTTCCTTCATATCGCTATGTGCATACTATCAGAAGTACATCCAGAACTTCAACGGACTGACGGCACCTCTGCCTGCACTCACAAAGCAAGGTTGTCCTGATAAGGTCATATGGGATCAAAAGTGCGAACACGCGTATAGCACTTTGAAAGGACAGTTGTCTGCATACCCCATCTTGAGGTTGCCTGACCTCAAGAAACCTTTTGTACTGAGAGTCGACGCGTCAGGTCAGGGCATCGGGTCAACACTGCTTCAAGCCGATGACAGTGACCTGAACATGCTATTTCCAGTTGCCTATGGCAGTCGGAAATTAAAATAAACGGAACGGAACTACCGCGTAGTTGAAAGGGAATGTCTTGCTCTGATTGACGGTGTATCTAGGCACGCCATCATAACGAGTTTCTTTATGGTACATGGGGGTTACGTACATCTTGTCTCGATTTCTCACAGCGCCCTTCGTAGTGTGCAAAAGGTACAGACCACTCTCCGTTAGTTGTGATTTAGCTGGCGGTCATGTGCCATCAAGTGCCAATAGAATTTAACGCTTAGGATCATGCGTTGGGCCCCTCCTTTTTAAGGCGTTTATATTCTTTCAAAGTGGAATATATTCCGGGAAGACAGAATGTCGGGGCTGATTTCCTGAGTAGAAACTGGTCTACAGAGGAAGAAGAGCAAACTGAAGATACCACTCATCCTAAAATCACCAATCAGGTCACCTCCATTGTCAAAAAAATGAAACATGAAAAATGGTTTCATGTCTAAAAGTGGGGACGATTGTGACGTACATCTAGTTTGACAAGTGAATTCTCCCTGATATGATGGATGATTTAAAGGGACTTTTAGCTTTTCATAACATTAGAACCCCTGAACATTTGTTGTAACTTTTCGTTTGCCAGAACTCATTCCACCGGGACTCATTTAGTAGGCGGCACGAGATCAAAGAGACGAACTGAGGGATTTTAGGGGAGACTATCGGCGCTATCAAAGACAGTAGTGGTCCCTGATACGAGACGCAGTTGCTTGCCGCTATTTTCGCGTCTCGGTGTCAATCGCAACCGAGCGAACGGGGGAAAGCGAAATGGGCAGCAGCGAGCGGATACGAAGACCAGGGGGCGGTTTCTTCTCTTGATTTGGTGGTCAGATCCCCAAAAGTTCGTGAGATCAAATAAGCTGTCAAGTTTATCATGTCCCACTCAACTTTCATTCCATTTTAGCTAAATAGACCATGAAGAACTAGACACGTTATCACTCGCTGGCCAGACTTTTACAGAAGCACTAGCTTTATTGAAATCTTGTTATAGATTTTCCCCTGGATTTTATATATGTATTTGCAGTGTTTTCTATTCTGTGCAGAGCGGTAATATATATTGTGTAAAGTGATCAGTGGTCTAGTTCAGTCATTCTATTTCAATGGATTTTGTGTTAATTTAAATCTATTAAATTAAACCGTCTCAATAGTTCCAGTTGTAAATATAATGATCCATCTATTATATTATTTCAAAAGATAATAGATGCTTAAATTAACTTTTAAAGTCGCGAAGGAATTTATAATTAATAAATTCAGTTAAGTCCTAGTTTTATAGATGTGGGTTTTTAACCACTAGAATTCGCGCAGTGTTTATTAAAACCATAATTAAATACTCGAGTGTATTATAGGCTTAACGGGAAATTCATCGCGCTTTAGAAGGTTATTTGTTTTCGGTATATTACATGTCTTTTTTTTTTTCTTTCATACAGAGTGATCGTAACCTGTGCGATCCCAGCATTAAGAAAGCAATAAAGAAATCAATCTAAGCAAGGCAAAGCATAAACAGTGTGTAGAGTTCCCCTGACGCAGAACTTGTTGAGACTGTGTAAATTTTTAATCTTTGAGGCGATTCTATGTTTGGAATTCCGCTATCTAACTTATAGCAAAGAAAGCACACCCAAAGACAAATTTAACGCACCATCAAACAACTTAAGTCGTAACGGGAAGAAGAACACTGGCCCGAGCTTTGTTAGTTTACTGACACAGAGAGATAATTCATAATTTCCTGAACAGTGATGTGACTAGTTCTCTCACTGGACTTAAACCATACCTCACGGATAAAGTGTACCAGCACGCGTAAGAATTTTATTATCAGCGGCATAGTCAAATAGACCACACCATCCTCACCCCGGTATCAGAGACCGTGCCCTCCCATAGAAACTGTTATTAAGAAAAGAGACACAACTACAGATTCATTTTCCAGCGATTAAGGGATCCTTTTATGTGCTGACCGCCTACCCGCTAATCTGGGGCTAGAACTTGAACAAACACTCATACATTTAGTTTGAGGTGTAACTGCTGTTGTGTTATTCTATGGAGTGCAAGATTTTTTCACAATCGGTAAGTGAGAGCAAGATGAGTGAAGGCCTTTGCTAGCGCGTGTATGAATGACAGGAAATTAATTCTTTTGTGTGACCATTTTGTTAACTTGCTTACCTGGTAATATATATCTTTTCTGTATACCCTACATTGTTCCTTTAAGAGGGATAGTTGATAATTTGTTAACTCTGTTTAAAACCACCTCCTTTCCATTTGCTTAGAAAAGGGAAGAACAGCTGGGAAGAACAGGTTTTTTCTATCACCTATACCTAATTTTGTAACACCTCTTTCAGAGTAATTAACTTCACTGTTAGGTTAACGTACCTATGTTCCTGATATTATCTATCTTTGGACTGGGTTTATCTTTGTCTAATAAGCGGGAAGGGCTTAGTCGATACCAATCTTCTTCACCCCTTCCAAACTTGTTATTTGCATTTGTGTACTTATGATAATTTATGTAATATCTGATATTTTTAGTGATTGATGTTTAAAGTGAATAAAATCACATAAACTCATTTAGTTCTGTGTGTTGGATATACCCAAAGCCCAACTTTTCCCCTATTCGTTTAATATAGTTTGTATCAACGTCGCCTGTGTGTGTGAAAAACACCAAATCGGTGTGCGCGCAGATGCGGGTCTGGAAAACTGGCAACTAATTGGTTGACCAGGAGAGTGAAAGAGAAGATTGAGAGAAACGATTTGTCGTAAATAAGTCTGTCTTTACTCTCCTCCAGCTCGCTGTGAAGCAACTATTAAATCTCTACATTTTCTATCACTGAGCTTTCCATCATCATTTTTCACTCTAAACCGGACCACTATTTCTACGACTCTTTTCTCTCAAAATAAATTTACGACATCATGCAGCCTCTAGAAAAAACATTTCTGTAGCTGTCACATTTTCTAATCATTTCAGTGAAACTGGATACAACGTTAAAGACATCGACAGACATGTCCAAGGGAAGCCCAAGTTTCATTGGAACAACGATGCGCCTGGAGATTATATTTGAACATCCAAAGTACAAGTCTATGTCCATCTATAGAGTTATGTTGGACTGCACTGTACCTTTGACTGAAATCAAGGAGGACTTGAAGGACAGAGTAATGCATTCTTATATTTACTTACTTCATCTCATTTCTATATCTACGTCATCCTTACAAAATTCATCATTGTTTGTCCTTGGTATAAAGTTCAAGATAAGCAGGTATACAAGTGGTTTTTACGATCATATGTCTATTTTACAACATGGTATTTAGATGACTTTTACTAGCATGTATTTTAGTCAGTTTTGTAAACAGGTGTTAAAGTCAGTTTTACAAACTTGTATTTTAGTCACTTTTATATACAGGTATTTAAGTCAGTTTTACAAACACATATTTTAATCAAATTTATTAAAAAAAGTATTAAAGTCAGTTTTAGAAATATGTATTTTAGTCAGTTTTGTAAACACGTATTAAAGTCAGCTTACAAACATACATTAAAGTCAATATTTGAAACAGGTATTAACGTCAGTTTTACAACCATGTATTTAAATCAGGTTTATAGACATGTATAAACGTCAATTTTATAAACATATAATTTAGCCAGTTTATTTTACCCAACTGTAGAAAAGTTAGAGAAACAGACCGTGATATCAAAATAAGAATGCACAAAGTAAGCAGAGCTTTCGTTGCTATGGAAATATATGGAGATTTAAAAAACAATCAAGCTCAACACAAAAATGAGAATCTTCAACTCAGACAGCAAGTCCATTCTATTGTATGGCTCAGAAACATGGTGAGAAACATGAACAAAACCAAAAGTTATAAACTTTCATAAACGGGGGCTTATGTAGAACAGACGAATTGAAACAGTATAACAAGATCATCAGTGTGGAACTGATGACAAGAACCAGACAGTTGCCAGTGGAATAGGATACACTTTGAGAAAACATGTTAATAGCATTTAAAGACAATCCTTGTTATAGGAACCCCCAGTGTAAGAGAGATAAAGTGAAACTGAAAGCACACGGAGAAGAGAACTGGAGATATAAATTTATGGCACAGTATTAATTCAATGCTTAGCTGTCAACTCTACAAATCTGATGCACAATTTAAATGTTCTTACGACCCCAACAATTCCGTTATTGTTTCATTGAGCCCAGTAAGCGTCACATGTTATATTTAAAATGGGCAATGTGAGGAGAACATTGAGCATAGTATGAGTATCGGGGAATTTGTCTAATAAACGATTCATTAGATTACTTCAGAGCGTTGTCTGTAATTTTAAGTAGGTTGGGAAGGTGAAGTCTTTTCTTATCTCATAGAGACTAGGGACGCATGTACTACAGTCGAGATGACATTTCCGCACCTTTCAAATATTCGTGGTAATATCAGTTCTTGCATCAGTTCTTGCTACAAGTTCCTCATCTTCTTCTGAAATCTAAATTTAATCCATTTTGCTTTTTATTAATAGCCCTGTTTCAAAGCTAAGAAAAGAACCTGCCCTTCCTGACCACCTAGTATCTGTAATTTGTTTACCTGATTTAATTTCGTTTTCTTTTTTTTTTCCCGTCTGAGAAAATAATTAGCACCTGCCATTATCTGCTGACGCTGAGACAAAAGGTTAACAATGTTCTGTAAAAAGTATGAAATTTGTAAATCTATTAATAGCTTCTGATGTTGTCAGCTAGGTTTAAAGAATTGGAACATGAAACATACAGAGTTGTGGGGCTGTCTTTATAATTCTTGCTTCTAAGTCCAACAAAGAAGGGACAACAAATGTAAGAAACTGACAGTATAATTATTTCTAAAACATGAAAAGCAAGAAAAATTGGCTATTCTAGATAGATCCTGCAAAATTAGATGGATATACTTATAAAAGATCTAAATTAAAATTATTCACACCACACGGGGCTTCCCAGACTCGAGAGCAAACTTTGAACTCCTGCAAATTAGCCCCTGATGGTAACTATGACCTGTACTGTTTTTCGTGCACAATTTCATGTTCAAATGATAATTTTCAACACTTCAGTCAGAAATATATATACTGAAGCACATTAAAAACGCACCACTATTATATACTGATGACGAGAAGCTAGACAAAAAAGTGTGGGAATGGATTTTCCCCGTGTTTGTCATGAGGTAGAGAGCGAATGGCTGCTGGAATGGAAAGTGCATGATTCAACCCACGGGTTTGTGTACAGACTACATGAAAACAATGAAAGTTACACGTGCAACACGATTCCCACCAGCTATGACCCTGAAAATGTGTACACGTTGTGGCAGTATATTCGGTATAAAAAGGCAGTTGAGACAAAACACCCAGTACATGTGCTTGAAATGCCACGACTATCTGAAAACGACCACCAACGAGCCATTGGTATGTTGGAGACCGGAATGAGCACGCAGACCATTGCCAGAAGGATGAATTGCCACCACAGCACTATTGTACGTCTCAATGAACGTTACGGAACCACTGGCAGTGCCCGGGATAAACTTCGGAGTGGCCAACCACGAGTTACTACCCCTGCGCAAGATCGTCATATTGTGCTGAGTCACCTAAGGAATCGTTCTCTCCCGGCAAGTCAAACACCAAGAGCAATAGTGTGTAGACGTGAGCAAGTCTCTGGAATGACAGTCATATGACGACTCAGAGATACAGGCCTTACTGCAAGACGACCTTATGTTGGGCCAAACTTGACTCACAGACATCGTCAGCAGCGCCTGCAATGGGCAGAGCAACATGTCAGATGGACTAGACTGCAGTGGAATGCTGTCCTATTCACAGACGAGAGCAGATTCAACATATCCTTTGCTGATGGACGTATGCGGATTTGGCGACGGTGTGGAGAGCGCTTTGCAGATTGCTGTGTTCGTCAGGCTAACCGATTTGGAGGTGGCAGTATTCACATTTGGGGAGGATTCAGTTTTCACCATCGCTTGCCTCTTCACGTCTTCCGTGGAAATGTTAATGCTGTGACATATCGAGATCAGGTTCTGGATGCATTGGTTACTCCTGCGTTCACAAATTATCCAGACTTGCAGCTTCTCTAGCAGGATAACGCACGTGCACACACTGCATGCATTACGCAGCAATATCTACAGCAGCAGAACATTGTGACGATTGATTGGCCTGCCCTATCACCAGACATGTCCCCTATAGAACATCTGTTGGACGAGCTTGGACGCAGAGCCTACAGGCAAGGTTTTCCAGCTAATCTGCAACAGCTCGAAGCTGCTCTTACACGTGAATGGGACTTGATTCCCCGAAATTTCCTTCAGAGACTTGTGCGTTCCATGCGGAGCCGCTGCCAAGCTTGTTTGCAAGCACACGGTGGACATACCAGATACTGAGGATAGTAAGAATGAATTTTTTTATTGGTTGCATTTTTAGTTTTTTCCCTTGCCTGCACAGAATGCAATGAATTTCATAACAATCAAATGTACAAATTAATGACCAGCATGGATTCATTGGAAAATGAATAAAGATTCCAAATATGTAAACTTGTAAACACTTATATTTACATTTCACACTCTGTTCCTGGATTATACAGGTGGTGCGTTTTTAATGTGCTTCAGTATATTTAACACTATCATCATTATGTCATTAATGCTCGATCATTATTTACTGTTTACAGTTAAGAACTCAACCCAGCAACCAGATATGGTATTATAGAGGAGTTCTTATTCCCGAGACATCAAGTCTGAGCGACAGAGGTGTGAAGGAACACGACAAACTCCTGGTTAAGGTCACCCAATCGATTTAAATGATGCCTGACAGAAGGTGTCCATGCAGTTCAGCAAAGCTTCAAGAAGAAAATACAATAACTGGATTAACCGTTATATATGCAGTTATTTAACACAATTTAGTTTTACCGCTCATTGATGTACTTTTGTTCATGCAGTTACAGTCTCACCAACCACTATAACTAAAGCTTACTTAGCTAAGTCATATCTCTTCATTATAAAAATACTGATATATTAACTAATATCCAATGTTACTTTGATTTTTTCAGTTTCTTAATTGTTCGCCTCTCCTTGTTAATCTGAAGGAGTCATTTATCACGATGTGTCAGCTTGTGTTTGCGATTATTCTTCTTGGATCCATAGACGCTGGCTGATAAAGCAGTCAGTGACCATTAGGTCTCGTGTCCTCTTGTAATCAGTTAGTCAGTCAATCAATACAATTAAGCTCCCAAAGAAGCAAAGGCCTTCAACAAACTCATACCAAGTCCTCCTGTTGCATGCCATCAGCTGAATGTAACGTTGGGTTCGAAACTTTGGCCCTAGGGTGGAGCTACCCTTCCCCCCCCCCCCCCCCAACTTCTTCTTGATTGCAGACACGCCCATTTTTCATCTTTTTTTCTAGTTTCCGATCGCTGCTAGCTTGTCACTTTGATCTGACAAGTTAACTCCCCCTTGATCCCGCGAAAGTGACAAGCGAAGATTAAAGGTCTTGTAATGCTGGTAAGAGTGTCTTTGTGACGCGTCCGCAAAGCTCCTCGCTTGGCGGCAAAATCCCCCCCCCCCCCCCGCCACCCCCCGCCCCCCGCCCCCCCCCCCCCCCATGGTTTTTTATTCCAGGGAAAGTCTGGTAAACTCGTAGCTCCAGAGAGGTCACTCTGTTACGCAAACACTCTTGTAGTTTGCGGCACTGACAGGAAAGTCCCCTGGAATTGTTACACTGTTTCTTCGGGCTCTGTCCAGGTGTTCGGACACCTGTGGCCGATTTCTTGTATATAACGAGTCCCGTTCTGTCTCTAAATGCTTTTAGTCCCTGGAATTTTTTTGTCGTGAGGGGGTAGAGATCTTTGTGCAGTTTGCCAACTACTTTTAGTGTGGGAAATTCTGCACAATCTCGGTAAGAATTCTTAAGTAACTTGGTAGTTGTTATTTTACCTTTGGTTTTGGACTTAGACGGAGGTAGTTCATTTGTAGTGGGTTCTAGCATTTTTAAGACTAGGCCATTACCCAACAAACACTAAGAAGCTATAGTTAGTTTTTTTAAGGAAATTGTGTTTATATGCTACTTACGTTTGTTGTTGCTTAGCACAGTTGTGAATGGACCTTAAGATGAGTCAGGTCAGTGATAGAATAATTTTTCCTTCTCGAAGTGTAACTATATAACTGATTGATATGTGGAGGGAATTCTTTTTAACACAGAGTGTAACCATAAGCGATTTTGTTTTTTCTGGCCTCCGCGGCGGATCCTTATAATTTTTTTTCACAGCATGTAACTTTAATTTATTTGATTACTTGTCTACTGTAAGGATACTCATTTAGAGATTAACCCAGAGTAGTCGTTTATGTTGTCATATGGAGTTCATGTACATATGATGGTAGTAAGCATATCGCAGCTCAATGAGATAACCTTAGACGGGCCTTGCGATTTTGTTTAGACGCCTGTGTGTTAGACAGAACTGGCAGATACATTGTAAGGTCAATTCCGCGCCAGGAAAATGGGGCAGGAATGTTTACATACCACCCCTCCCCCCGCCAGCAGTGGGTAACCAAATGATTATGCAAGTTGCGAGTTTATCAGGTAGGCCTGCCCCAGGCACCTACTTGCTCGCTCGTCTATTTAGCGGTCAGTGAGAAGGAACGGGGAGAGAGAGGGATAACCTGCGAGGCAGGTCAGCACTGATCAGTACTATAGGCCACTTGGGGTGGGAATGGTTGTAATAAGTTAATCTGTACCTGTTTAGGCAATTGTTTTGTTTTTTCGATGTTGTAACATTTATGTTGGCTAGGTGATAATAGATTTTTTAATATGATTTTATTTCAACAAGAACCGGTTAACTCCGACTGAGTTAAGAGACCTCTGGGCCATCGGCCGGATGTACCTTCCAAGAAAAGCAGGATAAATCTTCAAGTCATTTACATTGGGGTGTACCCACCAACTATAGTTGTTTATTTTCCCAACACCCTACTACGTGTACACTCGGGTGATTTCCCTGGCTGGGAAATTTTACGCTAACCCCACCTAATACGTGGAGCGCCCATGCTCCACCGGCCTCAACGACAAAGAGCTACACATTATTGCTAGCTCTACGACCTTGTAGCAATCGTCAGCTCTAGTGCATCCATAGCGCTACGCGCCGTCACAGGATTGACGGGCTTGCGTCAGATGGGGGGTTTAATGCCTCCATCGCCTTTAATCTTAAGTGCATTCATCGCCGCCCCTTTAGATCCTGGATTTGAAGTACACCTGTACATCTAGAGGACTTAACATTTGTCCTGAAAATTCTTTTCCGCGGTAGATTTATAGTTTTGGAGTTTTTCTTCCCACATCAGGAGAGGAAAGGGTCATCATATATCCGCTGGCAATCCGTCGACAGCTGTAACACCAAGCGGAATATAAACACAAGTGTGCCGACGAAGAAAGACTTTTGGAGGTGGACTCAGATACATTTTGGTGAGGGGTGAGATTGAAGTAACTGCGGCATAGGGTTATTAAGTTGGATTGAACAGCCGTGTTGCTGACCAGAAGAAGTCAGAGGGATATTGTGTGTGTGTGTGTGTGCAGGAACTTCTTTATTACAGTCAGGGTTCCCTGCAGAAGGAGTAGATTATCTAGCCCAATAATATTGGGAGTTTGAATTACCGAGACGTTAAAGCCAAGCTCATTGGTACCAGTCTAGTTTGATTATTCTTATGATTCTTATTATTACTAACATTGTTTGTCTCTCGATTTTGTTAAACGCATTTTTTTATGATTTGATGGTATGTGATTGGGCACTTTTCTTTTTTTTTGCCATAGTTTTTGTTAATACATTAGACAATCAATCTGCGGATCAGACGTCTTTCCTATCTGTACTTGTACTTGATTGAATGTGGAGTCACTAACGTGTACTTGTCCGTACTCCTAGCAGAGAGAGAGGCGGAGTGAAAGTAGTTTTGAAATATAGTCACTGAGTGGCATGAGGGGAGAGTCATTATCTGATCTTTTACTCTTGATCGCTATAATTCACTCCATCCACATTCAACACTATAACGCATCTATCTTCTCAGTCCGTACTCTTGTTTCAGACGTCACTCAGACTTTTTGTCTTGTCTCAGACAGACTCTGTAAACCACTCGTGACACTCAAGTTCTTTCCATGTCTTCCTCATCATTTTAATTTCTGTCTTGTATGTTAGCAAGAAACTCTCTCGCTTTGTTCGGTCTGTAGCCATCCTTCATGCGGTGCCTCAACTCCGGTTCAGGCTTCTCGTCTCAGCCTTCACTGTTCTCCGCCAAGTTTCTTGTGGTCGGCCTCTCTATTGCTTGATTCTGTGGTCCATAGCATAGCTATTCTGGTGTGTTTGTGTGTGTGTGGGGGGGGGATGTCGGGGTCTCGTCTAAGGACATGCCTAACCTAATGTCTACTTGCTAACTGTGTATACTGCCAAAATCCTTTTAAAAATCAATAAACTGTATATATATATATATATATATATATATATATATATATATATATATATATATATATATATATATATATATATATATATATATATATATATATATATATATATATATATATATATATATATATATATATATAGAGCTGTCTCTGCCCATCTGAGCACTGTTATATTATGATCCTGAGGGTGGATATATGGTCTTCACATGTAGTTCTTCTTAATCCTGCCTGTCCCTTTCTCAGTTTATGATGTACTGCTGTATTTACGATTTTTCCCATTACAAATGTTACACTCCTTAAGGCGACCAAATTCTGAAATATAAAAAGGGGAAATTTTGCTTTGACATTTAAAAATTGGCTCAAACCGTTTATATAAGGAGCCGCGCTGGTGTAGTGGTTACCAAACTGCGCTGGCGACCGGTGAGGATATTTGAAGATTTTTCGTCGACCGGGATTTGGACTGGATTAACTCGAGCCCTGGCGAGTACATTTGAAGGAGTGTCGTCAACCAAGGTCTGGCGGCTCCTGAGCCGACCCAGCTCTAATGGGTACCTCCGAAATCGGCGAGTATCTGCCTGAATGGCGAGGACACCTGTCTTTGTAGAAGAAAAAAAGGGATACTCACGTAAAAATCAGTCTCAGGTTAGACATATTAACCTGAGATTTCGTCTCGAGTAATAAGCGGCGTAAGCAAAAAAAAAAACACACACACACACACACAAACCGTTTATTACTGTAATTATTTTTTTAAATGCAAAAATATGAGAAAACATGGTAAATAAAACTGGTACAGCCTGTTTATTATCTTTCATTGTTGTCGTCTTCTCCTTCTTCAAGTACTATTCCAACTGGCTAGACAGTCATGTCGCCTCACACATGTCTGCCTTAGTGATGTTTGTCAGTTATTGACTGTCTTTAGTACACTATCTTCTCTCTTTATCGTCTTTTATCTTATTTTTACCTTGTTTTGGCCTGTTGTCACCATGCGTTCTAGCTTTTCTCTTCCTTACTCTTAACATGCCCTGCAGACGCGCACTACCTTGTTCCCGATGCTTCATTATAAGCTTATTTGCATATTTATTCTTTCCGTCAGAATAGCCTCATTCAATTTTGTTCTAAAGTATTTCGTGCTAATAAGAGTATTATTTCGTGGCCTCCTGTGATTGTTATTAATTATCTATTATTCTCATCCATATGGCAGTGTCAGACCAATGTAATACTGAATAATTATCTTCTAAAAAGACTAACAGACCACCCAATGTGCCATAGAATGAATGCTCTTAGAAGGCAAAGACTCAAACGAAGCAACTTTGTAGAATCAACCAAACCACAGATGAGAGCAGTTTCCATAAATGAAATATCCACTACTAAACCCATCTACACTGCACACAAGCTTCCAGTTTGGAAAGAAAATCGTTTCCCTGAAATGATAGAAAACATGCTGGAATTGAAAGAAAAAAGAGCCAAACTGCAACAGATAGAAAATCCATAGCGACAAAATACATAGAGAAACATTACCCACGCAACAACTGGACCCATGCATACACAGATGGATCAGCAACAAATGCAACCGAAAATGGAGGTGGGGGTGTCTTTTTGACCTTTAGCACTGGTGCAGAAAAAAGGCTGTCAGTGGTAACTGGACAATTCTCAAGTAACTTCAGAGCAAAGGCAGAGGCCTTGAAAACTGCAGCAGAGGTTATATTGACAGAAGAAAGCACAGAGAGACAAGTTGCTTTCTTTACTGATGCACAGTCAGTAATTGCAACGTTGAAAAGCCAAAATAATACAGACCTGGGTGATCTCAGAGTAGTGCTCCACAAACTTTGTCAAAGATTCAAAAGTGTTCTGATCCCATGGATCCCATCTCATTGTAGCATCACCGGCAATGAAGAGGCTGACAGAATGGCAAAAGAAGGTTCACATCTACCTCTGCCTGATGCAAGCATAACTTTCGAGGAGGCAAAGAGTTCTATCAGAATCAGATACAGAAACAAATGGAGTCAAGGTCACACACAGTATGATGCTTACTACCAGCTCAACAGAAGAGAACAAGTGGTAATCTTCAGACTCCGCACTGGCCACAACAGATTGAGATACCATCTATTCAACAAGCTAAAGATAGGAACTACCGATCAGTGAAACTGTGGTACTGATAAAATGACTGATGAACATCTGCTTCAAAGTTGCCCCTTATATACGGTACAGAAAAAGCCCATATGGCCGACGCCAGCTCCTTTCGTGGAAAAGCTTTACGGGGATTCAAATAGCCTCAAACTGACTACTGATTTTTTTTTAGAACATTAAAGTAGATGTCTGGGAGTGTACGAAGAAGAAGCAGAAGATCTCACGTCTATTGAGAAATGTTTATTACATTCGATGTTTGTCATTTTAAAAATTACGTCGTTGTTTCTTCTTCTTCTTCCATCCTTAGCCATCAACCGGCAAAGCAGTATGTGGCCAGTACGCCTAGTGGTGTCTTAGGGCAACAACAAATTGATCAATCTATCGCTGTTTCCACCACGCCTAGTGGCGTCTTTGTGGAACAAAAACAGACCAAACAATCTATCATTGTTTCCGTAATCAGATTGGTTGGCAAGCAGGTGATCAGCCCACTGTGCGAAGTTTTTACGGGATGGGGTAAACAGCCCCATGCCCATACCCTCCTTAGTCGCTTTTTACGACATGCGTGGTAGGGTGCAGTGTTACTATTCTTTGCTCCCCTTTCGGGCCCCGGTAACACACGGGTGACGTCGTTGTTTGGACTGTTAAAAATACTTTTCCTCCAGCACTTGAAGAATGCCTTTAGTTTATATCAAAATTTAAATTTAAGATTAGTCATTTTAATTTTTAAAACATTCTGAAACCAATTTTCAGGCTTGACAAATATTATAACTTCAAGAAGACAAACAAACTGTAACTATATATATATATATATATATATATATATATATATATATATATATATATATATATATATATATATATATATATATATATATATATATATATATATATATATATATATATATATATATATATATATATATATATATATATATATATATATATATATATATATATTATCTTATAACAGCAGAATAACGCCAAACATCATCTGCAATCTGATTTAAAATAACTCGACCTAAAATATAAGATACATACTTGTGGCCGTGTTGAAAGTGGTAATGACAACTGTGTCTTGACGCCAAACACGGAAAAACACACTTTCTTTACTAATGATTCTCGCTTACAAAGCATATTAGTAATGTAGGTGGTCCACATTACAAAATTAGAATTATATCAGAGCTGTGTGCTTTCTGTGCTTCTCTATGGCGCGGAGAGCTGGAGAGTTAGAGAGAAGGAAATGTCGAAATTGTCCTCTTTTCACACAACATGCCTAAGAAAAATTCACCGAATCTTTTGGCCGAATACCATCACCAACCAAGATCTGCTTACTCGGAGCAAGCAAGAGGACATGCACACCATCATAGCTGGCAGACGCTGGAGCTGGGTTGGCCATGTCCTCAGAAGAGACCCCGATGCCATCACAAGAACAGCTTTGCTATGGACCCCTGAAGGAAAACGAAAGAGAGGCCGACCAAAAACAACTTGGTGGAGGCTGAGATGCAAAGAATGAACCAGAGTTGGGGCACTGTACGAAGGATGGCCGCCGACCGAGCAGAGTGGAATCAATTTGTTGTTGCCCTACAAGACAACACCAGGCGTAATGGCCACTGACTGCTTTGACGGTCGGCGGCTAAGGATCAAAGAAAGAAGAAGAAGGTGATCCACATATGACGTTTCGCAGTGAAAAGGGGGGGGGGGGGATGGGAAAGTCAACATTTTGTGACGATGATGAACGACGGGGGAGGAAGGGAGGGGTGGTGTAAGAAATCTGACGTCACACAAAAAATAGAAGTAAGGATCGCTTCTTTCATAAATGATGTCGGAACAAAATTGATTTTGTAACCTCCATCTTCATAGCCTACTTTTATCTGCAATATTTAACAACTCCCTCGTGAACGACTTACATTGATTTTGTTTTCTCAGCTCCGACATCAAATAATTGTTATAACCCTTAACTAGTTTTAAATGCTCTGTAATTGTATATTTCTTTCACACCTTCTAATAAACTATATTGGTCTGGAAGCACCTAGATTTCTAGCTTGTTCAATGGAAGAGCATCTTACTTAGGAAAATGATAACGAAGAGAAATGATTTATTGATAACGACTTCAGTGGATTTGATCCTTAAGTTTAACATAATTTTTCTTTAGTAATGTAACATGAATATGAATTGAAGTTATTGATGTGTTCACTTATTTATTTATTTTTTTATTGTTTGAAATTAAATTATGCCAAAATGAACGATATTTAAAAACGAATGTAGCAACATTTAACCAGAAAAGCAGTCTTTGTGAAAGCTCGATTAATTAATAAAACATGGTTTTACTTAAAACGATTGTTATTTTTTTCTGCACTGGTTAACTAATTTACATTCAATTACATGCTTTCTTTTCAGTATTTTTTAAATTAAGGGGTAAAGGGGGAGGAGGGGAGAGATTTGTGACGTCATATAAGAAGCCAGTCTGGGTTTTTGTGACGAAATGTGACAAACAAGGGGAGGGGTAAAAATTACTAAAATTGCGTGGCGTCATATGTGGACGACCCAATTAGTGTCTCTTTTTAGAGCCAAAGTAGATGAATATTCTCAGAATATTTGTACACATACAAACAGAAATAATAGAGAGAATGGAAAAAAGAACGATATGCAACGGGACGCAACTATGAAATAGAAGTCGATCCAGTTAAAAACCGTGACGTCTGGTCACTCTAAGTTAATGGAAGTGGATATTTGTTTGATATTACACTTTTAGCTTTCCACCATTACGGTACATTTTATTATATTTTGTAGTAATACAATCTAAATTCTCGTTTTAAAATACTGTCAGTTATTAACGTGTAATCACGATACTATTATATATATGAATTAAAGCACTTCCTAACTACATTTTGCTATGTGGAATTTATGTGTGTGAGTGTGTGTGTGTGTGTGTGTGGTAGGGCTGACCGTGTGGAGTGTGACTTGCGATGTTGCGATCATAGTGCGATCAAACACCTGCCAACAGCGCCCTTAATGACGGAGGGGAGCTTGGGTGGAATATGTGTTGGTGTGCTTGTGGTTACGCGTCGGGTGATCACAATTTTACAGACGACGCCACTCTCGAGGCGGTCGACAGAGAAGGTATGGGTGTGATGTTGTTAAGAGACGTGTTGTGTTCTCGTCGTTACCAGCGTTGTCGAGTCACACACAAACATTTTCCGACTCCTGACATTTTAGAAGTCCGACTCTCAGACTTCGACTACGACTAAGGTTTTTTTTTGTTTTTTTTATAACTAGTCAAGTGACATACATTTCGGAGTCGGGGTCCGGGAATTTTTTTACCGACTCTGACCCCACTTAAAAAAACAATCGAATCCGTCTCCAACTCCTGACTCCGCCTCCACAACCTTGATCGTCATTACAACTTAACCTCACGCAAACTCCGCCTTTACTCAAGGAAAAAAAACTATGCGTCTTGTGACAGGGATCCCATTTAAGCTTTTATCGTGAAATCCTCTTAGGCAGCTGAGACGTCTTATAAATCATCCAAAAATACAAAGCTTAAAAGGAAACAAGCAAGTTAACAATTAGCGAGCAGTTTTCTTGTTTGCAGTCAACAAAATTTTACCCAGCTAATTACAACAGCACAGATTTCTGGAATACATGAAATACAACAAAATTAACCTGAACAGCACTGACATCCTACACAATAAAGGCTCCTATAATTCACTGGAACCACATAATCTATGTACTACAAAATTCAAACACATGCAAGTCTATCTTTCTAGATGCATGTATGTGACAGCGCGCGAGCGCTTGTGTGTGTCAGTATATACGCAAATATGTATGTATATATATATATATATATATATATATATATATACACATACATATATATATATATATATATATATATATATATATATATATATGTGTGTGTGTGTGTGTGTGTGTATGTGTGTGTGATAGGGTGGGCGAGATGATGATGATGCTGTTGTGATATGTGATCACTTTCTTGCACACTCGCAACCGACCCGATCAACAATAAAATGCGAAGGTGACTGATGAGCCCGATGTGGGTCTGGAAAGATCTCGGACAGTGTGGGCAGGGAATGTTTGTATCATGTGAAGGTTTTACTATACGGTCTTTTCTAGCTTGTCTCCGCTGTTGCTCTTCTGGATGATTCGCATGCCGCTGCACCTTTACGAAGAGATGTGCGCCAAGCAGTTCGGTCTTGCGCAGCAGCTTTCCATGTGTCTGGGTTTATGTCAAAGGTTTTCAATGACGTCTTTAACGTGTCTTTGAAGCGCTTCTTTTGGCCACCATGGGAGCGTTTACCCTTGTGCATCTCACCATAAAAGAGTATCTTTGGCAGTCGATGGTCTGGCATGCGGACTACATGACCTGCCCAGCGAATCTGTGACTGCATCAGAATAGTATCAATGCTAGGGATACCAACTCTGTCAAGAACGGCGGTATCCGGGATCTTGTCTTGCCATTTGATGTTCATTACCTTCCTGAGACAGTCTGTATGGAAGTGGTTTAGCTTCTTTACGTGGCGCCTGTATACAGTCCATGTTTCACATGCATATAGCAGCACTGGAAGCACCGCAGCTCTGTACACCTTCAGCTTTGTCTGTAGACTAATGCCACTTCGATGCCAAACGTTGGTGTATAGTCTGCCAAATGTGCTGCTGGCTTTGGAGATCCTGGTGTTCACCTCTCATCAATGACAATTTTCTGGGATAGTGTGCTACCAAGGTATGTGAATCTGTTCACAACATTCAGTTTCTCACCATTTACCTTGATGATTAGCTCAGTATAAACTGTGCCAGGAGCTGGTTGGTACATGATTTCTGTTTTCTCCGTGTTGATGGTAAGCCCAAAGTTGGCACAGGCTTCGGAGAATCTATCCACACTATGCTGCAGATCAGCCTCTGAGCCAGCATTGAGAGCACAATCATCAGCAAACAGAAGATCTCTGATGGTGTGAGATTTGACCTTGGTTTTTGCTTGAAGCCTCCGAAGGTTAAACAATTTTCCATCAATGCGATATCTAATGTCGATTCCTGTGTCCCCGTCTCTGAAAGCATCAGTCAGCATAGCAGAAAACATGATACTGAACAGAGTCGGTGCAAGTACACATCCTTGTTTAACTCCGTTTGAGACGGGGAAAGGCGCCGATAGCTCACCGTTTTCCTGAACTCTAGCCTGCATTCCATCATGCAGTTGTTGCACTATTGTGATAAATTTCTTTGGGCAGCCATATTTTGCCATGATCTTCCATAGACCCTCTCTACTGACCGTGTCGAACGCCTTTGTCAAGTCGACGAAAGCTGTGTACAGGTCACAGTGCTGTTCTTGGCATTTTTCTTGTAGCTGTCTTGCAGCGAACACCATATCGGTGGTTCCACGTTCTTTCCGGAATCCACACTGACTTTCAGGTAAAAGACCTTTGTCAAGATGAAACGTAAGGCGATTCAAAAGGATTCTGGCGAATATCTTCCCAGCAATTGATAAAAGAGAGATGCATCGATGATTTTTACAGTCTTGGCGATTACCTTTACGTTTATATAGATGTATAATTGACGCATCTTTGAGATCGTGTGGGATGGTTTCACTCTGCCACATTTGCTTGAAGATCATGTGAAGTTTCTCTATCAGAACTGCACCGCCATCTTTATAAACCTCAACAGGAATTGAATCGGAGCCAGGGGCCTTTCCACTAGAAAGTTGACGAATCGCGTTTTTAGTTTCCTCTAGAGTTGGTACATCATCTAATGCTTCATTTATAGGAATTTGGGGCAGGCGGATGATGGCTTCGTCGTTAATAGATGATGGCTGGTTCAGAATATTATTAAAGTGTTCGACCCAGCGTTGGAGAATTTTTTCCTTGTCTGTAATTAGTGTTTTTCCATCTGCATTAAGGAGGGGAAATGATACTAATGATGTTGGACCATAGACCGCTTTGAGTGCAAGGTAAAAATGTTTCAAGTCATGGCTGTCAGCAAAGCGTTGGAGCTCATCTGCTTTATTACTCGGCCATGAATCCCGCATCTGGCATAGTTTATGTTAGACGATTCTACGCATGTTGTCTAAAGAGTCTTTCTTGGATGTAGAATTTTGATCATTTAAATATGCTTTATGGAGATGGTGTTTCTCAACCAACATCTGCTTTATATCATCTTAGTTCTCATCAAACCAGTCATTTTGTTTCTTGATGGTGTCGTGAGAAATTCTAAATCCACATAGCTAAAATTAAAAAGTAAATGTAAAGCCTAACGAATTAATTCAATAAAAGGAAAGAAGAATGGTAAAAGAACAGTGCGGTCACAATAGCGTACGCCTGTGTTATGGAACGTCATACTAGCTAAAAAGAAAACCCCTTTTTATGCTCCGTCTGCAAAATTGTAACGCTTTCACGTTTGCTAGTGAAGCCTACTGCATCAAATACTCGCGTTTCTAAAAATAAAACTGGTACTATATTTCTTGTACGACCTTGAAAGAGACACTACGTAATGACCTAGATTAATATTACATTAATGTCATTGTATGCACTACTTAAACGAAAAGACAGACGAGAGAGAGAGATGTACGGAGGAACGCATGCAATACTACCACGTCGTCTCGCGATTGAAAATTAATGCCACCAAACGCGAAAGGCATGCAGGCTTGTTTTTTTTTCTTCAAATAAACAGGGACAAAAAACACTACCAATACGAGGTAAGGTTTTAAAAAACATGGTTAATGCTTATTAGGAAACATGACGCAATACTGTTTTACGTCTGAAATCCTGACATTAGCCTGACAGTACAGAAGACACCCCATCGTATAGAAGTGAACGGGTGGTAGAAGAAAATACATATTTGTAACGAAGCCACTTGGCTCCATTAAACTTATATATTTGGGTGCCTTAGGACTTGCTGACAAAGAATATGTTAGGTGTAAAGCAAATAGTCTAATAATTAACAAATTATAGCCAAAATACTATAGTGGTGTTGTCTGACAACACAGGATCATATTTGCTCATAATGGCGTGTTTGGACACTGCTTTAGGGGAAATGAGGCCACCACGTTAGATCCGATTTGATTGGCTAGAATAATATGTAAGGCGAAACATGATTAGTCGACTGCAAATACTATTTTTGGTTGTTAATAGAAAAGGTAGGAAGGGTAAATTTTTTCAAATGCTTTTGTAAACATGGTCTTATTGGCTAGACCATTTGATATAGTCAATTAGGAGCGTCTGTTCAGTGCCACTTTTTGAAAATAAACTGTGTAGAAGCAAGTGCGTTGAGAACCAGCTCATATTTTTCTAATAAAAGCCTGGGACAGAGGCAGATCGGAATTGTGCCATAATTCATCGCCAGTCAACGTATTTGTTTAATATTTCCTTGAATTGTGGTAAGCTGGACATATTTGATATCTTTTTGATGAAAATGGAATGTGAATTGATAATTTATGTCTGTATGTGTGTGGTTCAGTAACAAACATGAGGCAAAGCCTAGATATTGCTCCACCATGAACAAAACTTGTCGGAGAGGAGTATAACTGCATAGGCATGTATGGGATTGCCAAATAGTACTATGACACCTATCTTATTGAATAGAAGGAAATAATGCTGGAATTGCAGAGGCGTTGTAACCATTAGGGAGAGGAATACTGGTGAATGTTGTTACATGAGAAGCTAACAGTTGGCCTACAGCGCTGAACTCAGTGTTTGTTATGTATTGTGCTTCAGTGTGGAAATAGATTATAAATTAGTTCTGAAGTAGGAGGTACAACATTCTTGTTTCAGGGACCGTGGTACTAAAGTATTAAAGTAGCACCTGGTCTGAGTTTTGCTGAATCCAGAGGCTGGTAGCATACTCCTTGGTCAAGATATCGACCAGTGTTGTTTCTCAAGAACACGGTGAAGCAAGCGAGCATAGGAGTCAGTTTTCCTGCCGCCCACACAGAAGTTAAGATTTCGTTGGCCAGAGCAGCTCAATCTTGTGTACCCCCCTCTAAAACTGACTTTACATTAAATCAAGAGGGACAGTTATTTGTTTTCAAATAAAAGAAACTGTGAACCTTTCCAATATTATTTCCACCAGTAACAAACACATGAAGTCATGATGACAAACAACAACCTAGCTTGAAAAGCCAGTATTACCTCATAGTACTACATCACAACTTACACACATATTGTAATAATAATATATGTCAATACAAAGATCCTATCTATAAATTGTGTACATACAACTTGTGATTACATTTGATTGTGATTCCTGATTCACTTTGTAGTTGAATCAGGATATCCATTATTGAAAGGAATTAATACATATTTTAAAAGTTAACACTTGACTTATTAAGATAGTCTTATAGAGTGTTCTATGTATGTGAGTGTCACAGTGTTGTAAAGTATTGTGAATTAAATTAAATTGTTTATCTGTCTGTTGGTTGTTGTGAACATACACTTCATCACTATCATAACCCTAGACATTCAACGTAGTCATCACAATATTCCAGAATAAGTCTGACTGAGGTCTAAATGTGGTAGCACAGTAAGGTCATCTGTAATACACCACACTTAATAGATACAGATACCTTCACAGCTGATCTCAGTCAGTACACTAAGTCCCCTATAAATATTTATAACATCCCACTTTACCACAGATGGAAGGACCCAGGACCTCTGTAGCAGTGTTGTAGATCTGCTCACTTAGGGCTGCCCAATTTGTTTCCACACTTTGGCCGTCTAACGAGATAGATTTGAGACGGTCTTCTAGGGTGTCAGTAAATGACTGTTTGATTTTTGTCTTCTTTAGTTTGGTGACATCCAGCCTTTTTTGAGTTTTCTTCCCATGCGGGCGCCTGGCTGGTTGGATACGAATTTTAAATTTAGACACAATGAGGCGATGATCAGTCCAGCATTCGGCACCACACATGGACTTGGTCACCCGGACATCTTGCCTGTCCTTCTTTCTAACAATTACATAGTCAATTAAGTGCCAATGCTTTGAGCGAGGGTGCATCCAGGAGGTCCTGTTGCGGGTAGGAAGTCGAAAAATGGTGTTGGAGACAAGGAGGTCATGTTCTGCGGAAGTCTGGAGGAGAAGAAGTTCATTGCTGTTACAGCGACTCACGCCATACTTTCCGATAGTGCCATTCCAGGAGATGTTATCTGAGTCTAGTCTTGCATTAAAGTCACCAAGAATGATGAGCTTATCTGCTTTAGCAACCGATGCAATGACTGCATGTAGTTCTTCGTAAAACTTATCCTTGACGTCATCCTGGTTTGTCATAGTTGGTGCATATGCGCTAATGATGGTGGCATGTTTTCTTCCATAAAGCAGGGGGATCTTTACCGTCATCATTCGGTCACTTATTCCCTTTGGGGGCCCCGCTAACTTGCCGACAATTGCTGTTTTGATTGCAAATCCAACCTCTGCTTCTCGTCTTTCTTCAGTTCCTCTTCCGCTCCAATAGAATGTATAACCTGCACCCTTTCGTAAAGTTGGCCCTCGCCTGCAAGTCGAATTTCACTCAGTGCTGCTATGTCAATGTTGTATCTGGCCAGTTCTCTCCCAATTAGGGCAGTTCGCCTCTCAGGTCTGTTTGCGTTAAAGTCTTTTTCAAGGAGAGTGCGCACATTCCATGCGCCTAGAATGAGGGGAAAAAATCTGTCCTTTCTTTTTCTTATGTGTCGCCCGCCGAAGTAGGGTACCCCCCAACCGCGGTAAGCTGGTTAGGTAATGGTGGAGCAGGCAATGTTTAGGGCACCTTTTCTAACCCCTTCCTCATGCCATGGAGGTGAGCAGTGCTTTCCTAAATAGGGCTGCTCAGACACTCAGGTGGCTGCCGAACCCCACTGCTGCTCCGATCAGTGGAAGACGACCATATAGCCTGAGCCGCCTGTATGTAGGTCTGCGACTACGACTGCCAGCGTATCCACGCCTGCCGCTTCGCCGCTCGCCCATCGCTACAGGACTTGTTGTGAGTCGATGGATGAATGGATGAAAGAGTGACTTGCGCAGTGATTTGGATTAAAGTGAGGAAGAGTTGCGCAATTTGTTGACTTCACTCTCTCGCCTGGGTCCATCTGAATCCAGTGGCAAGACAAGTCAAGACGACTGGAGATGGAAGTCAGGTGCAGTGGATGACCAGGGCTTTCTACGTGCCTCGCCGTGCTCCTTACGCTCCACAGAGCGTTGCTGGTAGTCGCCGTCATGCCCGTTGAACCAACAGGTGGTTTCTTCCGCGCAGTCTATCAAATCCAGTCTTCGCATGCATAGGTAGGCAGACCCTAACTCACCGAAGGTTTATAACCATTCGGCTACCCTCACCTAGTTTAGCCGGCCTGTCAAAGCCGTAAAATCTGCGAGTACATTTTCGGACCCAGGTATCGATCGAATAGTGAAATGACATGGCTGCAAAGCGATCGCGTACCAAGTAGTGCTATAAAGTGCAAAAATTGGTACGTAATTAATCACTCATTTTACTTACACAGATGCGTACAAATAGCGCATATAACCAAGTTAGACTTTGGCATTTAGAACTGTTAAGTCTCGCTCACTTAAAAAGGACTTAACAACACTCAGCCCATGCATGTCGTCTAATCAGACTAGTATGGTGTTGTGCACGAGACTGGCAATCTCACCATGCAACACAGATTGCTACCGAAACCACTACTGCAAGAGCATCTGAATGCTTTGTGCAGTCTCCATGCGGAGGCCAGCCACACTGGTGGCCATATGCTCCATAAGGAGCGGGAAGCGGCATAATTTGTTCCCAAGTGGACCCACGTGCTCTCATAAATTACCCGACACATAACAATAGCTAAATAATAATGAAATATGCATAAAATAATATTAAACGATATGTACAACAAATACTCTCATTAATGAGCATAAACCACCACCTCGCAACTGATTCATCTCAATATCCGTCCTTCACTCTGAAGCATGTCGTATATGCCGACTGATGAGATTGGGAACTCATCATATAAAACACATTGTTACAGAAACAAACCACTGCCATAGCATATAAATGCTTCGTGCAGGCTTTTGTTGGATTCAGCCGCACTGGTGTTGCCCTGCTCCGCAAGGAGCAAACAGGAACGTTTATGTCTCAAATGTGCTCCACGTACCAAAAGTAGGGGTATCATATTTACAAGGCATATTAATGACCAGAACTAAATACATCACTAGGCCTATAACACGTAGCTGCCATCTTGCGAGGACAGCATACAGCCACGCTAAAAACCCAGCTAAGCTGCGTGGTTGTACATTCTATAGTAACCTTACATTATAATACTAAATATTATAGAAATAATGGCTTAGCAAAGCTATTTAAAGCAGTACAGATAACCAATAGAGATTTTACACTGAATAAAGGACTATGAAACTAAGAAAGCTAACACCAATTAGCTATAGCCGATCTTACTAATACACCACATTATCAGTCTAACATTACTGAAGCAGCACAGAACTTTATTCTAGTAAGCTGTAACATATTAATAAATTGCAGCACTCACCACACTAAAATAAACTATTTCGGCATCAGCACCGTAGTTAATAAATATAACAATCTAAATCGCGCCACAATTAAATATTATTCAAACCGACGTGTCGGATTTACATAAGATCATTGAAGGTTTCCTTAACCCCAAACAATATGGAAATACTTAACCATTAATTTCATTTACACAAATGTAATAACCGAATATGTCAGTTCTAGTACCGGCCACGTGTTATATTTCCTGAACATGGACCATCTGCTCCAGCCACGCCATGTCTGAATAAATTTAGATCTGAAACAAACCGCACGCGATATATAAATAACATTGAATTAAGTATTTAATTATTTAAAATACTACGGCACAAAGATGGTGATCCTTTATCATTTCTAACACTATAAAGACTTGTTGGAGAATAATAATATATCTACTCACACGTCCTAGGCATGTTCTTGAACTAGACTTTAACAGCGACTTGCCCCAGCGTCTAGCGTGGAAATAACAGAGGATTTCAATCGCCGGGTAGCTTCGGCGCTCCTCTCTTCTGATTGGCTGCTATCCTTAAGCGATATGACTCATGTTTTATTTTTAGATCCTGACTGAGTAACACCAAAATGGCTACCAAAACGCTATGTTGTAGTAAAAAGCTAGAGAACGACAGACAAAATGGCGATGACAAGATGGCGCTGTCACATATTCCCCGCCTGATTTTGTTGTCGTCCCGACAACTGCACTAAGCTCTAAGCTAGGCGCTTCAGTCGTAATCTCTCAGAACGTCTCGGGGCAGGACCTTCTTCAAGAAGCGAAAACACAAATATGAACTTCAGGGAGATTTTGGGGCGGTTATATATATATATATATATATATATATATATATATATATATATATATATATATATATATATATATATATATATATATATATATATATAAATATATATATATATATATATATATATATATATATATACAGGGTGGCCCCAAAAAAGTGAGAACATCTCGTAGCAAAGGGTTATTTAATATAATTGAATTAATATAATGTTTTGTCATTTACAGTTGTATGCCAAGTAATTACGCTAATCAGAAAACATGTTCAATGTGTCCCCCCTGCTTCTCAACGACATTTTGTAAGCGTTGGTGCCACTCGTCTATGCTTCTGTCAATAAAGCGCTGCCCTAGATTTCTCCATTCCTCGATTATTGCCAACTTGAGCTGCTCAACTGTGGTAAATTTTAGCCGACGGTAGACTTTTTCTTGCAATGCACCTGTTGCGCACATATTCTTTTGTGTGGTAGTATGTGACGCACAGATTACTGTTGGTAGGCATACAAATGTAAAGAATAATTATTTGTCTGATGAAAAGTATTTATTTGAGAATCAATGATTCTTAGCCTAAGGGACAGAACCCGGATTGGTCGATGTTGTATTCGGTTCTATGGGTTATCTGTTCTTGTGTCTCAATCTGGCGTATGAATACTAGATTTACGTCATTTTTCGTCTGGTATGGCCAGAAACAGATTGGTCTTGCTTAAAATGTTTATGGCCCGAATTTATATTTATTCCTTGTCTATTTAAGGTGATTCGGTCTTATATCTTTGTATCTTTGTATTTCTATGTCGGACTATTTTGTGAGCTGAACTCTGGGGTGAAAGGCATTTCTGCGCATGCGTCGATTTGGTGTGTGAACAGAGAAGCTGCTGTCATGTCGTCACTGCTATGGGCTGGTCGATTAGAAAGTTTGTAGATTGATCTCTGTGATTTATTCTAGGAAGGAGATTGTTTTTCTGTATGATTGTATTATCAGAGATTCTCCTAATGTTCATTATTAACGCCAAGGAATGGCGTGCGTTATTCGCTTGTGTGTGTTTTCCTAAAGCCAGGTAAAACCAAAACCTTTTTTGCTGAACTTTTTTGCTAAGCCTAGATGGGAGACGTATTATCGTACATCTAGGATTATTGACTACAGATGAAGATGACGTGTTATCTAGCAGCACTAGATTACTTGATGTAACCAGCCTTATTTATTGATAGCAGAAATGTATAGAAGCCCAATGAGGACATTTATGTATGAATAACGAATTAATTCTGCTTCATAATTTTTCATCCTGGGTGAGCGAAGCTCACGGAGGAGAGCCATTTTTGGATTCCCGCCATTGTAAGCGGATCATCGTCGAAGAACAGAAAAGGTCCTATTATCTGATGATGGTATAGAGATCTAGATATTATGAAAACCCACTACTGTGGTTTAACATTATTGCTATAAACATTGGATGAATTTACGGCTTGAGAAACTTAGCCAGGAGAAGGTTCTGACAGTGAACCATTGTTGATGATTATGTATCCACCTCAACTGACGCGATTAGTCAGTTGAAGCATGAGACGATAGACAACCAGAATATTGAGTGCTTGCCTACTATCGTTCCATTATATTTACATGAATGTACATCTGATATTGTCCCCTATTTTTCAAGTATACGATGATTTTGTGCCAACCTGTTCAAATGACTGTAATCGTGATGTCGAAGTGTACGTCCATTATTAAATGTATGAAACGTCATCAGTGGTCTGCCCTTTATTGACTTCAAACTATGATTGAGTGAGTGACTTGTCAACTCAACAGAACTAAACACCCATTCGCGTTATTTACATCTACACTCTCACTCTATGTCAACACGGTCCCTTGTCAGCGCTCCAACACTTGACGTACAAGGTGACCTAACTACTTAACACTGTGTCGGGAAGAGTTGACCATTCATAACCTCATGAAAGCAGTATTATTACACATCACATCCACTCTCTTCGTTATCAATGTGATGGCAACAAAAAAACGTGTTATCAGCACCACATTGTTTTTCAATTCGCAAATTTTTAATCAGAATACGGTCTTCTGCTGTGATTTTTGTCATTCTGGTTAAAATATTTTCAAAACACGCAGAAGTTGACGATTGGCAAATTAAAAATCAAAGATGGCGACCGGAAATTGTCGTACTTATAACGTCATATAGTTAAATAGCTAAGTAAGTAAATCAGTAAACTATTTAAGCTATTATGGATAAAGTTAAACAAATTTTGATGTAAAATTATATTACATTGTACGAGATGTTCTAACTTTTTTGGGGCTACCCTGTATATATATATATATATATATATATATATATATATATATATATATATATATATATATATATATATATATATATATATATATATATATATATATATATATATATATATATATATATATATATATATATATATATATATATATATATATCTATATATATATATATATATATATATATATATATATATATATATACGTTAAAAACTTTATATTCATTGAGGGTAAGATAAATGTTTAAAGCTCTCATATGTTCGCCTGAGATTTTCAGTCGTGCATCTGAGCACAGCAATGATATGTTTTGTAATGTTATTTACATACGACCGTGCACCAGTATTAAACGGGGTATGGCGCGGTATGACGCAGTGATTTGTTTATTGTTTACTGACTATGTCCTTGAGGCAGATCCAGATATCCATTATCGGATATAGACGTTATACCACATCACCCCTAGTGTGCCGATGGTAAAGAAAATATGGGCCTAACACCATATTCCCAAAATGCTTCAATGGGCGTGTAATGGGATCCTTTACCTTTTTTCTTTACTATTGTCATCATCGTAAAAGCCTTCAATGGCATGGCAAAATTGAGAGCAGTTTTTTTTTCCAAAAATATCTCAAAGAAACATTCAAACTGGTATCATCTTGCTCTCCGGCTCTCGTTGACTTACAGATAAAATACGTACTATAAAAATGTCTAAATATTGGGTCGCGTAACTTCGAGTTTTGCGCGTAAATAGAACAAAAATGCGTTAAAATTGGTGCACGTAAGTTCGAACTCGCGAAAATAAAACACGAGGAAACAGAGAACTACATGTATCTGGAATGTCTGGCACCCAGAGAAGGTGGGTCTCGCACCCCGATGCACCCCTGGTTAAGAAGCGCTGCTTTAGAGGTATTAAGATCAATATCTCAATAGACATACGTTTCCATGACACCAGGAACACTAAAATAATTTGGTTTAAAATAAATATAGTATTAAAGTGATGAAATAATTAACTGTTATAAAGATAGTATTAAAGTGATGAAATAATTAACTGTTATAAAAATAGTATTAAAGTGATGAAATAATTAACTGTTATAAAGATAGTATCATTCATTTCTCGTCAGCTCCCGGATGAGCACTGGCCTTCAACAAGTTCACGCGAAACTTTCCTTTTCTGTGCAAGCTGTTCAAAGCTTCTTCGTGGAGTCGGCCTAACAATTGTCCGACTCAGACTCCTGAAATTTTAGAAGTCCGACTGTGAATCCCGACTCCGACTACAGTTTTCTACTAGTCATATAGCATACAATTTGGAGTCTGGGTCAGGACATTTTTTACTGATTCCGACTACAGTTTTCTACTAGTCATATGGCATAAAATTTGGAGTCTGGGTCATGACATTTTTTACTGACTCCGACTACAGTTTTCTACTAGTCATATGGCATACAATTTGGAGTCTGGGTCAGGACATTTTTGACTGACTCCGACTCCATTAAGAAACGACCGACTCCACGACCTTGACCCCTGAGCCGTGGTTCAAAGTCTGTTCACGTCTTATTCCCTTTCATATTTGTCTCCAGTTCTCTTCTCCGCGTGTTGTTAAATCTCTCTCTCTATTTCTCTTAACCTGGGGATTTTAGAACAACGACAACCTTGTCATGCTGCTTCCATCTGGTTTCCGTAGAATGTGTGTTCCACCCAACCCGATCGCTTTTTATTACAGATACACTAATGCAAAAAAAAAAATTTTTTTTTTCTTAACCAGCGGAACTTTGGCTTTCAGCCCTTCGGCCCAATGACATGTCATTGCGAGGCTGGGGAGCCTGTGGACTTTCCTTCCAACCCGGTCAGGAGCTTCGCTCCTTCTTATCCACAGAGGGTTATCTCAGGAGCCGTTCAGGTTATTCAGTCAAAATCCCGGTCAATGACACTTCTTCAAATGCTTACGCCCGGGCTTGAACCTTGAAACCTGATAGCCAGCGCAATGTGGTAACCATTACACCAGCGCGGCTCCCATGCAAAACAAATAAAACAAGGGTTTTTTTTTAATTTTATTTATTTATTTATTTTTTTTTTAAAGCCTGCTATCCTGTTTTCTGTCTGATATGTAATAAGGAATAAGATGGACTAGATTTAATTTACAATTCACTCTTACCTGTGAATATAACCAAAATATAGACATCTTTTAGTGGATAGATATGGGAATTTCGACATTTGATGTTCATTTCCTGTACTTGTCTGCTATTCATTCTAATAGTGATGTGCAGGATTAAGCCCAACCAAGAATAACAGTACACAAACGTACACGCTTTCATTTCTAAAGTAACCTGACGATAATTTCACATCCCTTAAGTTGTATGCATTTATTATTACAAATTAATTACTATAAATAGGAGAGTTCAAGTATAAATCGTTGGTAATCTATGTCTATCTGTGCTGTAACTAAAATTTCTGGCAGATGACTGTGCCATTTGGTGATCTGGAAAAAAACGTGGACCATGTTTACAAAAAACTTCAAAACCAATTAGACAAAGTTTCAGAGTGGATGAAAAGTTGGGGCTTCCAAATTAATGTAAACAAAACAGTAGGTACGATATTCAGCAAAGGAAATTTTTAAAAAAATAACAAAATCAATATAACCATTAAAGGTCAGAAAATATGTACATCCTTAACAACAAGATTTCTGGGCATAACTCTAGATAAACAACTAAATTATAATAAACATATAGACAATTTAGTAGAAAGCTGTAGGGGACCCCTAAATATACTAAGGATTGTAAAAGGCAATGGATGGGGGGCCAGCAATAAAATAATGCTTATGTTCTACAAGTCTTTCATCAGGGGGAAACTGGATAATGCCAAGATAGTCTACGACTCAGCTGCAGCTTCTAACAAAGCAAAACTGGACAGGATTCAAAATGCAGGCATGAGAACCATTACAGGTGCATTTGTATCGACACCAGTAGAAGCGCTGGAAGTAGCTCTTGGCATACCTCCCCTTGGTCTAAGACGGAAAAAACTAAGATTAAATTATTGGAGTAAAGTAGCACAAGAAGTGACCCACCCTGCACATAAAGCATTTGTCAAAAACCAACCAAGTGTATGGGACGTCCCCTTAAATAAAGATAGATATCCAACAGGGTGGAGAATTATAGAAGATCTAACGCAGCTCAAAGAACTATCAAACACAATTGAAAATAGTAATAAATACAGAAGCAAAATACCACCCTGTGGAACTAAAAACACCAATCATAGACTACTCACTTACTGAAAAGATCAAACAAAACATAGAAGATAAGGAAGCCAAAATGATAAGTAGAAAGTTCATAAATCAACTAACTAAACAAAGTCTGGCCGTCTACACTGATGGATCCAAGGGTGATAGTGGACAACTAGGTGCCGGAGTTGTAATACCACAATGGGGAGAAAAAAGAGCTACAGTATAACTGAAGGGGCTTCGATTTTTACCGCAGAGATGGTAGCAATTCTTAAAAGTCTAGAAATAATCGAAGATAACCCACCAGAAGCTGTTACGATATTTACAGACTCACTATCATCACTACAAGCACTAGAACACCCAGGTAAATGTAGCCGGCCAGACATAAAGGAAGAAATTCTAGCAATTAATACATCACTAGGGAACAGAGGATGTAGTGTGAGGCTAGTGTGGGTTCCAGCACACATAGGTATTGCTGGTAACGAGTTGGCAGACCAGAACGCCAAGAATGGAAGAACAAGTAAAAACAATATAAGAGCAGGACTGGGAAGGTCGGAGATCAAGAGCCAAGTGAAGATAACTATAAACGAGGAATGGAAGACAACATGGAAGAAAAGTAGAAAAGGCAGACATGCGTTCAAACTGCTGAAAGAACCAACAAGGACGTGCCAGGTCAGAGAAGAATTAAAGATACCATCGAACAAAAAACTGTGGCGTCTCCGTCTCGGTGCAGCATACTTTATGATAGAAGAACCACACTGCCAAGAATGTCAGGAAGAGAATGACATATACCACTACTTGATCCACTGTAAAAAGTATGAATAACAAAGGCTTGAATTAAAAACTTACTATAGAAATCACAATATAGACTTAACAGGTGATAGGGTCTTAAGTATTGATGCCCCAAGAGATGCCCAATCAATACTTAAAAGATATATACATAAAACAAAGGAAAACATATAAGATTAGTACTTCAGGAAAAACATCCAACTAAATAGAAATTAAGCAGCAAGAACTAACAAAGCATTAACAAAAAAAACTAACTAACTACTCATGGGACAAGGAAAGACAAATAGGTATATATATAAAAAGGGCAACAACTCAAAAAGAACAAAAACTAATACAAATCAAAACCAAGTGTAAAGGACAATAGTTATCTATAAACAACACAAAAGAGAAAATAAAATGGACAAATACTAATATAATTAAAAATCAGCAACTGCAAAAGACAATAGTTATTTAAATTGAATACAAAATCAGTAAATAAAATGACACTAAATACCCCAATTATAACCAACTTTCAGGTTGAACAGGGTAGACCAAGATGGAACGAGAAGAGGCAACAATGGCCAGATGTTAAGTGCCCGCTCTCCACCCATCAACTCGTCAAAACAACAACAACAACAACAACCAATCGTTGGTAATCTATGTCTATCTGTGCTGTAACTAAAATTTCTGGCATAAAGCGTATACATTTTACAATTTAAAAACATTCCCCTAATCAAGTATTCAAACTAGTTATTTGAAAATACATTTTTAAATCACAACTTCTCCGAAAACATGTTGAGACAGCTGCAATCATGTACAACCAGATAGCTGTCGCATACATAACAACTATGTTTGTCATTGACCCTGCCTCGTGTAATGTCTTTGTGACAGAAGAACTCGCTGTTTATCAAAATGAATTCCTTTACATCCAGAGTTCACGCAATAATGTTTCATTTATCCAAAGATATGTGTATTTAGGTTAAAATTATATGACCAGGTCTTATCATTAAGTCGGTTAGACACGAAGAACATCCCGAAAACGGATACTTTGAAACGAGTTAAAAGAAAATGTCTGATGATTTTTATTTTTTATTATACCCTTATGAAAGTTGTTGCTCTTAATTAGACTGTTATCCCTATAGACATTAGGCACGTTAATGTCAATATCAAAACTAGTTATTGTTTGGGCGTGGACAATTTATCAGATATTTCGGTGGACTTTCATACAATATAAAACCCAAACTTAACATAACTCTCATTGATGACTCGTCATAGAACTAAGGTTAAAAATACATTCACTTGTTACTTTTTATTTCGCCTTATGTTAATTCAGTTCCTTATTGCATTTTATTTTTTGTTTCATGCAGGCAAAATTATTCTGGTTTTTTTTAAATAAGGGTAATGGTTGTCGTGTGGTGGGTATTGGGGCAACTACTACAGTAGTTTTCGAAGGAAAAAGCCTATGAGATATTGGGTAGGTCTCCAGAAATTGGCTCGTTAAGAAAGAATAGAGACATATTCGAGATAGAGACAAGAAGAGGAGAATGCGAATGCTTTCCGCTGAACAGTGTTTTCTAGTGTATTATGGAAAGAGTTCTGTCTCTCCCCCCCACCCCCACCCCTCATCCCCACGACCTTAACTTCTGTCCTTAGATCCCGTAACAGAAAAAGCCCCCAACCTCATCTGAGTGCAGAAATTTACCTATATGTAAATATTTAACATCGACAGCACGAGTGATACATTAACAAACTAAATAATGATCAAACGATTATTGGGTTTATTAATTAAATATCCACAAAAATAAGGTTAGTCGTGATTAGAACGTAATGATAGTAAAAGATGATTCACACAAAAACACACAGATGAGATATTAATATTGTAGTTAATTAACTAGAAGGATGAACTTGTGTAAAGCTAAATTATGATGATGTGATATAATACGTGTTATTAAAATGGTGAGTAATCTACACAGTCCATGTGTCTCTAAATGCTTTACCCGGGTAGGATGATTCACGTGTATGCATAGAATGTCCCAAATTGTTATATGTTATGTCGAGTGGGGTATCTCTAAGTCGAGGACGTTCTGATGAGAACTTTTGTTGTACTGAGAACGTTGACGATGTTTGACAATCGTTGACCAACAGTTAACAGTTGTCGTATGAAAACTGTCTGCTGTCTAATCTTCAAAGGGTACTGGCCAGACTGGATATCTTCACGAAATGTTCTTGATATGTAGACTCATTAACTTGAGTATGTAATCGTGATTCATGAAATATAACTTTGGAGTAAGCTTCATTTGGTATAAATATGAGAATCAGCTTTTGAGCTCATTAGCTTGACTTCAGATGGTAAGCTTCCGATGGAGCTGAACTTGATATTTGAATAAGCAATCAACTGTGAGCTTTAGATTGACTCATGTAGTAAACTTTCGATGGAGCTGAACTTGATTTAAATATGTATTGAGCTTGTGCGCACGTGATATAATTTGACGAAAAATGCTGCGTCCACCGTTCTAATCGTGGGCGAGAAATATTCCTTTTTAATTGAGGAATGAAAGATATCCGATGGTGAATTCTGCTATGCAAATGTCCGCTTTGAGAGCTTATTTCTGGTTAGACGTCAAACACGTAGCATGTAAACTCAGACTTCTGATGGACTGAAGACACACAAAAGCCTTCGTAAGTTTTCACACTTAATATCCCTGGTTGACTTGCATTTATACTACTCCTCACCAATGATCTCTATGAGTTCAATTCTAATGATGTTAAATATATTGTGCATGAGAGTGGCTGCACATGGAAGACTGTGATGATGATTTAACAAGCTAGATGAAGGTTAAGGATGAACTATTAATTACTTCCTATCAGCCTATCATCTTAGAGGAAAACCTTCTGATTTTATTTATTCATGTAATAGAAGAATTACTTGAAAACAATCTTTCGCAGTTAGCTATGAGGCTAAAATAATAACTAAAGAATTATTTTAAAAAGTATTAATAATCTGCATAAGTTCTACTAACCTTTTCTCCCTTCGCAAACTCCTTTAAGAACGCTGTACACCACAGATATGAATTAATTTATCCACACTGAATAAACACACGTTGAATAAGGCTAGTCTTTAGGTATTTTTCTCTACACCACAATGTTGAAAAAACTGGACTGATATCTAGTGAACTGCGCGGTACCTTATATTCTTAACACGCCCATATGTCCCGAAATCTTGCCTGTGACGTGAAACTCCGCCTCTACCCAATAGCTAGGCCACAATCTGGTCGCTCGCACCTAGGATCTCTCTTGTCCCCTGTCAGCGCATGTCACTGTCTAAAGTAGGTTGGGTTATTCGCCACCAACTTTCCTTCGCGTTGCTTGTCAGTTTCTGTAAGACCGTCCGGTGTTTGCTGATTGGCCAGCTATAAAAATTCCCCTGTCTTTTCCTGTAACAAATCTTGCGGTCCATTGACGCTTGCATGCAAATTTCTGTCATCCTTTGTGAGACGGTTCTCCGTATGCCGGCTTACGAGTTCCTTTGTCGTGCCTGGCTATGTTATTGGGCATAATGACCATCGTCTCCCATCTGGAATCAAAGGTTGTTGTTCCGCGTCAAGGGTCTTTGATATCACACTCCTGGAGTCCATTGTTTGCGTGGCCATTGTATCTTGCGCGATGCTACCATGTAGTGTCAGCCGCGTGTCTTCCAAACTAAACAATAGTCCAAGGTGGTAGTGCTGACGATTATTTACACAGGGACTTTTGTATCAAAATAAATCGTTTATGACCAAGCTGGGGTTTCACATGATTAGGATGAAACCAGATGTGTTTCACCAGATTTATCACGAGGCAATGTGGACTTCAAAAGACAATGCAAGGTGGAGGTCTAAATGAACGGAGTGTAACAAGTCGCGAGTAATAAAGAGGTTACAGTTTAAAATCCAGTCGTGGTTAAAAGATTACTAGAACAACGATGAAAGGGCAAATGTGGAATGAAAGAGCACAATGTGGGAGAAAATAAAATAAGAAAGATGTAGGGAAAGATAGAGCGATAAGGCTTTGGCGCTCGTTTATCACAATGGTATATTTTGCAATTATGGAGACATCTGTGTATGTTCCAAGAAGATCACATTTTAACGGTAAAAGCATTC
Source organism: Oreohelix idahoensis (assembly GCA_024509875.1). Classification (NCBI taxonomy): domain Eukaryota; kingdom Metazoa; phylum Mollusca; class Gastropoda; order Stylommatophora; family Oreohelicidae; genus Oreohelix; species Oreohelix idahoensis. The sequence goes on along the minus strand of JAMPIV010001647.1, from coordinate 38,259 downwards.
AAATTTTTCTTTTAACAAAAAACATTTACATACATTCATAAATGGGTGCTTGCGTAGAATAGAAAGATTGAAAAGGAATGACAGGTTTGCCAATGTGGAACTGATGACAAGAACCAGACAAGTGCCAGTGGGACAAATGATGAGAAGACGACGCTGGCGATGGATAGGACACTCATTGAGCAAACCTGTTGATAACATTAAAAGGCAGTCCTTGTTCTGAAATTCTCAGGGAAAGAGAAGCAGAGGTAGACCCAAAAAACACACACATGATAAAGAGAACTGGAGACAGAAATAAACATGGTGAGAAAAAACGTGGAAAGAACTTGAGCTGATGGCACGTGACAGGTGGACTTCGGATGTGTTTGTGAAGGCTTATGCTAATTGGGGAGATAAAGGGTATTGACTGATTGATTATTGCATTTTATTTTGTTTCATGTCGGCTAAATTATACCGGTTTTGTTATTTCTTTTTTTTTTTTTTTTTTTTTTGGGGGGGGGGGGGGGGAGGGGGGGGAAGGGGGGGGGGGAGGGTGAGTAATGTTTTCGTTTGCAACCAATGGAGATTTCAGTGTGTGTTCCAAGAATATCATATTTTTACGGTAAATGCATTTAATTTTTCATTTTAAATTGGTGTTCACTGAAAACTGAGGAGGTACTTGCAATGTTGGCGTAGCTGGCGAGTCCTTTTTAGGGCAAGTCCTTTATGCTAGCAGATGGATAATGTTAGTCCTTGTCAGGACTTAGTATCTATCAACGCTGGTCGGACTAGCAGTCTTTTTCAGGGCTACTTCAGGATAGCAGATAGATGCTAGTTGTCCTTTTCAGGGCTTAGAGTTTATCAACACATCGCTTCAGTTAACAGAGTTCACTTATTTTTAAATGGCAACGTGCGCACTGATATAACCAAAGGACTTAAGTCTAAGTTGACAGGTCCGTGCCTCGCTACAAGAAGGCAAAATCCACACACACACAAAAACCTAAAATAATAAAAAGCGTCTTCTTCCATACATGCTACACACTACGGTTTACTCGTAATCTGTACAAGGTGTTTGCGTTTTCAGATGTGTACATAATTTCTGTACAGGTTTTTTTTAGCCTAATTCTTAAATATATATAAATCGATCGTCTTGCGATACACCTTAGCCGATATTTTAGTCGTGCCGTGAGATTCGGCGAGATGTTAGGCCACGTGAATAAAAAATTAACCAATAAAATCAAGCTGCCTATTTTTCAACTGATGCTGGCTTTGCGAGAGTCCACGTGGTGTGTCGTTCATTCGTCTTTTTTCACTAATGCTGACAGTAGCCAGCACGTTACTGGTTATTTTAACGATTACGTCGCATTGAGCATAATTTGTTATTTACGGCTGCTTATAAGCAACAACAACAAAAAAGTGGATAACACTACATATTACATGATTTTACTAAAACTTGTAGAATCTGCGTAAGAAATGTACATTTTAATAATAACATAAAAAGAAATATGAAACTGGATAAACAATCGCGAAAGCAAGGCAAATTTGTGTCTTAACCCGATCAGAGCCCCTGGAAATACTTTTTTGGAGTTACTCCTCTTCTAAGTTTTAATTACTTTTCTTTAAAATCATTCTGATTTTTCTTTGGTGGATATATCATTATTACGATCATCCAGTGAGTTGTTTTATTAAATAACTAGCAATAACCCGTTAATAACGACGGAAGTAAATCAAATACTGTAAAATATTTTAAAAATATTTTTTAATTAAATATAAAAGTTCTTTGATGACAACATTTGTTGTGAAAGTGTGTGGATCTGTTTCAAAGAATGTTCATGCTCTTCTGCAAACTGATTTGCTCGTTGTGACTGACGCTGTGCTTCTCTTTGTGCCGCTTCATGCTGTCGTCGCATTGCTGCTTCTTCTAGAGTCTCGCTTGCTCGTTGTGATTGATGCAATCGTCTCTTCCTCTTAGCATATGCGGCTCGTTTTGCAGCCATCTTATCATTTTGATCCATAATAATAAGTCTGCAATACTTTAAATTAAAATTTTGTCTTGAAGAAACAATCAAAAACTTACATTTTAAGGTTATTTTTAACAAAATGATGACTTAAATCAGTTTCCAGAGTGAAACTGGGTTCTACGCCGACTTTTTTTCGTTGAGTGTTACTATTTTCGGAAGAGCACATATAAGGGAAACAAAACAATTAACGTCTAACTTTCAACCACAGTTACATCCCTTAGATATGACCGACGTACAAACGGCGAGAATTATGGAGTTTGATGATTAATTACTATAAATGGTTGTCGTATTGATGGTTGAAACTTCATATGGATATTTAAAACTGCCAATTAGGCTAAAACGGCTATTTTCATTTTTGAAGTTCGGTAGAGAATAAATTACCTTAGCGCCAGTTTATATTTTCGTAGCAAATTATGAAAGTTTTATTTTTTTTTTTTTTTTTATTTATTCGATAAAGTAATTTTATTATTTTTAAAATTACATAAAATATTTATTGAACTAATTCTAAATCGCCCTAGAAACCTCCCCATTCCATTTTATATCTTCTTCTTCTTCCGTCCTTAGCCACCGACCGTCAAAGCAGTCAGTGGCCATTACGCCTAGTGGCGTCTTAGGGCAACAGCAGATAGGTTTTCTTTGCCATTGTTTCCCATCACGCCTATTGGCGTCTTTAGGGCAACGGCAAATCAATCCATCTGCTGTTGTTTCCGTAATCGAAGTGACTGGCAAACGGGTGATCAGCCCGTTGGTCCATTTTTATATAACAGGATAATATAGTTTTGATCAATTTTTCTCTTTGCAATAATAATAATAAAAAAAAAATAACGAAGTAATCCCATCCGCTGCAGACCCAAATAGAACAGTCCCAACTAAGATGGTTTGGCCATGTCTGCAGAATGGGAGAAGATCGGCTACCACGACAAGCATGGGAAACAAAGAGCCAGGGATCCAGACCTCCAGGACGACCCAGAGTCCGCTGGGAGGACAACATTAGACAATCTTTGAAGGACCGAGGACTAGAATGGAACCAGGCCAGGAAGAAGACAGCTGATAGAATGGTCTGGCGCTCTCTCTTCCAAACCTCTACACCTCACGGTAGAAGGGGAACGACTAAGTAAGTAAGTATAACGAAGTAGTAAAATTAGTTGTGAGAACAGTGAAACGTCTTCTTCGATGTCATTCGGGTACGTGGCGAACGTCGTTAGGGTTAAGATTAAGGTTTGCGTTTAGGATTTCTAATCCATAACCCTAAATACTGTGTCTCAGAATTCTTTTATAAGGTTCTATCAAACACGGTATTTCCTGGTCTGTTAGTGAAAATTAAGCGCAGAAATAGATTATATGATCACATCATTTTTACAGTGTAAAATATAATAATAATAATAATAGCCCCTTCAGTCATAACTGACTATGGGAATGCGCAGCTGAGGTGACAGCCCTCAGCTGCTTATTTTCCTGGTGCTCCTTTCGACTTTTTCTCCTCACCTCTGCTTCTTGTGTGAGCCTCTCTTCGCCCAATCTGAGGTGGCGCCGTAAATAGCATCGCCACTTAGTGCGATCGGCAGCTTTATCCTCCCATGTTGCTGGATCCATGTCCAGTGCCCTCATATCTCTCTTGCACACATCTTTGAACTTCAGCTGTGGTCGCCCAACTGTTCTCTTGCCATCTGCTAATTGTCCGTAGAAGATATCTTTTGGGATGCGACCATCATCCATGCGGCGAACATGGCCAAGCCAGCGAAGTCTGCGCTGTCTAAGAAGCGTATACATACTTTGAAGGCCAGCACGTGACAACACCTCGACATTTGTCACTTTATCTTTCCACGAGATGCCGAGGATGCGGTGTAGACACCGCAAATGGAAGGTATTGAGCCTTCTTTCTTGCTTAGCATAGGTCGTCCAGGTCTCGCTGCCATATAGGCTTTAGACTTATTGTGAGGCCAATGTCCTTGCATGCTTTAGTGAAGCGATTCATCAAGCTCTGAAGCTCCTGTTGGCTTTGAGTGACGACTGCAGCATCATCAGCGAACAACAAGTCTCTTATAGTGACCCTTCTGATTTTTGTTTTTGCCTTCAGCCTTGAAAGATTAAACAGACGGCCATCTGACCTATTGTGAAGGCATATTCCTTCAGTTGCATCTCTGAATGCATGTTTCAAGAGTAAGGCAAAGAAGATTCCGAAGATGGTCGGAGCCAGAACACAGCCTTGTTTAACGCCACTTCGTATATCAAAGGGCTGTGACGTGCTTCCAGCATATTGGACTGTTCCCTTGATGCCGTCATGGAATGACTTTATCATTTCCAGCATTTTAGAAGGGCAGCCTATTTTCAGGAGGATTTTAAAGAGTGCTTCCCTACTAACCAGGTCGAATGCTTTTGTGAGGTCTATAAAGGCGATATATAATGGTCTTTTCTGCTCTCTTGATTTTTCCTGAAGCTGGCGGAGAGAGAAGATCATGTCTGTTGTTGATCTGCCAGCTCGGAATCCACACTGTGACTCTGGATATATGCGCTCAGCTAACTTGTGTAGTCGCATTAAGATGACTTTGGCAAAAACCTTAAAAACAATACTAAGAAGAGAGATGCCTCTGTAGTTATTGCAATCACTTCTGTCTCCTTTATTTTTATACAGTGGTACAATCTTGGCATCTCGCATGTCTTGAGGAATAGTTGTCTCTTCCCAGCACTGGCACAGCATCCTATGCAGGCGATGTAATAGCGTGCTCTTACAGCATTTGATTAAATCAGGAGGAATCCCATCACTGCCTGGTGCTTTGCCAGAGGCCAAGCTATCAATGGCCTTGCTGAGTTCCTCTAATGTTGGTTCGGCATCCAGCTCCTCCATAGTTGGCAGACTGTTGACACCATCAAGGGCTGTAGGCGTAACGGTATTGTCTCTAGCGTAAAGCTCAGAGTAGTGCTCGACCCACCTCTCCATCTGCTTACCCTTATCGGTTAGCTTCTCTCCGCTGATGGTTTTTAGCGGTGCCGTCTTACTTTTATGGGGGCCAAGTGCTTTCTTTATACCGTCATACATTTGTCTAATGTTGCCTGTTTGCGCTGCGATCTGGATGCTCTCACTGAGCTGGAGCCAGTAGTCATTTGCACAGCGTCGAGCAGTTTGTTGAACTTCGCTTCTCGTAGCCCTCAGGATCTGTAGGGTTCTGGCACTCGGGGAACGTTTGTATTCATTCATAGCACTGCGCTTAGCTTCAATGACAGGTGCCATCACATCTGATGAAGCATCAAACCAGTCATTTGACTTTGCTGTTTTCTTACCAAAGGTGGCACGTGCAGTACTTTGAATGGTGTTCCGTAGATGCTCCCAGTTCTCTGTAATAGTATCACCATGCTGAGGGCTACTGAGCACTTTCTCGAAGGTCGCAGTGAATTGAGCGATCATGAAAGGGTCTGACATCTTGCTGGTATCAATGCGTGGTTTCTCTTCATGTCTGACACGATAGAGTTTTCTTGGTTGTGCTCTGATTTTGCAGCAAACCAAGGAGTGATCTGTATCACAGTCTGCACTATGGTACGAGCGCGTGGAGAGCACAGACCTGAGGAGTGGCCTTCTGACGAGAATCAGGTCAAGTTGGTGCCAGTGCTTGGATCGTGGGTGTCTCCATGACACCTTATGCTGGGGTTTTGTCTGAAAGTAGGTGTTGGTCACGCAGAGGTCATGGTGGACGCACAACTCTAAGAGCCGTTGTCCATTTTCATTCATCTTGCCAATACCAAACCTGCCCAGACATGAAGGCCATGAAACATTATCGGCACCCACTCTAGCATTAAAGTCACCAAGGAGAACAAGCTGTTCTTGCCTAGGTATGCTTTTGATAATTGCTGTTAGATTCTCGTAGAATGGCTGTCTTCCTTACATCGTTTACATCCTGTAGGTTTTCGGATAGTCCAGTCAACATAGTCCGGACGTTCCAGCATCCCAATCTGAGAGTTTGCTTATTTCTATTTTTTCGATAATTGCTTGGTGCAAAATTTTCTGTCCACAGTTCGGGTTTGACCCTAATCCCCATGTACCCAATGGGGAAAGCAGACAGTGGCGGGACAACACCTTATTGACTGGGGGCTGCCCAGCTTGAAGCGGGCGGTAGGTGTCCAGTGAGATCCTAGAACCTCTCCCACTGTCGGAAGTAGCCCCTGGCGCCATGCCCTACGCCAATTGGGCAAAATGCTTATAACCGGTAACTGCTACTTCCCGTGTTTTGCTGACACCTATAGGGTGAAGCTGGAGTGTTCTCTCCAGGGCGCGAGCTTGGGCACAGTTATATGGAGATCAAGCTGTTGCCCATGCAGCATGTTCCCCCTCTCCACACAGCCGGTAGATCCAAAGGAACGGCAGTAGCCGATACAGTTTGGTACCAGCCATGTCGCAGGAGTTGCCAGAATAATGTCGAAGTGTAAAATATACTCAGACATTTATTGTTTGAGTTTTAAAATAAGCGAAGACTTGCTTTAAAGTCAAAGTCCCCATGCCTCAATTATAATGCAGCTGTAATTTAAAAGATGTTTACACGAATTAACTTTATTTATACGTTTTTTTTAAATCTTTGTACAGGTTTTGCAGGTCTTTGTACAGGGTTTTTTAATTTTCTGTACAGGTTTTTCATCTCCGAGTTGTAGCGTGTATGTTCTTCTTTATGTAACCTGCCAGTTAACGTAGATGATGTCTCTCCACAACTTACTGTCCCAGTGATGTTTATAAATTCTGTTGCAGACTTCTGTCCACGCCATGATGTCAGACCGTACATTATCTTCTCTCTTAGTCGTCCTCTGTCTCTTTGTCTTTCAGTATTTCCTACTGTCACAATATATTCCAGTTATCCTCTTCTCATAACATTCTCAAAGAAAGTGGATTACTTCTTTCTAATATGAACACTATGCTTCCCTTCTAATATGAGTACTATGCTTCCTTCTAATATAAATACTATGCTTCCTTCTAATATGAATACTATGCTTCCTTCTAATAGAAATACTAGGCGTCCTTCTAATATGAATACTATGATTCCTTATAATAGAAATACTGGCGTCCTTCTAATATGAATTCTATGCTTCCTCCTAATAGAAATACTAGGCGTCCTTCTAATATGAATACTATGCTTCCTTCTAATATGAATACTATGCTTCCTTCTAATAGAAATACTAGGCGTCCTTCTAATATGAATACTATGATTCCTTATAATAGAAATACTGGCGTCCTTCTAATATGAATACTATGCTTCCTTCTAATATGAATACTATGCTTTCTTCTAATATGAATACTATGCTTCCTTCTAATATGAATACTATGATTCCTTCTAATATGAATACTATGCTTCCGTCTAATATGAATACTATGCTTCCTTCTAATATAAATACTATGCTTCCTTCTAATATAAATACTATGCTTCCTTCTAATATGAACACCATGCTTCCTTCTAATAGAAATAGTAGGCGTCTTTCTAATATGAATACTATGCTTCCTTCTAATATGAATACTATGCTTCCTTCTAATATAAATACTATGTTTCCATTGCACACTAGCTTCTTCCAGGATATCATAATTACTATTTTTAGCTGTTCATGATATTTTTAATATTATTTTGTAAAATCGCATCTCGGTGGCCACAATGGATTTTCTTGCTTGTTTACTAATTGTCCGTGACTCACTGTCAAATAGAGTTATGATCATTAAATTTTCTATTATTCTTCCATTCTTCCACCCGTGTCTTCTATTTATTATCACTCTTTACTTTTTTTCCTGTATTTTTCGCATTCGTTCGTTTGCGAAAAATATTTTCTTTCCCATTCTCACTTTGCCGGTTTCGTTTTCTCATACTGGTAAACGCAGTTATGACATAACGTGTCAGTCTCTACACGAGACGGGAGAGCGTTAAAATGCATTCTATTGCATTAGATGTCAGTGGACGAAACTGTGACTTTCGCTTATCTCAGACATACGAGCAGACTTATGTCTGCACTTTCAGCTGACATGCGCGTTTTCTTCGGCTGAGTGCTCAGGTAAGGCGCGATAACTGACATCTCTACGGCGCAGTACGAGACAGGTGTCTGGGAATTCCACCTGACACGGCACTCACTGTGGGCCATGGTCAGCGTGAGGTGCGAAAACTGCCTCGGCATTGGAAACGGGCGTCTGAAATTCGCAACTGACACGCGCCCTCTCGGTCAGTAGGTGGCAGTTACGGCATGCGTTTAAGTGTTAAACGTAAGTGTTAAAGACGGAAAGGAGAGAGTACTTCGTTTTGCGAAATAAACGTTCACCTCTTTGTCTGGTAATAGATATAACCAGAATGTTAAACTAGATTTTCATTCTTGCTCCTGAATTCGCAGTAGACAGGACGTTTCGTGCTAAGAGTAAAAGCTGTATAGCGAAGTCTTAGTTTGTTCTTGGTAAAAATTTTGCCGAACTTCTAGACTACCAATAAATATAAGCATATAATTCTAAGTTTGTGCGATCGCCTGTTATTCTGTGTGGAGGTAATATATTATATTAATATCTAATATTTTGTGAAGTGTTTAAAGTGTTAAATCGCTTATTTTATTTCACTAGTTAGATTTGGTGCTTAATTTATATAGTCTGTATTATTTTATAGTGACGAGTTACAGTGGAAAACAGAAATTATATTTCTAGCTTAAACTCAGTCGGCTATTAAGGAATTTAATTTTACTGCTAAAATAATCAGACGAGAATAATTTTTCTAAACTAACTTATAAATGCTAGCTGCCTCATGAGTGTTGACGGAATACGCAGGTATTCCTAATTCATGATGATTGATTTTTATATATAACTTATTTCACGGGAAAGTTTAAATAATAAGTCAAGCTGTACGCTTGCAGTTTAAAAATGTAAGTTATATTGAGTACAAAATATGTAAAATATTTCATATGTGTTTTTCTTTATTCAGTGAATACTGGGTAACCCAAATTTTGCCGGCGTTTAGTACAGAGACATACCTGTGAGAAACATAAACATTTTTTATCTTTTAACCACGTGGGTTTACAAGTTAACACCTGTCTGACAGTGCGTGTGTCTCCATAAATAGACAGAGTACAACTCTCACTAACGGTTTTTATTAAAGACTAAATGTTTATACTGGGCCTTTGAGCCAGATCAGATTTCTGCACAAACTCTCTAGTACATTTGTAGCCTTTGTGGCAAGTAAGATATTACCTTCAATAACTTTGTTCCGACCCTGTTGATAAGCGGCGGTGTGACCAACTCAATTCCTATACTGAAAGAAGACACCGATCTGACATTCCTAGTTTCTAGAAACCTAAGCTATTGACACTGTGATTGCTATTAACGTTCGTGCCTGGACCAATTTTAGGGTGACGTAAGCAGACATATGAAAAAAAAATAAGCGCCCCCAAGGAATCGTTTCCGGAAGCAGAGAATTCATCCCGTCTTTTTGGAACTGGGGATTTCTTGGTCAACGACTGCTATTGACGAGTCTGCATATAAATGTCCTAATAATTGTGTTTTTCCCAGGAGTGGCTATCCAAGCTGTGAGTATGAACAAATGCACTTGATTCCGACTGAATGAATAGAGTGAATGCAGGATGGAGTAATTTCTTTATTGTTGTAATTGGGCACCCATTTGCTGTCTTAACTTTCTGTATTGCCAGTATTGCTAATCATATTTCCCTTAAAAATAGAGCAGTGACATCAAGTCTGTCCATACCTTAAAAAGGGGAAATATTAGACCTAATCATATGTATCTGTGACCTTTCGGGCTATCATCTTTCTCCTAACGGGACTGTGGGCTAAACATCGAGGGGAGATCATAACTGTGGGTCTATCATTTTGGTAGCAGTTTTTTTTAATTGACTTTATGACTATTTGTATATGCTTTGATGTAATTTCTATGTGTTGTGAAGAAATTTTAGATGATAATTAAAATTTCTCTTGAAATTAATCAGCGTGTTGGTCAGCTCGTTCTAGAATATTTATATAATCATCTGTTATAGTTTCCCCACGTCTGTACGTATAACTGTCGTCTTGTATGTGCGTGCACGTGAGTGGTTAGATATATATTACTATATATATATTTGTGTTTAGACTGTCTGACTCCTCGAAAGCTGTCGTAGAAGATAGGTGAGAGAGAGAAGATTTCTCGATCTCAGAGACAGCCTCTTGATCACATTCTGCCATCTCACTCGTGGAACTCTATTGCTATTACTACTTCTCACTGTGACTATCACTCATTCTAATCTATTCAGAAGGGACCAACCCAAGTCTTAATTCTCCTATCAAAAAAATCTACGACACTCACTTCCGTGTATCAGAATGGGATTCATGCAACAATGAACTACTCTCTGTTTTACCTTCACTGACAATGAATTATTGCATAAAACTATCAACAACCCGCCAATATTGGCAGGTTTTTAATTATAGTGTGTTTCTGTTACACGTATTACATTGCTGCTTCTTCTATAGTCTCACTTGCTCGCTGTGAATGACGCGATCGTCTCTTCCTTTTAGCCATCTTATCATTTTGATCCATAATAAAAAGTCTGCAATATTTTAAATTACAATTTTGTCTTGAAGAAACAATTAAAAAACTTACATTTTACGGTTATTCTTAAGAAAAAGGATGAGTTAAATCCGTTTGCCGAATGAAACTGGACAAAAAGGTATCCTGATTGTCTGTTGATTTAATGCACACCGTCACACTTTGCTATTTTCGTGAGAGTACATATAAGGAGAAACAATACAATTATTGTCTAACTTTCAAACACAGTTGCACCCCCTTATCTGTGCTCGAAAGTTAATGTACTCTCTCGAAAATAGAAAAAAGTGCGCAAATGACGGCGTGCAAAGTGTGACAGACCGACCGACCGAAGTACCTCATGGCAGAAATTATGGTATTGGATACTTTACATGCCATGGAGCATTGTTTTTTTGCCTGAGTTATTCTACTCCTCACCTTTGAGATACATCATGCAATTGATGTTATTAACGTACATAGGTATATGAATAAAGAAACGTCATCGTCATCATCATTATTTCCTGTCAGCGCCTAAAGGAGCACATAACTTTAAGAAATACACGCCAAGCCTGTGCCATCAGTTCAAGGTCTTTCCACGTCTTCTTTACTCCCTCAATGTGTTGCTACTGTTCTCACTTCCTCGTATGTGCGTGTGTTGTTGTTGTGGTTTTTTGTTTTTTTTTAATTTATTTTTTAGTCTTATCCTGGGGATTACCTAGTAATGATAAGATCTGGATTTCTCAATGTGTGTCCTAGCCGACACCATCCTTTTTCTCCTCACGTCTTGTTCCACTTTATTTGTCTCGATCTTTCCATCAGTTCTACATTATCGATTTAGTCATACCACGTCAGTCTTTCTGCACAAGCACCCATTTACCGAGGTCTTATCATTATGATTGTTATTATTGTTGCTCTCCGTGTTTCAGAGACATACAATGGTTATCTAGTATCTAGTAGCCCCCTTAGTAATAACTGACTATGAGAATGCGCCCCTGAGGTAATAGTCCTCAACCGTTTTTTGTCTGATGCTCCTTTCGGCGAGTTCTTTTTTCTTCTGCTTGTTGCGAGATCTTCTTTTCGCCCAATCTGAAGTGGAGCCGTAGGAAGTATCGGCACTTGGTGCGATCGGCAGCTTCATCCTCCCAGGTTGCTAGATTTATGTCCAGTGACTTCATGTCTCTCTGGTACATATCTTTGAACCTTAGCTGCAGTCAACCAACTGTTCCTTTTCCATCTGCCAGTTGTCCGTAGATAATATCTTTGGGGATGCAACCATCTTCCATGCGACAGACATAACCAAGCCAGCGTACATATAGTCTATACAGCAGAACTGACTTTCATCTGAATTGGGCGTGCTTCCTTTTGATTTCTAGATACTTCAGAATACAATGAAAGCTCTTCTTGCCTTTTGTATTGTTATCTTGAAATCAATATTTATTCCTCCAACTTAGTCTCTAATTCTGCCTAGATTATGGATGACTCAACACCTTGTAGGGGTGTAGAAACAGTGTAAACAGACCATCGTTCATATCATTGATTTTCGTAATCTTTCTCTTCTCTCTGCGTATTTTCAAACACAGTGGATGAAATCTCTTATCACGTATTCTCATTTTGTCTGGCAAATGGTTACGGTTATGGGACAGAAGAGCCAGGATGTCGGCAAAAACTAGCTCGTTAAGCTGTTTTGTCAGAGTCCACTAAATTCCTTTTCTGCTGGTTGTTGTAAATCAGCGGTTCTAAAAGCACCCATTTACTAAGGTCTTATCACTCCTGGAGATCCCCGAGACCGTTACAGGAGTCCGCGAGATCAAAACTATTTTCATAATGATCTAAGACGTTATTTGCCTTTTTTGTGTTTAGCATTTTGCCTCAATTTGGAGAGGCGATCATTTCAACCTAGACACATAGTCCGTAGGTTATATTACGACACATGTTTAAATAAAACAGACTATGTAGTCTGGAATTGTAGTTAAGTACTTTCACTATCATTCTCTCACGGTATAAACCACAAAAACAAAAGCTCCTAGTGGTCTTCTATAATTTTTAAGAGTGTAAAGGTGTTCTGAGACAAAAAAGTTTAAGACACGCTGTTGTAAATAAATAAAACGTCCCAGAAATATAAACAAGAACTGCAATATTCTTCCTCTAGTTTTAGCAATGGCCTAACACTTATGAAATACCATTTACTATTCTTTCTCTTTTGATGTCAGCTACGGTCCCATGCAGGGGATGCCTTTTGTCTGTAGTTACTCGCATATAAGCTTTTGCCTGGGCCATCTCATGTCTGGATCTAAGTGACAGTAATACAAGCATGTGCCACATCGTCGCAATGGGGATATATCGCGTACAGCCCAAGACTATATGCATCCCTTCATTTTGAATGTGTTGTCGTTCACATTGTGTTAATGACAGCGTGAGTATTCCCAGCCTATACTCCATTACCGATATGGCTAGCTGATGATACAAGAGACAGTTATCTCTGCTCCAGCCATTGCTTTTTGTGGCTGCCAGACCTCTCCTGCATTTCTGCATGGGATCAATGATACAGACGATCCGGTTAGCATAGCAGGTCTGTGATCAAAGTATCATGGAAGTTGCTTAGGCAGTTGAATATTGAGTTAATAAAGAATGTTCATAATCTCTGTCCATGACTTGAGTGTTCTGGTTCTCATTCATTAGTAATAATCGTGCTTTAATTATCTGATATGCGAATGCGTGGCAAGTATAACCAACAAGTGAATATCTCAATGATCAACTTGATAAGTCCATCTTATTTGAGTCCACGAGGAAAACAGTTTTATTACGTAAAACAAACATATTTGACGACATCATTTAATGTGGTTCATGGTAAGCATATATGACAAATTGAATACTTGCAAACATCCTATTATGGGTCCATGTCGTACTTGAAAAACTGTCAAACGAACATCATGGCTATATACTCGCGCTGCTGGGTTTCAGACAACCGGTAGTGAGCGCATGTGTCTTGACGAGACTGAATAAACTACTTAATCATTTATCTCTTCCTCAATTACAATGGACTGACCCGTGTCCGTACTTGACTAAAATATATACATGTGCAGTAGCATCATTGTTATGTGCAGTCTTTGATATCTTACAATATAATACATTTGTATGCTTGTTATGTTCGCAAATATTTTGTAAACAAAATAGATACTTTTTAGTGCTTAAGGAAAAGTCATTATTGAGTTACTTCCCTTGAAAGGAGTGTCGTCACTTTCGATCGAACTCAGCGGATGAATCCAGTTTTACTGCGATTTATTCTTTGTTTGGGTAGAAATAGGTTGTTCTTGCTTCAGTGTATCTATGGCCTGAGTTTATGTGTATTGTTTGTCTGGGTAGGACGAGTCTGTCTTATATCTGAATATCTTTGCATGTCTAAGTCGAACTATATGGTCTTTTGTCGCTTGAAAGGTCAAAGGGCTGTTCGGCGGATATGTCGCTAGAGAGGTGTGATTTGGCTTCGCCCTGATGATGGGGCTGTGGTTTTTTGAATCGGCTTGTCGCCGGAAAACGTGATCGATATATGTGTAGGGGAAAGTGATAGACGTTTAGACCTATCCTGTATGCTTTACCCCTGTGTTTATTCTTATTGCCAAGGAATGGCAGAATCATATTTCTGATACCAAGGTAACAAAAGCATTTCTTATGAACTCTTACGAAGCCATCGTTTTCGATAAGCAGACGCACGATTTGTACGTCTGAGAGAATAGTTAACTAGATGAAGATGACATTCATTTCTAGCAGCACTATATCTTGTATGATGAAGTCAATTGTATCATGATAGAATCTACGGAGCAATGAGAACATTTAATGAATGACTAACTTTAATACAGATTCATTATCTGTATCCAAACGTGAGTGACAGCTCACGAGAGAAGCCATCTTGTATCCAAATATTTTGTGACTTTCAAGAAGAGAAAGGGATGCCCCGTATTATCGCTTGATGATCACTGCTACACATGAGAACCCATTACTAGCGGTTCAATATGATTATATGAAAAATATGGGCTGAACATTATTTAAAGGAATCTTCGCTAGACGAGGTTAGGTCTAGAAGCCATCTTGAATGTTGTTTATAATCTGACGTGCTTTGTCAGTAAACTCAGATGATATATATGGGCAATACTGAGTGCTTGTCTACTGACAGTCCATTATGCTATTATTCTACATGAGTGCCCATGTATCATTGCAAGACCATTTATCCACTGTACCATGATGTATTATGCCAACCTGTGATTTGTCACTGTATCGTGCTGTCGAGTGTGTACTTCCAATTAAACTGTAGCAAAGGTACACAGTCGTTGGTGTCGATGACTTCCAGCCATACATGAGTGAAAGAAAAAGACCAATTGTCAACACCACGAACTCTTCTTATCATTCGCGTATTACACTCTCACTTCATGCTTACACACCACTGCGTAGGTCGAGTTGACATTCCATACTCAAACCACGAGTTACACAACAACACAGCATTTAACTCTGGTGATGTTCTAGTGAGCTTATATTTATCAACTGATGAACACCATAGAGTTATCAATCATGCACAACCTTGGAAGGGTAACAAAATCCGTCTTCACTGCTTGACGGTCAATACAAAAAGGGTACGGTAACCTAGTCACCAAGCGTGACCATATCGACGCTAACACGTCATGACTTGACCGTGCATTTCGCGTTCATAACTACGTAAAGTATAAAGATCAATTTATATTAATTCCATTGACCCTAATCATGCGCACTGCCAATTTCTAGCAGACGCCATCAATAAAACTACCGTAACAATTCCCTGCCCGCCGTGGGAAAAAAAATCTGTTAGATAGATTTTTTTTACTACCTTACTCAATTATATGAAAAAATTTAATAAAAACCCGACATATGGCCTACGATGTTCTGTCTGGAACAGTGTCGTGGTCATGTCGATAATACATAAGTCATATAACATTATTAAACAAAGGGGTGTCAACTGTCGCTAATAATTACCTATTGAACTATTGAAGACTGTTGTGAGTGAGTAACTGCCATCAATGGTATCTATACCTTGTAGCGGTATGGCAGCTTGCGTACCCTGACAATCCCCAGAGCTATGCCAGTGGGAGTTTTACTCCTGGTAGGTTCAACCAAGCTGGACTGGTCTGTGTGGGTAGGGGTCAGACAAAAGCTGGTACCCTGGTCCTCCAGGTTGGGGGTTTTAGAATAGGGCTGACACCCCTGTCTATGTAAAAAAATAATGAAGTTACGGAAACAACATCAAATGAACAAACTTTGCTGCGAGATGGACATTCGGAGTCTGTGGCTCGTATGACTGTCAGTGGTGAAAGCCGAAAGGAAGCCACTGACATGAAAACGGATGTTCTGACCGCAAAACAGGATACAAGAATAGGATTTTGGAATGTCAGGACAATGTACGAGACAGGTAAACTAAGACAGGTCACGGCAGAAATGAGAAACTATAGGTTACACATCCTGGGGATAAGTGAGAGCAGATGGACAGGGGCAGGAAAAGTTAAAACAGCAACAGGAGAAACAGTACTTTACTCTGGAAGAGAGGATGGACAGCACAGTGAAGGCGTAGCCATTATTCTACAGAAAGGGATAGAAAGGACATTACTGGAATGGAAACCAATCAACAACAGACTGATACGACTGAGATTGAGAGGGAGATTCACCAACACTACAATAATACAATGCTACGCACCAACGAATGATAGCGATGAGGAGGTCAAGGATGAATTCTATCAACAACTGCAGAAAGAAATGGAAGACACACCTAGATATGATCTTGTTATAGTAATGGGAGACCTCAATGCGAAAGTTGGTACACACAATACATATAATGAAAGAACAATGGGGAAATGCGGCAGCGGAACAGCAAACGAAAATGGGGATAAGCTAATAAGTTTCTGTAGCATTAACAACCTGGTCATTGGAGGAACACTTTTCCCACATAAGGAAATTCACAAGTTAACATGGGAATCACCAAATGGTCGGGACAGAAACCAGATAGACCACATCATGGTTAACGGCAGATGGAGACATGCATTACAAGATGTGAAGGTAAGAAGAGGTGCAGATGTGGGAAGTGATCACCATTTAGTAGTAGCAAAACTGAAAGTGAAACTAAGAAGGGCTGGACCAACTGTAACTACACAGAAAAGGTTTGACATCAGCAAATTGAAGGACCCCCTTACCAGAAAAGCTTTTGCGGCCGACATTAAGAAACGATATCAATTTGCCAAAAGCCAGGAAAAGACATTGACTGATGATATAGACCAGAATTTCAACACCATTTCAACAGTTTATAAGGAAAGTTGCAAATCATGCTTAGGATTCCAGGAAAGGAAGAAGCAAGACTGGATAACACCAGAAACACTAAACACCATAAAGATGAGAAAGGAAATGAAAAGAAAGAAAACAGAAGCGAAGTCCCCCAGGTTAAAGCAACTATATAGCGAACAGTACAGCCAGCTGGACAGGGAAGTTAAACGCCAAAACCGAGCCAACAAAAGGAATTTCCCAGACGATCTTGCAAAACAGGCAGAAGAGGCAGCACTGAGAAATGAACAAAGCACAGTATACAAAATAACTAAATTCATCAGCGGAAAACAAGGTGCAAACAATATTACATTAGTAAGAGATAAGCAAGGAAATCTCATCAAGACAGCAGAGGGACAGGAAACAAGATGGGCAGAGCACTTCAGAGAAACTCTGAACAAGGAAATACCAGAGACACAATTGAATGTTCCTGAGGCTGAAAACGATCTAGATGTAAATACAGACATTCCACGAAAAGAAGAAATCATCACAGCAATCAAAGGGTTAAAGAACGGTAAAGCTCCGGGCCATGATAACTTAAATGCAGAGCTATTTAAGACAGACCCTGAGCTAGCAGCAGAACTATTAGAACCACTATTTGCACAAGTGTGGAAAACAGGGACAACACCATCAGAGTGGAATAAAGGAATAATTTTCAAATTGCCCAAAAAGGGAGATCTTGCAGACTGCAATAATTGGAGAGGAATCACTCTTCTCTCAGTTCCCAGCAAAATACTAGGCAGGATAATTATACAGAGAATTTCAAAGGCAGTAGACTACAAACTGAGGAAAGAACAAGCAGGATTTAGAAAGAACAGAAGATGTGTAAACCATATATTCACTCTCAGGAACATTATAGAGCAGTGCTCAGAATGGCAAAGACAGCTTTACATAAATTTTGTTGATTTTGAAAAGGCTTTTGACAGCATACATAGGGACAGTTTATGGAAAATACTGAGGGCTTATGGAATTCCAAGCTGCATAGTGACAATCATAAAAAGCCTCTATGCCAACTTTACGTGTAGTGTTGGGCAGAGCAACCTAACCTTCGAGGTGAAGACAGGAGTACGACAGGGATGCCCCTTATCAACAACTCTTTTTTAACAGTCATAGACTGGGTGATGCGCCAGACAACAGAGGGCAGTCCAAGAGGAATAAGATGGACAACATTTTCTACATTGGAAGATCTGGAATATGCAGATGACATTGCACTGCTGGCACATTCACATCAACACATCCAGGAAAAAACGGATAGACTTAATAAATTTAGCCAGCAGGTGGGCTTGAACATCAATTTAAAGAAGTCTGAGGTCATGACGCTCAATGTGAGCAACCCTGAGCCCATATCAGTAAGGAATCAGCAATTCGTACAGACAGATACCTTCACATACCTAGGAAGCATAGTAACACCAGACGGTGGGGCAGGCAAAGACATCAACATCAGAATGAATAAGGCAAGAACAGCCTTCTTTAGCTTAAATAACATATGGAAGTCCTCCCAATACAGTACAAGCACAAAATTAAGATTATACCAGAGTTGCGTGCTTTCTGTGCTTCTCTATGGTGCGGAATGCTGGAGAGTCACAGAGAAGGAAATGTTAAAATTGTCCTCTTTTCAAACAACATGCCTAAGAAAAATTCACCGAATCTTTTGGCCGAATACCATCACCAACCAAGATCTGCTTACTCGTAGCAAGCAAGAGGACATGCACACCATCATAGCTGGCAGACGCTGGAGCTGGGTTGGTCATGTCCTCAGAAGAGACCCCGATGCCATCACAAGAACAGCTATGCTTTGGACCCCTGAAGGAAAGCGAAAGAGAGGCCGACCAAAAACAACTTGGCGGAGGACTGTGGAGGCTGAGATGCAAAGAATGAACCAGAGTTGGGGCACTGTACGAAGGATGGCCACCGACCGTGCAAAGTGGAATCAATTTGTTGTTGCCCTACAAGACGCCACTAGGCGTGATGGCCACTGACTGCTTTGACGGTCGGTGGTTAATTATCGAAGAAGAAGAAGAAGTGAGTGAGTAATGAAGTGTTATGTAAAGAAAATTATTCTAACTAATTAAAATTAAACTAATTAATGATAGTAAGTATGTAATGTATTAATTAATTAACATCTAATTAAAGAACCTGATAGATAGTGTCATAATAAAAGACATGAGAAGTAAGGACAAATAAAGTAAAGAAAGAGAAAAAAAAATAATAAAATATAAATTATTTTAGTTATGTGTGTTTACAATTAATTATTAGTGTCGTGTAATTACAACATAATTAACTTAATGATATAATGAGAGAAAATAACATATTAATAAATTTCATGTGAACATCTTAACTAAATGCATATAAAAGCTATCTCATTTATACATAAAATATTTAGAGTATTTGCTTGTATGATTTTTTTCTTTTTCATCATTTCTTTCTTTGACATATTTTCTTCTCTTTTTTTCTCATTATTTTTAATCACACTTCAATTTTATTATACTCTTCATTAATTTAATAACTATTAAACTTAATGTCGGATGTGATGATCCATCCGTCGTTATGTCCCTTGCGAATCTATGGAAAGTTCCTTAGAAATTTAATACTGTTCAACTAAACTTCGTTCCTGATTGAATATAAACTTGATCGTTTTGGGTTAGTCAATTTCTGTAACCTAACGTTATATGTCCAGCTTGGATTCATATCGTATTCTAGACCATATCGTAGTGAGTTAGAGAACAATTGGACACTAACCAAAGTCCAAACGTTAGAAACGACCATCAAAATTTGTTTCTTGCTATCACGAATTTTCTTTTGGAAACTGAATATCTTGAATGATTGAATTCGAATTATTTGAAATGTTTTTCCATATAGAAGTGGTTCATATCAATTTTGTCGCCGGAATTAGTTAGAGTTCCAAAGTCGCTCTTGTTTAGCCGTTAATCTTTTAACTTGTAGACAATACTTATTCAACTTCCGTTGGGTGTCTTGAAAGAGCATCCGCTAGAATGTTTTCTTTTCCGGGTATAGCTTCGATGAAAAAGTCATATGGCTGAAGAAGAATCGAAAACCTGGCAAGTTTGGGGCTTTTGTAGTTAGAGCGTCGTAATGAAGCAACCGCCTTCTGGTCGGTTTGAATGGTAAAAGGCGCTCCCAGCAAGAATTTTTCCAACCTTGTGATTGCCCAAACAACGGCAAGCAACTCCTTGTCAACAGTGGAGTATTTCGTTTCAGGCGATTTCAGTTTTCTTGAAATATACATAGTCGGATGAAGTATATCGTTGTGATATTGCAGTAGGCAAGCTTCGATACCGTATTTACTGGCATCTGTTCGAAGAAAAAACTTTTTGTGAACATCTGGCAACCGTAAAATTGGTGGCCTAGAGAAGATTGTCAAAATGTTGTTAAATGTTCTGTCACAATCTGTTGTCCACGTAATTTTATTTGGTTTGTCTTTTTGCAATAGTGAAGACAAGACAGCAGTGATTGAAGACAAATTGGGAACAAATCTGCTATAATACTGGACAAGACCCAGTAGACTTCGAACTTGTTTTTTATTTTGTGGGACTGTTAACTTTAAAATTTTTGATACATTGTGGGGAATGGTTTTGATACATCCAGACCCTATAATATGTCCAAGAAAAGTTATTTCGTGTAAAGCTATTTGCATTTTACTTGGTCTAGCTGTTAAGTTGTTAGATCTTAAAATGTCTAATACTGAAGTTAATTCTAACATGTGTTCATCAAATGAAGGACTAAATAGACAAATATCATCAATATATGTGATAATGTCAGATCTATCCGCCAAAATTTTTCGCATCATGCGAATGAACGTGGCTGGTGCATTCATTAGCCCAAAAGGCATCACATTCCACTGGTAAAGACCTTGTGGAGTCGAGAATGCTGTATAGTATTTGGCTTGTTCTGTTAAGGGAATCTGCCAATATCCCTTGGTTAAATCGATCTTTGTAAAATATGTTGCTGTAGAAAGACGAGTAAGTAGATCGTCAATAAGAGGGTGAGGTTCACTGTCTGCGACAGTCTGTGCATTAAGTTTTCTGTAGTCAACGCAAAGACCTATATTATTGTCTTTTTATCTAACGATAACTTACGGTGATGAAAACGGTGAGTTACTGTTTTCTATTATTCGTAATGCTAACATCTGATTAAGTTCCTGTGAAGTTTTATCTTGATAGTGAATAGGAACTGAATAAGGACGGAGTTTTATAGGTGTGTCGTCCTTCAGTATTATGTTATGAGAAATGACTTATGTACGACTCGGTATATCAGTTAAGACATCAGAATATGTCTCTAAGATTTCACAAACTGTAGTATGTTCTTGAGATGTTAGTGAAGAAAAAATAGTGACATCTCTCCATGATTCAGAAGATTGTAATTCAGGTATAAGAAATGACATTTGGATTTCAGGAAATGATGATTCCTCTTCCTGAATCACCGAAAGATTAGAATATTGGCAAGAACCAGTAACTTGATTGTCTAAATCCTGAAAAATAGATTGTAGATGTTGAGGACGAGTGAAGAACTCTTTCAGCATGTTTATGTGGTAAATTTTTTTCTGACCTTTAATGTCCAGTATGTAGTCGACGTCAGAAATTATGTCTACAACCTTATATGGACCGTTCCAAGTGATTAACAGTCTATTGTCTTTTTTTGGGAGTAATACGAAAGCTTCGTCACCAGGAAATAACTGGCGTAATCGTCTATTTTTATTTTGGAACTGTCTAGATTTATCTTTTGCTGCTTCTGAGGAAGCTGTTGCTCTTTGACAAGCATCTATGATTTGTCTACGTAAATTAATAACGTATTCATAAGATGACTGGGTTTCCTGAGTCATCTTAGAGTCGAGTAGTAAGTCTTTGATCAGTCCCATGGGACCTCTTAGTGGAGCACCAAACACTAACTCGAACGGAGAGAAACCGGTTTGTTCATTCGGAACCTCTCTGTACGCAAACAAAACTGCTGGGATAGCCCTGTCCCAGTCTTGAGGGTTATCAACTTTATGCAATAACTGTTTAATGGTGCGGTTGAGTCTCTCAACTGCGCCATTACTCATGGGATGGTACACACTACTGAAGTTTCTCTCTATATTAAGAGTTCTCATAACCTCTTTCATTGCGTCAGACACAAATTGGGGCCCATGATCCGAAAGTAATTTACTTGGGAACCCAATTCTAGAAAATATTAGGAACAAAGCATCAGCTATGTCCGATGTGGTTATATTTTTAAGAGGTATGGCCTCTGGCCATCGTGTACATAACTCGATACACGTTAATATATATTTGTGACCTCTTGCAGTTGGTAGAAGTGGATCAATAATGTCCATTGCCATTTTATCAAAAGGCAGCACCGATATATCACATGCCTGAATGGGAGCATTATGGAACGCTCCACGAGACTTGACTTCCTGTCAAATTACACAGGAACGTACATACGATTATACGTCTCGTGATATTCCCGGCCAGAAAAAAGACGACAACACTCGAGACCGTGTGCGAGTGTAGCCCATATGACCCGCGCATTGGGAGTCATGTGCATGCCGTAATATGTATGTTCGTAAAGGAGATGGTACCATGACCTGTTGTTTCAATTTATCCTGGTCCATACAATTTCTAAGTAAGATACCGTTTTTTATAGTGAACCAATGCTTAATCTTATTGTTGACAGCAATGTCATCATATTTGTTTACCAATGTAAAAAATTTCTTTAAAGAATTATCTTCCCTTTGTTTGAGAGCAAAAGAGTCTCTGTCAATTACCGATTTAGGTTCATTGTCAGTACAATCATCCACTTTGATACTTGGAGTATTCTCTTTTATTAATTCCTGATCCTGAGCTCGTGTTGTTACAGCATTGGCCGTAGCCAAGTTTACTCTTTCCCATTCTGAGATTTCCTCAGGTGTGCAGTCCTTGCTGCCGTGGATACGTCCGATTGTGAGATCAGCAATAGGACTCTGAAGTAAACATACTTTAACGTGACCTGAAAAAAATGGGGTGTTAATATCTATAATTGCCGTGGGATAATATTCAATGGTCCCACAAAAAGTTATGCAACGTACAAACTCATTAGTAGCATAGCGAGGATGTACTAGTGATTGCCGGATGCCGATCGTGGTTGAACCGCAATCTCTTAAAACTGAAATTATGTTTCCATTGAACAGTCCTTTATTAAAAATCAGTGTCCCAGTTCCATCATTTGCAGTGAGACTAATTGCAGGAATAGTCTGTGTAATTCTCATAGGCAATTGGCTGGACTTCTGAAAAATAGCATGGCATTGTGGACAAACATTTGCCACATTATTATCAACAACACAACATGATGAAGATGAATGCGTTGGAATATCACTATTATGAACAATTGGGGTTGCATTGTTAGTCAATGCTGCCCCTGCAGTATGATCAAATTTATTTTGATTTCTGGAGGTAGGACGTTGTCTGTTATGACTACCTGAATGATTATTATTATTATTACCTCTGCCATTAAAACTCTTATTTCTTAGTCTGTAATTGTTATTACCATTATTATGCCACTTGTTATTACTATTATTGGCATTACCATTAAATGATTTATTCCAATTTGATTTGTTTTGATAACTATTGTTATATCTAAACTGAGGTGACTGGTTTCTAAACTGTTGTCTACCCCGGTTAAAATTCCCATTATTGTAAGAATTATTTAGTCCTTGATAATCATTGTAATTATTTCTTCTATTTGAAAAATTTATGTCAAGGCTCTGAGCTTTTGATCTATCAAAACCATGATATGCCATGTTGGAGGCAACAGGAAGTGGTTCCCTTACTTGTGTATTGGATATGATAATATTGGGATGAGCAGTGCAGTAATTTATTGCCATTTTTTCTAGTTCCTCTAAAGTCGGAGGTTTACGTTCCTGTAAGAACGAAAAGAATGGTGAACTTACAGAAGATAGGACCTTATCCCTAAGGATTAAATCAACCAACTTGTCATATGATTTTTCCACACCAGCAAGTTCGACCCATCTGTTGAATGTATTGCGTATATTCGCAACGAACCCTGTAAAGTCTTTATTTGATTCTGGCAGGAGAGTTTTAAATTTAATCCTACATCCCTCCTCGTCCAAATGAAATCGACGTAGTAATAAAGCCTTAATGGCATCATAATCGCCAGCTATTGTTGGATCAACATTCTGAACTGCGCTTGCAGGTGCACCATCTAAAAATTCACTAAGTTTTAGTGCCCATGCAGTTTTATCTAATTTATTAACCTCACAAATCTTCTCAAAACGTAAAAGCCAGGCCGATAAATCATCAACATTCAATTTGAATGTCGGTAATTTGAAGTGATAATTGTTTCTAGTTTGGTTAGGTGCAGACATATTTTGGGAATTATCACTATGGCTAACAGTAGCATTTTGTTTCCAACCTGATAAGTGCCAACTCTTTTTCTTGTTGTCTTATAATTTCATCTTGCTTCCTTTTATTTTCCTCTATTTCTCTTATTCTGTTTTCTTTTTCAATCTCTTCCCTTTCCTGTTTTGCTATCCTTCTTGCTTCTTTTGCCTCAAGTTCTTCTTCTTGGCGCTTCAATTCAGCTTTTTGTTTTTCTAATCTGGCCTCATGTTCTTCTTCTTGACGCTTTAATTCAGCTTTTCTCTCAAGTTCCTCTGCCTTATATTTCGCAAGTTCCGCCACTGCGAATGCTTCTAGAGCTTCTCCTCTGTTTTCCAAAATCTTTACCAATTTTAACAAAATGATCTAACGTAAGCATTTTGTAATTTAATAATCTATTTATTTAATCAACTATCTGTATTAATAAACAATATATATTACCATCAATTACCTATGTGTGCCCAGTGGCCAACGTAGTATTATGAATAGATTAACGTACCAAGTATTATCCACTATGCCTATTATATTCAAGACCAACCCTCACTTTATAAGTATTTATCCATATATAATGCTATCATGCCCTAGTCATGATGCATAAAATGCATAAGCAATCATGAATTGGACTAATACTGCAAATTGTTGCAATTAATTCATCAAGTCCATTTTCTTTTTGAAAATTAATCAAAATATTTATATTTTATTATTACCTAATTAATTTACACTATTATTATTACATACTCAATTTATAAGTTAATAAATACAAGACAATTAGTCAACTAAAATGTTACAAGACATTAGCACATCACAATTGACAAATGCAAAAGAAAAAAAATGATTATATTGAAACAAGCAAAAATCGGAAGTACATGCTAAGAAGAAAAACTAAATCTAGGTTGCAACACATACACATTAAATAATGACGTCACAGGACTCATAACTGACAAATATTTTTCAATTATAAAATAAATGATAGGCAGATTAGAATGAACGAGATAGTTTACGAACAAGTTACGAAATGGATAAAATGAAACTCAATACAGCAAAATTACTACAAATATAACGTTACTTTACAACTAAAACATCTAAGGTCGAATAACTTCAGGAGCAAACGCAGTATGCTGCTGGCAAATCTCAGCAGATGCTTTGCAAATGCAATTACTCAACTAATCCCTATTAGAACGGTTTTTAGATCTACTGACCATCTGAAAAGAGGTATTAGTCGATCTTAAAACTCCCAAATCCAACCGCCCGCTTATATAAATAACAAATAGACAATCAATGACAAACGAAACATAGAACAATTAATTGCAGATAACATGCCCGAATAAAATGAAGTGGACTACACCTAGTTTTGATGAACCGACAAAGGTTTCAACATTCACTTATCTTTTTGCGCCCAGTGATCTTCTTCAGTTAATGCCAGTATGCATCAACGGCCAACCAGGTACAGTGAGCTGAACTTCATCGTTTTGACGGGGTTTCCTCTTGATATTCTCCTTGCATCGATACTTGTAGTAGGACATTAGATTTGACTTTCGTAAAGTTGCCAACGGTTGTAATTGACTCGGTCGAAAAGGGTGATGACGTATATTTGACCTCTAGTCATGCGCAGTGTCTTATAAAGTCATGTGAACGTATTGTAAACTTAAACAATCGTGTTGCGAAGAAATTTGTCGCTAGATCTAACCTGATGAAGGAGAAGATTTTCGTATCCCCGAACTGGCCTACCAGTTCTCTGATACAGACGATCTGGTTAGCATAGCAGGTCTGTGATCAAAGTATTATGGAAGTTGCTTAGTGTTGCGCTAAACTTGTCGCAACTTATTCTGACTATATATTCTGACTACATATTCTGACCATGCATTCTGACTATATATTTAATTTTGTAATGCATGGGAAATAACTCATGGAATTGTAGTCACTTTTATTTCTACAGTTGTCTAATCGTGATAGCATCGGCAAGCAGTTGTCTAATCTTGATAGCGACGGTTGCCGATAGTTTGTGTGTGAGCGATTTTAAGTCATAACCATGTATGGAGCGTTTTCCTAGAAACAGTTGGCAACTTGCGATGTCATTCCCTTTTAAGGTTCGAATCTTAAGACGATTGTTCTTAGAACATCTTAGAACATTCTTCGTTTCGTAAGTTAGCTGAGCTGTATTCGATTCGCGTGTTCTGCGCATGTCCTAGTTTGTGTCTTTGTCTAAGCGGGATTTCCGCCCAGCAGAGAGCGAAGATTTTGGTTCACGAGCAAGACGTCTCTGTGCGAGCGTCTCGGCTTATTTTGTTCTGTCAGGAATATGGAGTCCTCTAATAGATTGCTCGTTTATTTGAGATGATATTTCTATTGTGATTTAATATGCCTGGAGGCGTGTGAGTTATGTGGTTTATTTCCTGAAGACAAGGTAATTGCATTTTTCCAGTAACTTTATAGACATCTTTCGAGATTGACATTTTTTCGTAGCCTGTCATTGAAGAGTCTTCATTATGAGATGTTCCTCGGCTCACATATTGCTACGTTGTAACGCATCGGGTTGATGCATGTCCTAAAGACTATTACTTGCTGCTCTGCTACATGATCTAGGTTTGATACCTTTGTTAACTAGAGGATTTTTGAGGACATTATTGATACTTCAGAAGACGTGACTGTCTTGCTGAAGTCAGATCAAGGAGAGTGGATTGATCTCCTACATATTGTTATCTCCTGGCTAAGATAGAAAGGGATGGAGAATTTTCCCGACTACATTACAGCCTTATAATGTATTGACATGCATATGATTCATCCATATTATGATGCCGTTTGCCGTCCAGTACTGTATGGACTATCTTGATGTAATAATGACTGTTTGATCGTACCTATGATGCACCTGCTTGTTTATGTCTACACACCTCGTCATTGTGGCGTCTATAATAAATTATACAAAAACGTCACTAGCTGTTGCAAGCATCATTGACTTTACACATCGTGAGTTAACGTGACGTCCTTGTGTGGATTGCCCTGTTTTGTAATGCTCACTGTTTGAGTACACATCTGCATCCTACACAAACCAGACCACAGATACCATACTATGTCTTCATCGCCTTCAACAATTATGGCGTACAACAAAAAGGTATCTAACATTTGGTCGCCATAAGCTGGTTTGGTCTGGTACCAACATACACGGGGTCCCTTACCCACTTCATTCAACAAGAATTCAACAATCTGCATCCTTCAAGAAATCAACATACAGCATTTTTCAAGACATTCTACATCTACATAAAAAAATCATGAAACTACTCGGCGTTGTCCGGTACCTTCTGGACTTAAAAATTTTTGTTGCAATTTTTGGGAGCCTAAATGACAGTACCCGGCGTTGAGTCATACATTGCCAGTTGAAACGTGTTGCTGTCCTCCTTGCATCAAGTTGCTGTCGTTTGTGAAGGTCAAGTGCCGGTTGATACGAGTTGTTTTCTCAAGAAGGCCAAGTACCGATTTCAATCAATTTACTATTGGATAAGAGGATCAAGTGCCGAAACAACACAACATACATTATATCAGAAGCTCAAGTTTACCATCGTCCTGGCAGTTACCAAGCAAGATCAACATGTTTGATCAACGTTGGATCTTCTTTCCAGAGAATGCTGAACTTCACATGTTCTTTGCCCTGCTGACGGTTGGATATCAATAAGTTAAGTGGCCTGTTTGTTCGTGAACTGTGCCCTTATACTTCTACTGAGTCTTCTATATTTCTAATTCTTTTGTTTACATGTTATATGTTTATTTGTTATTTGTATATTTATATTTAAATGTTTTTGTTTCTGCGGGTCTGGATGGGTGGCGACTCCTATAGATCATACCACGTCATAGAGGTCTTCTATTGAGAGTGTTCTGTAGGGTAGGCAAATTTCCTATAGCGAAATTTGCTAAGCGACTTTTGTTGCTATTCCTGTTAGTTGTGATGACATGTGTTAGTGTTGTTTGCGTTATTTTTCCGCATTCTTTAGTTCTGTTTTGATTTGTTTGTATTTGTAGATCTTCTCTTTTCTATTGTTTAGTTTATACACCATTTATATTTATACACTGTGGTGTCTTGTATTTGTATCATATTGTCGCAGATATCATCACATTTTTTGTGATATTCCTTTAATTTTCGCTTTATTTTTGTTGATTTCTGCGAATGTTTTCGTATTGTTGCTAAATCTTTGTTATTGTTTACATTGTATTGTTTACATTGTTAATGTTTACATTGTTATTGTTTACATTGTGATTGTGTTTACATAGTCATTGGTTACACTTATAGTAGTTAATTCACATTTGATAATGGAGTATGCTGATGCACCACTACTACACTGATGATAAATAAATGATGAATAATATTACTTATGGTAATTAATTCAGATTGGATAATGGATTATGCTGATGCACTACTACTATACTGATGATAAATAAATGATGAATAGTATTGTGCACTATTGAATGGGAAGTGCACCTATGATCAAGAGTTGATTGATGATATTTCAAAAAGGTCTATACACAAGGTCTTTGATTTAAGACTTGTTTCCCACAGAGATTGGGATGATAATATGGTGTTGTGAGTAAACAAGTGCTGATTCAAGACTTGTTATTATTAAGTTTGAAATAAGGTAATTAATTATTTCAGGTTTTTGGACTCAGATTTTAGACAACATGTCTACATTTGAGCACTTCATTGAGCAGGGTAAATCGCTTGGGAAGACTGGTGATAAGTTAGAAGAATTTGCGACTGTTCAATATGCCAAGGCATTGAAGTCGGAAGAAAAGAAAATGAAAGAACAAACTGAACAAATGAAAATAGAGGCTGAGAATTTAAAACTGCAGATGCAGGTGGAAGAAAAAAGATTCCAAATGGAAATGGAAAAACAAAAAAGAGAAGCAGAAGCAAAAGCTGAAGATAAAAGACTTGAAAGAGAAGCTGAAGATAAAAGACTTGAAAGAGAAGCTGAGAATAAAAGATTTGAAAAAGAAGCTGAGAATAAAAGGCTTGAAAAAGAAGCTGAGAATAAAAGACTAGAAATAGAGTCTGAAAATAAGAGACTTCAGGCTGAGGCTGAAGAAAGAAAGTTACAAAGAGAGGCTGATGAGAGAAAAGCAAAAATGGAGCATGAAGAAAAACTTTTAGCTTTGGAGTTAGAAAAGTTGAAGTTGATGAACATGGGTAATGCTAATGATCCAAATAAGGGGTCATCTTCTAATAAGTCTAATGCTGTTGATTTCAAGCTTAATCTACCAGCATTCAATGCTTCCATTGACGATATAACGTTTTATCTAGATAGATTTGAACGTTCATGTAAAATACATAACTTGGATAAATCACTGTACGTGTTTCATTTGTCCAAAATACTTAAAGGTGATGCTTTGACTATGTTGGGCATGGTAGATGAACCTGATAAGGACAATTATGAGATTGTCAGGTCTATCTTGTTAAAGAAATACCAACTTAACGAAGACGGCTATCGTCTTCAATTTAAAAATATGTTGCCTGAAACTGGAGTAGAATTCTCTGAATTCATATCAAAGATACGTATTACTTTTAGACGTTGGGTTGAATTGTCTAAGATAGAAAATACGTATGAAGCACTTGTAGACTTACTGCTAAGAGACAAAATAATGTCTTCTGTCAGTGAATCTTTTCTTGCTTTTCTTCATGAGCGTAAGCCTAAAAACATAAAAGAAATGGAAGAATACTGTTGCCAGTATATTACTGCGCATCCTCATGTAACCATTAGCAACTCTAAAGTAAAGGAAGGTCTGCCAGTTGCTTCGGCAGCACCTTATGGCCCAAATTTCATGCCTAAACTTCAGGGTAGCCAACACAACTTTAATAAGAGGAGTAACCGTAATTATGCTCAGAATCATAGCAATCAATTTCAAGGTGATTCTTCTTCACAGAACTGGAGACAACCTAATCCTGTACGGTATACTACTCCCGATAATTATAGACATTTTAACAAAAAGAGTCAGTATAGAGGAAACTATTTTTCACGGAGACCTCAAAACCAAAATAATAGAGGTTCTCAACAATATGGAGATGATAATAACAGTTATGGAGACTGGAATTCAAAACAGGATAACAACTACAATAGAGAGTTTAATGGTAATTGCAGAGGCAATAATGGTCGCGGTAGGTCGCAACATAAAAGACAGAGATATCAACAGACAAATTCTGTACAGCAAGAGTCTCAGGGGGCATATAAACAAGGTGATGATAATAAAATCTCTAGTGCTAACTCATGTTCCGCCTTTGACTTTGGTAGGGCAAATAAATGTTCCCAATGCAGTACTCTGTTTGAACCGACTACCGTTACTACTCTAAGCTGTGGGCACCCTCTTCCCGCTCTTCCTGCTGCATCAGTTGCGCATGACGGGAGAGGTTCTTTTATCTTACATAAGGGTCTTGTAAATAGTAATCCAGTCTCAGTCCTTTTTGATTCTGGATGTACTACTATTGGCGTTAGACAATCGCTTGTAAATCCGTCCTGTGCTACAGGAAAGGTCATCAAATGTGTTACATTTGGTGGCACTTTGGAAAAATATCCTACTGCCATTATACATATTTCTACTCCCTTCTATACGGGAGATGTCCACGCGTGTCTTCTTCCAAACCCTATTGCGGACCTGACTATTGGTCGTATTCACGGAGTTAAGGAATGTACCCCACAGCAGATTGCTGTTTGGGAAGAGCAAAACATTGAAGCTACCAACGTGGTGGTCACAAGAGCACACGCTCTGGATCCACCTCAGACTTCATTAACTGATAATGAAGTAGATAATCAAAATAGTCACTTAATTATTTCACGTGACTCATTCATAAAGTTGCAAGAAGAAGATTCTTCTCTAAAAAAATTCTTCATTCTTGCGAAGAAAGGTGATCCAAATAGGGATACACAAAAGAAATCCTGGATTGCGATGAGAAACGGCGTACTTGTACGTATGGTACAAGACTCGACCACGTCGGCACATTTGCAAATTCTTGTTCCCAAGAGTATGAGAGTGCAAATACTGCAACATGCTCATGACTCGCAATGTGCCGGACATATGGGGTTTTCCCGCACAAAGTCGAGGGTCCTTGCGGCTTTCTTTTGGCCTTTTGTTAACAAGGACATTCGTATCTACTGCCGATCATGCCAGGTATGTCAGGAGGTCAAATCTAGAGGACCACGACATGCTGCGCCTATCCAGGCTGCTGACATCCCTATTCGGCCATTTCAGAAAATGGCCATAGATATTATTGGCCCTTTTAAAATCAAGTCGGCCAGAGGACATCAGTTTATCCTTACATGTGTCGATATGTGCACACGCTGGCCAGAGGCTATCCCTCTAAAGAGCATATCTACTACTGATATCGCAGATGCTCTTTGGCTGATATTTTCTCGCTTGGGGTTCCCCAGAGAAATATTGTCAGACCATGGCACTCAACTCATATCTGATACTATGTCACAGGTTATGTCTACCTTACATATTGAAAGATCTCTCAGTAGTATCTATCACCCAATGTCTAATGGGTTAGTTGAGCGTTTGAATAGAACGCTCAAGACTTTGCTTGGTAAGATAACTGAAGATCATCCTCAAGATTGGGACAGGGTTTTACCCGCGGCTCTTTTTGCCTATAGAGAAGTCCCAAACGAACACACAGGATTTTCTCCCTTTGAACTTGTCTTTGGCGCGCGTCCGCGCGGCCCTATGTCTTTACTACACGATCTCATCACTGCCGATGATATTAGCGATGACACTTAATCCTCATATGAGTATGTCATTGCTCTTAGGCAAAAGATCATTGAGGCATGCAAAATAGCAACTGCTTCATCAGAAATTGCTAAAGAAAAGGCAAGGCAGTTTGCTAATAAGAATAGATGTCTACGACAACTTTGTCCAGGGGACAAAGCATTCGTCCTACTCCCCAGTAGGGAAAATAGACTTCTTATTGCATGGAAAGGTCCGTATGCAATAGTCTCACGAATTTCCGATGTCGACTATGTGGTCGATATTGATGGAAAGCATAAAACTTTCCATATCAACATGCTGACGGAATTTCATGAGCGTCCAGACTATTTGCTGCCTATTTTCCAGGCAACGGACGAATCTTCTGTACCTCATGGTCATTACTCATCACTGTCTGTCATACAGGTTTAGGAATCTGTTTTTTCTGATGTCAATCTTCCTCTTCCAGTGGTTCCATTACATTCCATGGAATCTTGGAAAAACGTTTCCATCTCTCCTAATCTTTCTGTTGATGAACATCGTCAAGTCTCGTCGATGTTACAAACTTTTAAGGATGTTCTAACCAACATCCCTGGTCACACGCATGTCATAGAACATGACATAATTCTTACCGACAATAATCCTATTAGGGTTAGACCATATCCTATCCCTATACACTTTCAGTCACAAGTGGAAAAGGAATTGGATGAAATGATTCAATTAAACATAATTGAACCATCGACTTCTCCATATTCTTCTTCCATGGTTATTGTCCGGAAGAAAGATAAGAACATATGAATTTGCGTTGATTATCGCAAATTAAATCAAGTCACAAAGTTCGATGCTGAACCTATGCCTTTACTAGAAGATCTACTTATTAAACTTTCTAATTCTAGATTCTTCACTAAACTTGACTTGTCGAAAGGTTATTGGCAGGTGCCTTTAGCAGATCATGCCAAACCTCTTACTGCTTTCTCAACACCTAGGGGTCTATTTCAATGGAATGTTATGCCTTTCGGTCTTATGAACGCCCCTGTTACTTTCGTTCGCATGATGCGTCGAATTCTTTCACATCGTTCGGATGTCATCGCATACTTAGATGATATCTATCTCTTCAGTGATTCCTGGGAAGATCTATTCCTACTGTCCACTCTACGTGAGTATAATCTGACAGCAAAACCTTCTAAAGTTATATTGGTTTTGGGGTCATAGTGTTGGTCATGGTCTCTTGAAGACAGAAGACCACAATACTTCAAAGATATTGAACATCTCTGTACCTAAGACGAAGAAACAAGTCCGTAGTCTCTTGGGGTTAATTCAATTCTATGGGAGATTTATTCCGAATCTATCTTCGATAATGGCACCTCTCTCAACGTTGTTGAAGAAAGGGTCGCCTAATCTGGTTCGTTGGTCTCAGGAATGTCAATCTTCCTTAGACCAGATTAAGAATATATTTTCTTCTCCTCCCATCCTAAGATTACCTACTCTTGAAAGGACTTTTGTTCTTAGAAGTGATGCTTCATCCACTGGGATCGGAGCAGCACTTATGCAGGAATATTCACAAATTCTGCATCCTGTTATGTACATTTCTAGAAAACTAAATGCGGCAGAGAGGAACTACTCGGTTTTAGACCGTGAGTTGTTGGCTATGGTTTGGTCAATTCTCAAACTACAAAGATTCCTCCTTGGCGCACATTTCATTCTAGAAACTGATCAAAAAGCTCTTACAGCTATTCAGACTAAGAACTTGAAGAGTTCGAGATCAACTCGATATGCTATTGCTCTTCAACCTTTTCACTTCACGGTACGTGCTATCCGTGGTTCGGACAATGTGATGGCTGACATTCTGTCTAGATTCCCACATGATTCCAACTAATACTTCTGTCCTATATTCCTATATATATTACAGAGTAATAACACATCTATATTGCTACAATACATTAGCACATCTGTCCTCACTTTATGTGAACACATAATATTGTGCTTTGTTGTCATCTTTTTCTGTTACCTTCTTTTATAACAAAGGAAGGCTGAGTAGTTAATATAAGGGCCGAAAGTTCACTCGGCCACAATTATTAATAATAATGTATTGTATAGTATGAAACATAATGGCTATTAAATAGAATTATATTGGTTGTTTTTTCTCAGCATGTCATTGATGATCTGAGAAGCTACCTTTCTGTTGTAAAATATGGAGAGTTCCACATTGTGTATTTACCCTTGGAACTACAGGAGATGTGTCCTGGATCGTCATTTATGTTTAATTTCATTATGTAATGATATTATTAAACGTTTAGATAATATACTATTTAATATTCACTATCAGATGTGTACATCCATTTTAAAGCGGTATTAGTATATGACATCGCTATTTGATAACGATTGTATTACACGTGCATATGTATATTGTACTTACATGCTAGTGTAGTGTGTGTTGGTGGCACCTCCCCGATATATTTTTTTTTTTCGAGTCAGATTTTTATCTGTTGAGAAATATTCTCACCAGACACTTTATGTGTCAATTTAGCCTCATATTAGGCAGTGTAATTACCTATCCTCGCATAATTCGTGCGTTGTTAAACCGCTTGATAAGGGTGGATTTGAGCTGAAATGATAACTTGCCACCCCTATCGACACCAGGTATTACAGTGCAAGATGTGGGTGTCTTATCTGGTTTAGAATGTTGCTGTGCGTGTTGCAGTAGAACAGTTCACAAGGTACACCACAGGCAACATGACGTGTAGAGTCATAGAAATGGTAACTTCGCTTTAGTTTTATACCATTTATTGCACGCCACAAAACAGTCATGATATTTATGTCATCATCAGCATAGTATAACGAATGCAGCATTCAAAATCATATTAACTGATAGTCATGTAGGATTCAATACTCAATAGTTGTATTGTAAACAGATATCATAAAGTTCTGGTTCGTGAAGCTGTATCAATAATATATATAACTTCTGCAACAGTCAGCTGCAGATCTTCAATGTTCATAGACAACAATAAATACTCCCTTTCTGATGCTAGCAGATCAGATGTATACAATAAGTCCGTTTACTGTCTGCACGTGAATAGCATACTGGGCATATAGGTCATACCGACCTTTATAACGTTTCTAAGTCTAACCATCTGACTTGGACGTGATTTCTGATATAACGAATCCTGGAACACAGACAATAGTCTTGTTGGTCTAGAGCGACCCATATATATATAACTAGTTCAGGTATAAAGATACCGGTGACTTAATCCTAGTCAAAGTACCTCTCCATTTTGAATCACACAGGCGAGCAAAAAGGCGACAAAATGACGAACCTCTAGATGATAGCATAAAGTTCGATACAAGAGGAATTACCTTATTTCGGAAAATCAACCATGAACATATGCCTCCAGGCAGGCTTGAATAATACTGGGAAATAGTCTAGTTAGCTAACTAACTCACAAAGACAATGTATTTCCCTCAGAGAATCACAAGACGCAGGTTGCGTCCGCTCGCTACTCAGACCATTCCTAAACTGCCCAGCTGGGCGGAAGACACAGAACGAACTCCCAGTTTTTGACATGCGCAGAACGACAATCTCTGAGTCGCCGTTCACAATAAGACGATTCTAAGAACATTCGAGATAAAAGTCTTACACAGTCGCGCCTTTTATGGTCATGAACAGAAGCGTTAAGACAGATTTTCAGACATCTACCATAGTTGACTGATACTACCAAATAAGGAGATATGGTCACGCTTCGTTCAAGAAATTATAGACCGAACGTGTCTCTATACAAGAGAAGGACAACTCCTAAAAAATTGTAGTCTCGATAACTCGGGTTATGTCCCTTTGACTGTAAAAAACATAATACACACTTCAGTCAAAAAATGATCATACATACGAAAAATGATCATACAAAGGCTTTGAAAAAAGTAATTATTTGTGCGTAACACCGCTTTTGGTTTTACTCTTGGATATTAAAAAAAAAAAAAATGTTGCACATTTTTTTTTTAATCGGGAGGTTGCGGTAATGTTGCGCTAAACTTGTCGCAACTTATTCTGACTATATATTCTGACTACGTATTCTGACCATGCATTCTGACTATATATTTAATTTTGTAATGCATGGGAAATAACTCATGGAATTGTAGTCACTTTTATTTCTACAGTTGTCTAATCGTGATAGCATCGGCAAGCAGTTGTCTAATCTTGATAGCGACGGTTGCCGATAGTTTGTGTGTGAGCGATTTTAAGTCATAACCATGTATGGAGCGTTTTCCTAGAAACAGTTGGCAACTTGCGATGTCATTCCCTTTTAAGGTTCGAATCTTAAGACGATTGTTCTTAGAACATCTTAGAACATTCTTCGTTTCGTAAGTTAGCTGAGCTGTATTCGATTCGCGTGTTCTGCGCATGTCCTAGTTTGTGTCTTTGTCTAAGCGGGATTTCCGCCCAGCAGAGAGCGAAGATTTTGGTTCACGAGCAAGACGTCTCTGTGCGAGCGTCTCGGCTTATTTTGTTCTGTCAGGAATATGGAATCTTCTAATAGATTGCTCGTTTATTTGAGATGATATTTCTATTGTGATTTAATACACCTGGAGGCGTGTGAGTTATGTGGTTTATTTCCTGAAGACAAGGTAATTGCATTTTTCCAGTAACTTTATAGACATCTTTCGAGATTGACATTTTTTCGTAGCCTGTCATTGAAGAGTCTTCATTATGAGATGTTCCTCGGCTCACATATTGCTACGTTGTAACGCATCGGGTTGATGCATGTCCTAAAGACTATTACTTGCTGCTCTGCTACATGATCTAGGTTTGATACTTTTGTTAACTAGAGGATTTTTGAGGACATTATTGATACTTCAGAAGACGTGACTGTCTTGCTGAAGTCAGATCAAGGAGAGTGGATTGATCTCCTACATATTGTTATCTCCTGGCTAAGATAGAAAGGGATGGAGAATTTTCCCGACTACATTACAGCCTTATAATGTATTGACATGCATATGATTCATCCATATTATGATGCCGTTTGCCGTCCAGTACTGTATGGACTATCTTGATGTAATAATGACTGTTTGATCGTACCTATGATGCACCTGCTTGTTTATGTCTACACACCTCGTCATTGTGGCGTCTATAATAAATTATACAAAAACGTCACTAGCTGTTGCAAGCATCATTGACTTTACACATCGTGAGTTAACGTGACGTCCTTGTGTGGATTGCCCTGTTTTGTAATGCTCACTGTTTGAGTACACATCTGCATCCTACACAAACCAGACCACAGATACCATACTATGTCTTCATCGCCTTCAACAATTATGGCGTACAACAAAAAGGTATCTAACACTTAGACAGTTGAATATTGAGTTAATAAAGAATGTTCATAATCTCTGTCCATGACTTGAGTGTTCTGGTTCTCATTCATTAGTAATAATCGTGCTTTAATTATCTGATATGCGAATGCGTGGCAAGTATAACCAACAAGTGAATATCTCAATGATCAACTTGATAAGTCCATCTTATTTGAGTCCACGAGGAAAACAGTTTTATTACGTAAAACAAACATATTTGACGACATCATTTAATGTGGTTCATGGTAAGCATATATGACAAATTGAATACTTGCAAACATCCTATTATGGGTCCATGTCGTACTTGAAAAACTGTCAAACGAACATCATGGCTATATACTCGCGCTGCTGGGTTTCAGACAACCGGTAGTGAGCGCATGTGTCTTGACGAGACTGAATCAACTACTTAATCATTTATCTCTTCCTCAATTACAATGGACTGACCCGTGTCCGTACTTGACTAAAATATATATATGTGCAGTAGCATCATGCACAACCTTGGAAGGGTAACAAAATCCGTCTTCACTGCTTGACGGTCAATACAAAAAGGGTACGGTAACCTAGTCACCAAGCGTGACCATATCGACGCTAACACGTCATGACTTGACCGTGCATTTCGCGTTCATAACTACGTAAAGTATAACGATCAATTTATATTAATTCCATTGACCCTAATCATGCGCACTGCCAATTTCTAGCAGACGCCATCAATAAAACTACCGTAACAATCAACATGTGGCTTATACGATAGCCCGTGATCAAGTGTTACTCCTTCATTCTTCGGCTTGTCTTGCCTTTCAATTTTCTACCCACTGAGAGTAATATCTGGAAGGTCTGCTTTTACTATTGAGTTGTTCAAGGAGCACTACATCACGCAGGCCTTGTTGAGATTGACTTTAGAGCCAGTTTCCTCCACCATTTAAACACCTCATGGAGTGTCCTGTATATGCTAGTGACCATATACTACCGGTAGTGCCGGATTAAAGCAACTGGAGGCCCTGG